>CM032883.1:36706667-36891667 GCA_019176425.1 Megalops atlanticus | reverse complement strand
TCTCTCTCTTTATTTTCATTTAAAAACCCATCATATCCATAAGGCCTCGAGCCTGCCTGAGAACTGTTGGCAAGACGGCGCTGCGTTGCTTTGAATTTAACCCCGTTGATCAAGCGATGGCCGAAGGAGCCGGCGGACGCCAGCGCTGTGGAGAGGCGGGTTTTGTGAAGTCCAAATGAGGCACTGTGATTTGAGCTGGCGCTGCTCACCTCCCACACAGCGAGCGCTATGCGTAGCCCGGCCTGCTGCCGCCGCCGCCACCGCTGCTCACGGATCCGGCCGTAATGAGCGGCTGATTCTCCTGAGGGTTTTAATCTGCTCGCAAACGCATTTCATCATTAGACAGCAGGGAGGGGCCACTCGGTGTCCCTCAGAGGGACTGCACGGAGACACAGACCATAAATCTCTCATGCATGCCACCAGACCGCTTACCCTCTGAAGAATGGCTGGTGTCTTACGGAGAATATGGTAATAAGTGTAATCATTTCCTCAGGAAAAACACTTTGCCTTTTTTTTCCCCTCTTTTTTTAACACTCCAATTTGTCATTTGATGTTGAATATCAAATTTCAAATAGTAGGAAATATCAAAGGATCACATTGTCAGACAAGGACCCACAGAGTTAGTACAAGTACAAAAAAATTCTCTGTCTGTAAAATAGCACTGATTTAGGGCAAGGACAGTTTTCATGCAGAGTTTGAAAGTACCAGAGCTTTTCTGTGTTCAGTTAATGGAGTGTGTGGCGATAATGTCTAGTGTGGGTATATTTCTGAGGGGAATGGAGAATGGTTAAATACTGAAAAGAGCCACTGCCTTCTGGGTGTTATATTTTTAATTAAACATTTTCATCATTCAACCTAATTACACCGAGGGTATTTAGGCTTTTTAAAATAAATATCATTTAAAGGTTATAGCTCCCTAACTTGGGAGGGTAAACACCAGCCAGCCTGCTATGCAAAGTCATTTATTCACACCTTATTTGTTCACTTTCATGCTGCTCATTCTGGGCATGGTTTTGTCCCTCTTTTCCTCCCTCTGAAATCTCTACCTGTGCATACCACCTGTGTAAGTCAGCTGAAAGTCACATTTAGAGAAGCCTTCTGTGGCTCAGGTGTTATTCCCTTCTCCTGTTATGAGTGTGCAGGTGTCTGAAGTGGGGCAGGAAAAGGACTCATTTAGTGTAACCCCAGCAGTGGAGGCTGGGTCTCTATCTGACCATGATTTGCCCCTGGGTGATCTTCAGGCACAAGACAGAGCACACGTGGCTGTCTCTCTAACCGCACGGAATAGGACTTCACACTTTGTGCCGAGCTTTCTCAGACAACAGGCAGAAAGAGACTCTGAACTGTTCAAAGGATTTAATTTTTCACCAGACATCATTTTAAAATGTGCCACAGCACTCTGCATGTATTTGGAAAAAAATTAAGCAAATGGAAGGATATTGGCTTTGCTGTTTGTGTGTGCGTGCAGGTGTGTGCGTGGCATTAAGAGTTACCTAGGCTACTGTTGTCCTTACGTATCGGAGTAGAATTAGACTTTTTGAAAGCCTTTTTTTTTTGGAAAGTAATACCATTATGATAGTGGGATTTGTTCTGATAAGTTCACGGCAGAAAACAAATGCATGTGCTTTGCTGCTTTTCTCACCCTCTCTATAATGGCTCTGTAATGGCTTCCTCTCCACCGCAGAGATGAATGATTCCTGCTCACTGATGGACTATATCTTTCATACAGGGTAATTAACGGGATGACAAGCGGACTTTGATCCTTCAAAACCCTCCTTGCAAAGTAAACCAGGAAAAAACCCAAATCAGATTAGAATGTTAGCTATAAATTCTCTATCTGACATCACTTCCTCATTTATGGCTTAGCGAAACAAGCGGGGCTAAGGATCACCCTGGACAGGCTTTTGCTCAGACGTGGGCTGAAGGCACACCTCTTCAGACTCTACTTGGACTGACACCTTTGTCATTTTTTTTTGACCTTGTAAATTTAACCTTGTAAATCTTAGGCTGGCTTGTACTTGTAGCTCTTTTACCTTGTATCGTGCACCTTTTTTGCCTAGGTAGTATAGTGATACTTTATTGTCCCTGTGATTGTATTTGATATGTAATCCTAGATCAGATTAGTTGGCTCGCGACACTGACCTTGTGCTCAGCCTCAGCACTATCTGCATTGTATGACCTGTACATATCTTGCTCTTGTGCCTGTTTGCCCACTATATGCACTTTTGTACGTCACTTTGGATAAAAGCGTCTGCTAAATGAATAAATAAATGTAATGTAATGTTACAGCGTGCATATGTGGCCACAGGTAAGACAGCATTATGAGGCGTTGCTGTCGTAGCGAATTTAGCAGCGGGGGTGTTTCAGACCCCTTTGGCCGCCTCGCCGCAGGGCACAGTGTCACTGAAGCCTGAAGCGCGTCATGGTCTGGGGACTTGATAGATTGGATGGGAAACCAATCAGCTGGTGGTCGTGCTAGTTTCAAAGAAACCAATAAAATGGAACGAATCAGATAGCACCCATCCATAAATCATTTTAGTCAAACCGTGAGGGCTAGGTTTTATCAAAGTTTTCCAAATGAAATCCTCGAAGAGCAAACTTCTGTTATAATGGGAATTAGTCAATGGCATAAGTTGATGGCGACCACAGCGTGCAGCTTTTCTAATTGACAACACTTTGTGATCCCTTCTGGGAGCTGGTTCGGAGAGGTAGAGTACCGAGATAGAGCCTCCTCATGGCGCTAACGTCAGCAGAACACTTGTGTGTGCATCTTATCCATGTTTGTCTCATTTTGTGGGGCTGTTCAGTTTTGTAAATGAGGGTTTTGCATGGGGTGGAGTGTTGGGACTTTGTTGTGTTAAAGAACAAAGGGTTGGAAAAGTAAGGAAGAGATTTGCTCAATGTCACTGCATTGAAAGTGGAAATATTCATAAAACCTGAAATGAAGCAAAAGCTGCCTGTGCACTGAGTGTTAGTGCCTCTGAGCCACAGGTTATTAACAAAGGAAATGACACCTTGAGCCTGGTTATTTCAGTGAAAAGCTGCCATTTGTATGTTAGGCGCGTTTCATCCTGAATGTCAGTGGCGACATTGTGTTCGTCAACGTATCCTTTCCCCCTTCACCTCAGCCTGCCAAGGCTCACAATGTTGGCTTTAATTAAAAATTAATTAGTATATTCCATCGCCGGGAACTTGCCTCATTAGAAACTGAAAACATTACGAGGCACATTGAGAAATGTTTCATTAGGCTGCGCCTCCATAAACCAAAAGGAAAAAAAAATGGCAGCTGCGTTACCAGCCCCATCAGCACATCAGGATCATGAAATGCATAACCTTGGTATAAAAATTTTAGCAATTATCCTCTTCAGTCCAACAATTTTCTACTTTTTAAAACACCCAGTTCACGTACTGTTCTTGGCAAAAACCGCCTTTAACTATCATGCAGTCTGGATTTGTAATTTGTTACAAAAACAGTTCAAACTAGATTATTTCGTTTCTCTGAATAAGCATATTTCACGCAGTAGGGGGCTGAGGAATGTGCATTTCTCAGACCTTATTGAGACATTATTTCCCGCTCTTCTCATCGTGTTTTCTGTATTAGTCATCTCTCTGCTGTTCTCATCCCACAAAGGGAAAAAGTACCTTAAGGAGACTGAGAATGGAGGTGACCCCAGAACCCGCAAGGGCATCGTAATTACTGAGGAATGTCACCCTTTTCAGCTGTGAGGGCGCTGTGTGCATTTTAGCCACACAATGCCTGGCAGAAGCCTTTGTGCACTCCGCGCTTAGTGACGCTGAAGGAAGGGGAACGCGTCCAACTTGGGGAGTGGAGATGGAGTGATTACAGTCCGAAACCTCTGACCTGGCCTGTAGGTACGCCATCACACTCCCCGCTGCCAGAGTCCTGGCAGTGAAGGGCCGGGGGCAGCAGTGATGTGCCAGCCGATGTGCTTAAGAGTGTAAGAACATTCAATGAGGAGTACAGTCCTCTCAGAACATCTACTTACGGACCATCGTTTTGTAGTTCAGAGGGCATGTGGCACTGTTTCAGGATGGGTGTTGAACACTCCACAGGTCTCTGCTCTCTCTGTGTCTCCCAGTGAGCTGGCTCCACTGACATCGCAGTTCCCCTAATCACTGTGTTTCTCATGCAGTCCCCTAATTAAGCTCTGGTGGATCTTTCTCGCCGGTAAATAGCGGAACTGTCTGTTTGGGCCGTTGTGCAAAGGAACATCAGTGGCGGTTGTGGCCACAGTGGTGCAGTGTCGCTTCAGACCGATCCAGAGTTCTGATCCTGGTTCAGTTCATAGTTCCCTCTTGTGGTCTCTGACACCACTCTAGTTTTTCGTGAAACCTCACGTCGGCTTTTGATTAGCTGTTTCAGGGGGTCTTCTTTTTCTTTTCATGATGCAGCCCAGAAGCAGCCTTTTGCAGTGATATTTCTCCGTAGTGCTCTGTACTGACGCTGATGATGTCATTTCCTCCCAGGCGAGCTGACGGTGGAAGAAACATATGACAGGATGTACACCGTCACCAGCAGACTGACGTTGACCGTCACCAAGGAGGACGACGGTGTTCCTGTGGTCTGCATCGTGGACCATCCAGCGGTCAAGGATTTCCAGGCACAGAAATACCTGGAGGTGCAATGTGAGTGTCACCGGGGGAGGGGGTGGGGTGGGGCTTTTACATTACAGTCTGCGGTCATGCCCCGAACCCCAACCTGAAGCATGAACCTCTGCTTCTGTCTCTGAACACAGATGACCGCATAGAGTAGCTGAGCTTGTTTAACTCAAACCCTGCTTAAGGTTAATCCATTTACGCACTGGTAACTGAAATGTGTAATCTGCCTCTGTGATTTGAGATGTGTAACAGCTGTACTGTCATCCTCTGTGACCAGGATTTGAGGGGTTAAAGTGGGGAGAGAGAATGTTGAGCCGTGGTCAAAGGGAAAATGCTATTCCTTATATAAATGTATTGATCCAGGGGAAAAAAAAGAAGCTAAATACCCAACTGTACATTTCCTGGTAAGTCAGGGAAAAGGTTGACCTACCCTTTTGCGATCTTTGCAGCATATTCATTTATTCTGAAAGAAGCACGCTTTTCGTCTGACCTTTCTCGATAAAAGACAGGAAGGATCAGCTCAAGCGCGGCGGCTTGACATTTTGGCAATCTTGGATTAAGGCGGATAAAAAAGAAAACATTTACTGTACTGTTAAATTATCGGCCTTAAATTCATAGCGGTGCCTGTCTGTGCCCATTGAAGCCGTTTCTGGGGAGGCATTGTCTGCCTGCCTGATGCGTCAGAAAGCGCGCTGCCATAACAACAAAGCAGACCACCTTAAAAGCTCCCAGCCACTGCTGGTTTAATGGAGTGTCTTTTTCAGCAGAAGAAGAGAGCGGGAGAGGGGAAAAAGTTGTGTCTATTAAACGGGGCTGGAAATATTGAAGGCCGTGTGTTGTCATGAGCTGCTGCCTCTCTCCGCTTTATCACACCGTACCTGCATGCAGTCGTGCAGCTATTTCGCCGAACATTCAGCGCTTAAGTGCTAATGAGGCAGCTAAACTAGACAGTAATTATACAGACTGACTTGCATGCGATAAAGTTGGCATTCTCCCAAGGTATGAATGTAAACAAGTAAACCAAACGTGTTGCATTTTAACCACATAAATAAAACATGAACGCTCTGAGAATGAAGGTTACTGGGGGATATGCGTTTAATGTTTATTTAGCACCTGGAGTGTCGAGTGTTTCACGGTGACTGAGGAGTAGAGTGCCCCAGTGATCTCATGGAAAGGCAGGCTTGCATCAGATCCCCCTCTGAAAGCAAGGCTGCCAGCTTTCCAAGGCAACACATTATACTGCATTATACCGTGAGCCGCCTGTCTTTGAGGGAAAACAGCTGGGCCCCCGAGCAGCTGCAAATCAGATAGATGGACAATATTCAGCCTTGCGTGCCAACCCGAAAGGTCAATCTGGAGCATACTGAGGGGGCAGCCTGTTGACGTGTTTAGAGAACGGTGCAGCAAGGGGTCATTATTATGTCAATACTAACGAAATAAAAGGCTATTAAGCTTGACCTCATACGGGGTATTGTTTCGTCTAAGTGCCCGCATTCACCTTGCGTTTAACCATTTGCAGTTGGCCTAAATATCTTTTCGGTTCTAACGTGAGAACAGTATGTTTACCTTTTACATACAGTCATAAATATTTGATCATTTTCTAATTGCCTCCTTTCCCCGGTGCTCCCTATTGACTCGCACTCCAACAGTCTTCAAGTCGCCCCTTGTGAGAATTTCTAATTAAACCAGAAATTAGAAACACATTACCACCCAGTCATGACTAACAACAGTCAGTTACACTCCTCGCTGGAGTGGCACAATTGTACAGAATGCGAAAGCGCTGGAAGGTGAAGTGGCATGCTTCATCCATCACTGGGATGTATGGTAGGAAACGGGGTGCGGGAGACGCCTGCACCGCACAGACTCAGCCCGAGCACATGCGGGTTTCAACCCCCCGGGGTTCGGCTGTTGTACTCTTAATCAAGGCAATTTGTCTCGGTTAATCAAGTGAAAACCCAATATACTGCGCGCGCGATATGAAATTGTAAGATAATCGAGTCACCTTAAAGGCATCTCTCAATGCAAAAAAAAAAAAAAAAAAAAGGAGGGGAGAGGTGGTGTTTGAATGCAGTCTGTTTAAGGTGCTGATAGTCACTCATCGCTGAGCAGGCTTCGTTATCAGATGCAGACTGAAAAACAGATTGGTTGAACTTGGTTGAGCATTCAGGTACTTAAAACCCGAAGCTCCTTGGCAGTGGTGGTACAGGTAAGCTGGGGGGTGTCTCTTCAGCGGGGTGGGGCTTCACACACTCCTTTCTGAAGTTCTGCAGCAGAGAAATTCCCACAGTCTCAAAGCTTTTACTTTTTTTTTTTTACTACTTTGCTCAATTTGTAGATTAAGTACATGTTTTTGTCTCATTTTGGATTAAATAGAGTGGATTTTCAGGTCTGTCATTTGGAAAACATTTTGATGTGAAAATTGTGTCTCCCTGCAACATGTTATGGAAGTAATCAGATAATGGAATAGCAGCACACACATGCTGTAAGAATGTGCAAGACAGGGCTGGAAGCTCAGAGGAAGCAGAGCAATTTAAGAGTCTATTTAAAACTCATTCCGCTACCAGTCATTCCTGGCATTCTGGCTGTGATGAGCTCATTAAAGCCACAAACCAGTGGGTGGTGCAGGTGGCAAGACCTCACCTGGGATCCAGGGGAGGAGACACAAGAGGTGCACAGATGATTCTCCCCTGCGTCTTCATCTTCATTACCTCCCTGCAGCTCCTCCCGAAACGAGAGAGGGAGCGTTGCACGCAAACACAGCTGAATAAAAACTCAGCTTAATGCCAGTCTGCAGCGGATGAGGTGATGGTGGATGTTTGCTGCTCTGGCTGGGCATGTCTGTAAAATAACTCACCGTCTGATGTTAGCTAGCAGTGCTGAATCTTGATGTTTTAGAATGAGGGAAGCAGTTTTCATTGAAATTCAGACCACAAGCAGGAAGTTCCATTATCTTGTTTATCAAGTTACATTTGAAAGCGCTGGGTAATGTGATTATATATGAGCTAGTGAGTAAAAGACAAACTTGTTTACATCTGAAAACATGCCATTTCTTATTAGATGAATCCAGTCACGATGATTATTGTTTTGTCACTATTTTAAACATTTTCAATCTTACCAAGCCAAACCAGAATATTGTAACAGGAAAAAATGTACACTGAAGAACAACAAAATAAAAGAAGAAAGTGGTCGGTAAAGGTAGTTTCTATTCCCTGTAGAGAAAAAAACATCATTTTAAGAAAAGTCTTTTAAAATGTTTTTTTGTCTTTTTTTTATTTATTGGAAATTATTATCGTAAATGTAATTATTATGATAAATTTGCATGGCTTCAGAAATTCTCTGTATTCTCTGTGTTCTGGAATGGAAAATATGGCCTTTGACTGGGGGGGGGAACAGGAAGAGAGAGATTTCAAGCAGAAAATACTCCTTAACTACATTCCTGCACTTTGCCGACTCCCACACGCCCCCTCCATAAAACTCATTAAATACCAAAAAACCGAACTGAAAGGAGCAGGGCCCTTGTCTTTCCTTTATATCGGTATGCATCACATAATGATGTGCCATGCATAGCTAGTTCCCCCTTTTAATCACACACAAATTACATTACATTAAAGCCTGAATGTATTTCCCATCACTTCCCACACATGGTAATATTGTCCCGCTAATCATAACTGTGCAAAAGATTAAAAGGGAAGCTTTTTATCTTTTTACACGCTATTAATGTCGATGTCTTACATCATGTAAACAGTCTCTCCTTGGTCAAACTTTCAGTGCGTTTATTAAGGTTAATTTGCAGGCGTCCTCATTCAGGGCAGCTGATATACCTTAAACGATTTTTTTTTTGTCTCCATGCAGTCATTACATTACTGGCAGTTAGCAGACACTCTTATCCAGAGCAACTTACAGAGGTTACAATTTTTACATGTTATCCATTTATACAGCTGGGTATTTACTGAAGCAATTCTGTGTTAAGTACCTTGCCCAGTGCTACAGCGGCAGTGCCCCAGCAGGGAATCAAACAAGCAACCTTCCGGTTATGAGCCCTGCTCCTCACCACTTTGCCACACTGTTGGCTGCAAACAGCTCACATCTGTGTGCATTACAGTGAGGTAACCAGCCACGGACAGAGTGTAGGCCTCACTGGGAGATACACGGCAGCCATTTTGCTCCAGAATGCAGAAGGAGCCCCACCCCGATTCATAAAACCCGGAGACTTTACTGAAGCGATCCAGGTGGAATTCTGCTCCCTAAAGGGCAATGCCTCACCTGGGGTACCTGCCGCCTCAGCGCTTCACCGCACCGCCAACTGTCTGAAATCAAAGTCGAACGTCGCAGGGGCGGAGAATTAGCGGCTTAGCGGAACGTCCTTGGGACGTGGGGCTAAAGCTCAGCAGAGCCACCCTCTGTGTAGGCCGGGCAGAACCGGCTCAACCCTCCGCCTGCGGCGGGGGTCAGGAAAGCCTGCAGTGGGGGAGCGTTTCAGCTGCAGGGGGCAGGGGTGTAGCCGCTGGCCCGTAAAGGTTAGCTTTGAGTGCACCGGGTGAGCAGGGCGTTGACATACTGATTTTTAAGAGGAAACCGGACAGATAGAACCGCTCCATTTCATGGTGGTGAGTAGTTTGATCCTGTCGCTGCATGACAAGTCCTGACCTGTAGGATGTGGTGGGAAATTCAGCCTTGCAGCTCTGAGATTTTTTTTCCTCAGAGTGGTGGTGCCACATTGGCTCTATACAGTGTGTAGATTGTTTAATAATGTGTCACCCTCTGAATACAGTAGTCCCAGTGCAAACAGAGAAGACAGGGAAAAGGAAAGCAGTATCTGTTTTTCACACTCTGTCAGCACTTTCTAACAAGATTATGGCTTTTGTTTTTTTTCCAAAAAATTCTGCAATGCTGTTTTGCTGTTGAGAATTCTCGTTAATTTTTAATTTTTTTTTTCCCCTAAGATGATAGGTTTTGTTCTCTCCGAGTCACATCATTGGACGGGAACATTGTGTGTAGTGTCATGGTGTGGTGCATTATAATGACTGGTGCTCTTCCTCTTCAGATAAACCTGAGGTGAAGATCATCGTGGAGTTTCCTGAGGGACTGACGAGGGAGGGAGAAAACCTAGAGCTGACATGCCAAGCCAAAGGGAAACCACAGTGAGTTCATTTTTTAGATTATAAATACATGGACCTTGCTCTGCTGTTTGACTGTCCCACTATTTTCCAGAGGCTTAATGGGGGCACCTAAGAAAGGCTCAGGGAATAAGTCTCCAGTTGTTCGATATTGTTTGTTTTCATGCCCACTGTGTGAAATGTTTTGTGACAGTCTGACACTATGGGTTGCTCCCATAATGTGCAACTTCATTATATCGCCTAAGAAGGAGCCAATTTTTGATTTCAGGTTTGTCAAATTGGCTGAAATGTGCCTTTTCACAGATACGTTTCAGCCAATTTCTGTGTTGCAGTCTGACTGTGAATGGCACTGTGACAAATAAGAATTGGCTGAATGATTGAGTGATTGATTGATCAGAGATCAAAGGAAAACCACTGTGAGTTCATTACACACAGTCCAGTGGTGTTCAGTAATTATGCATTTCCAAAAATGCTTTGCAAAAACTCATCACACACAATGGACATCAGAATTACATTACATAATATAAGCATTGTAAACTCTTGCATTACAATGCTTATATTATGACCGTGGCATAAAAGGAAGATGTGTTTCCCGGTTTACATGCATCAGATGTGTCTCATCATGTGCGTTGACTGTTTCAGATGTGCAGCAGAAATTGAAAGGCCAGACACAGGCTGTGCTTCAGTTAAGGGGCCTCGCAGGAAATCACCATTCGCGCATCACCCCTGTTGTCCTGGTTTTCTTCCTCTCGCTGAGAGTCGGCCTCTCGGTGTTGTCATCAAAGTCAGAATAAAAGACTGTAACATCTTCCTTTCAGTTTCAAAGGAAATCATTACCTTCCAAAATTGAGACGGACATTTGAAAGGAGGCTGAGGCAGGGGGGGTTAGGGGGGATGTCTCCAATACTTCCAAATTAATTTGTAAAGATGAAAGTCCAATCAATACGACTGGGAGGGCATTTAAGCCGGCAGTCCGCACGGTGGGTGCTGGATCGGTTGTGTGTTGATTTGTATTCAGTTTTCCCCACTGTCCCTCTCACTGTGTGTTTCCAATCTCTGCCTTTCAATACACCAGTTTCTGTTTTTTGCTCCATCTGAGGAAAATGGAATGTGTATGCTGCACTCAGACCCCCCACCCCATTTTTGGCTCCTTGAGGTTTTCTTTTTTTTTTCCCCTTCAACGTGAAGCTCACACAGATGCCTTTCCCTCAAATATGTTTCTCACAAAGACAGCGGAACAACAGTCTTGAGCTCAACCAAACCTTCGTCTGAAGTTAAATAAAAAACATATTTGCAACGCGTTTCAATCAGAAGGAAACGGGTTTAAAACCAAAACCAACACGGAACGTAAAGCATTGCAGCCCTGGGGAGACGAAACAGCCCTGCAAAGCAGAGCTAAAGTGAGAGCGTTTACAATGCCTTCCTTCTCACGGCTGTTTGTTTTTTCCTGCACACTGGTCCTTGTGGAATCCAGCAGAGTAGTTCTAAATATTGCAGAGGAGGAGAGATGCAGGTGTGTCTTAACACAGACCATCAATCGCATGCCAGGTGATTCAGTCTCTGTTTCTCCCTGGCTTGACAATTGGGCTTGGATCACCATCTAAGTTAAGGAGGAGGTCTGGTTTCAAGGGGGTGAAACATTAATGAAACATACCGCATCCCGAACAGCTAATAAACTACATTTGCTTTAGTTAAATATCTTGTCACTGAAAAAGACTTTCAGCACCAAACTAATGTGGTGTTAGTGAAGAAACGTCCATCCCACCTACTTACATTTGACAAGCTATGAACACTCTTATTGACATCCTAAGTCTGCAGGAAGACAGTGGAGAAAGCAGCCCTCAGCTGACCACTGACAATTGAATGCATTTACAAGTATTTCCTGCCAGCATTCGAAAGTGTCACCCCAAGAAAGTTTACCACTTAAACTGACTGAAAGAAATGGAAAGTCACAGTTTACAGGTGTAATGGGGTATTTCTGGCGTGTGAATCGGTGGCTGCGGGTTTGTGTCCTGGGGGATATTGCTGAGTGTGGGCGCGAGAGGCAGAATCTCCCCGGTGAAATATCCGTCTGTAGAACGGGAGGAGGAATGAGAGCTGTGATGACAGGGCGAGTCACCCCGGGTGACGGCGATAATGACCCGCGTCGTTTGTGCCTCCCAGGCCTCAGCAGATCAACTGGGTGAAGGTGGACGATGACGTTCCCTCCCACGCCGTCATAATGGGCACCGACCTGCTGATCGAGAACCTCAACAAGTCCTACAACGGAACATACCGCTGCGTGGCGTCCAACTCCGTCGGAGAGTCTTACGACGACTACATCCTCTACGTATACGGTATGTATAAGGCTCTAAAAAACACCCCCGCCCATCCGACAGCGTCCAACCTCACAGATTTACAGACCCCCAGCACAATGGTTGAAACATGTAAAACTGCTATATTACATTTCATTCCATTCATTTAGCAGACACTCTTATCCAGAGTTACTTCCAGCACAAGAGAACAGAAAAGTTAAATGAGTAGCAGTGTCAGAGCAGGCTAAAAGCACTCCCAGACCAGTGAGTATGAACACCATCCAAGCCCTACCACAAGTTCACATGTGCTAACTTGGAACTAGACAGCCTAGAAAACTAAGGGAAGACAAGTACATACATTACCATGTATCACACAGTCACTATATCACAGTATCCACAATGCATCACAGTTAATCTTCAGTGTACGTGCTGTAAATGTGTACTTCAGTCCATAGCAGGTTATTTCCCTAACAGAGCTTTACAGTCAATTCCAACTAGTTCCATTATTCCATAACCGAACTTCATTTCAAATCAGAATAGTTGGATTTGCTTCTTCAATTACTCTTGATATTACTTGAAGCAGTCTGTGGAGAGAGCAATCAGCGCTAGTGTAGGAAAGCATAAACAGACACAAAAAAGTGTTTCTGCAAGGCTCAAAATAGCCATGTAGCAGTGGTTAGATTTTACAATGAACAGAGCACAATAACAAGCTTGAACAGGAATCGAAAATACCATATTGGCGGTTTCAACACTAGCAATTCAAGGCAAAAAATAGACTATGTCATGGAAACATATCACCAAGGGAAGGCTTGCCTCAAGCTGGTGATCCCTCAATCCCATCAATTATACACAACAATGTATCCACAGCAATCTGTGTTTTCTGTGTGTTCGCCCAGTGCAGGATTGGGAAGAAAACATGGTTAGTTGGGTGTTTGCTTTTGTGAAATCAGTCTGGCAGGCTGAGGTTGGGTTCACACTGGCCTGTGGTTTATCCATTGTTCTAGAGTGGAGAATTTTCCCATTGTTCCAGAATTTTCCCAGCAGCTCTTTCTCTATCCAAAGTAAAACAGGAAGAGCCAAGAAACAAGGCTAGCAAGGGCTCCCAAGTGGCTTAGTCACCAAGGCGATTGTCTCGAGTGCAGGCTGAGCCCCACAGCACCAGGTTTGGACCCGGCCTTGCAATCTGTCAACAATGACTGGAAGCCCATGCTGGCAAGAAGGAGGGCCAGGGCTTCCTCATCTCAGTACTCTCAAGCACTCTGTGATTCTTCAGTTGCTCAGATGGCATTAGTGGAGTTGAGCCGGTCCTCCAATGAGAGCTCACTCCACTGTAGTGCATTGTGTCACTTGTAGTTTAAAAAAATAGCCGCTGGCTGTTTCTTGCTTCCTATCAAAAAAGCAAGCAAAAAAAAAGGCTGGCACCATGTATTTAAAACAAGACAACGATGCTGTGAGGTCCCCTCACATTACAGGAGAGCCCAGCGTAATGGAGGCTGTCTGGACTTTGATACCTTTAATGTCTGGTCCTGAAATATCTATCATCTTACATCTGTGCATCATGTCGAACATTAGAATTGCTAATGTGGAAACAAGGCACCAGGCCTCGGCTGTCAGTGGTTAATCTGGCATGATGTACCCTGACACCCCCACCTGAGTGGGGAGCCGTTAACCGAGCGCTCTGGCAGCCTGAAATATTTTCCGCACAGACACAGGGAAGGAGAGGCGGGCGGCGGGCATGTCTGATTGTTTCTGCACTTTTATAATTGTCCTTCCATCAAATAAGAGGATGGCATCTGCTTATTATAAACTCTGCAGCCCTGACATTATCTGCGCTCTTGTACTGGCACCAAACTGATCATTTTGTGTATGTGTATATATGTATTTTCTATATATAATTTGCGCTCGCCCACTAATTCGTTCCGTAACAGTTGTGAAGAGGCCGAAGGAAGTGCTTGATTACTCATCCAACACTCTCCCTCCTGAATATTGATCACATTTTTTTCTGAAAAAGGAGTTCCTGAGAAGTGTTGGACTTCAAAGCAATTTTGAAATTGGACACGACCAATGTTTTAAGAACTATTGCTTCAGGGGTGTTACTTAATCTTAGGTGATACTGCAAGGCTTTGTTGATATATTTTTTTTTTCTGTTCCATTTAATATATGCAATAGAACATGTTTCATGTTTTCTAAATGCTGCTGAACAGTACATAATTATCCCTGCCATCTTCTGCAGGCCCTTTATGACATTTCAGTCCTCATCCAGCAGACTGGTTGGTGTACTCGTTTGGTCATGCCATTGTTCCTCTAAAATCCCTGCCATTGTGCTGCAAAACAAAAGATTTGAAGCCTCATAAGACTCTCAGATGGTCTTAAGTTGGCAGGCCAGCCCAGCCATCCCAGCCAAAGTGAAGCTCAGAGTCGACGTCGGGGGACAGCGTTTCTGACGGTTTTCACCTTCAGTGCTCTCAGTGGAGCGGCGCGTATCCCAGATGCCTTGCTTCCCCCTGATAGGCCGTTCCGTGCCCTTGGTGAGTGGTAGATACAGGGCAGACACAGATGCAGGGCTGAGGTAGAGTCCTTTAATCTGTTTGTTTCTGAGCTCTGCCAAGCTGAGTGATGGAGGACACTTGCAGGGTTGCTAAGACTAAACCAGTTACAGTGAAAAATGCATTCCTCACAATGCATTTCTAAAGCAATTTACACACCCATCCAGAAAGCCCCGCAGTGGAAGCTGATATACCCCAGAGGAGTGTAATGAGTTTATGGAGTTGTCCTAACCCAATAAAAGCCCAGCCCTGCCACAGAATTCTGCCGGTATTGGACAGCCCCTCTCTGGCCCGTCACCGCTGCTCCTGTTTCTCCTCCACAGGAAAATGGAGTTAGCATTATTGGGATTTCCTCCAGCGTCATCCATTGTGTTTGCCCAGTAATTAATGGCAGCGATACCGCTATAGCCAGTGAACAACGGCCCCCATTACGACCCGTGCCACTGTGACAGCCCCCCCCCCGTTCGATGGTATATCTGCGCCAGTTTTAGATCATTTGCCCATAATTAGGTGTTGTCTTCAGAATAGTGCACCTGTCCGTAACTTGATAAGGCCATCCTGCCCCTATCAGAATATGTAGAAGGATATTTTGCAAGTTCTGATTTGCACATAAGCTTGAAACAGCATTTACTGTATGTTTTGGTGGCCTTCAAACTTGTCATCAGTTCTGTTCTCCTGTGCTGATGTGTGATGTGTAGAGTCTCTGTGGGCCTCTCTAATGCCTGCTGTTTGGTAAACTGTGAAGGAGGGTGGTGTTTCTACAGCTCCTTACAAGCCACAACATTCATTGTTTGCATAGTTCTACAATAACAGTCTTCCAGCCACAACTGGGAGCTGGGGAAATTCAAATTCAGGATGTTGTGAAAGGAGTAATCTAGCGCTAAGTCTGTGCTGTTAATTTTCTTGTCTGATCCTTTCTCAGCATTTTTAAGTGGTCACACTACCAAAAAACATCAGACATTTATTTTATATTCCTCTTGCTAATTGTCATACGTTCTCTTACATCATACATCTGCCATTCCCAAACAGTAAGAGTCAGTAAGACTCCAATAAACATTGTATACTCTCTGCTGTGCAGAGAATTTGTGGTTGCTGGTATGATCAGCACTTTACTTGTAGATGTTGTTTTCAATGATAATCGTTCTCTGGAGCAATTAGTTAAGTTGTGCTAAAATTACTATGATAAACATGCTTCATTTTGAAAAAATTTCAAGTACCCTATGATACCATTAATGTGGGATTTTTTTGGAGATGAAAACTTTTGCTTTAGCTGCAGTAGGTACCATGCAGTCAGATTGTATGTTAATTTCCTGTCCTGAAAGAAAACAAGCAGCATGGTTTAAGTTTGTTTTTCCTCATTGCTCCTCAGGTACTGTTTGATTTGCTCAGTTCTTCTCACTGGCTGAGATCATCTGCTGGTAGACATATTCATCTTTTAGTTCCTCCCATACTCAAGTAAAATGATTTGATAATGAAATTTTACCATTTAGCATACCAGAAAATATGACACAATACACAGAATACATTAGCATAATGTTTTTGGCTTAACTGTGTGTGTGTGTGTGTGTGTGTGTGTGTGCGTGCGTGCGTGCGTGCGTACATGTGTGTGTGCTTGTGCGCTAACAAAAGGTTATTGTTTAAATTCTTCAGAAGCTAACAAAAGGTTCACCTTAGGCTACTGTAGAGACTCTTTTTTTATTAGTTCTGATTTTTTTCCTGGGAAATGAGTTGAAAGTGCCCATCAATCTTCTGTCAAACCATGCACTGTGCAGGTTAGGGGTACTGGGTAAATCCTGGCATCGCCCCATGGCCATATCACAGACAGAGGCTCAAAAGGCACAAATAGCCAACCCCCATGGGCATATCACAGACAGAGGCTCAAAAAGCACTTAGCCAACCCCTTTAATGAAGCTGTTCACTCTAGGGCATTTTATTAACTCTGTGTAATGTTTTTTTTTCTGCTGTATGTATTCCATAACTTACTGGAATAATTTAAATTGCTTGTTTACTTTCTTGTGTTCTGCTGTTTCTAGGGAAACGATTGTGTCACCAGTTCTGTGAGTTAGTTACCCTCTGCATCAAGTAGACCTTATAGCAGGGTAACTCCTGTAATTAATTCAGCAATGAGTGTGTAACAACCTATTGCAACCTCTAACAATGACATTGTAGCTCATTCTACATGGATGGTAGAATTATGCAATTTGAGTTGCTGTCTTATGCCAGTGTAACAACACTGTGTTCTTGTACACCTTTTTAATATTTAACAATGTTGCAAAACCACATATTCAGTAATGAGTGGCAGAGTTGAGCAGTTTGTGTAATTCCCCCCAATAGATTCTGTGTAGTTATTATTTAATGTGCCGTTTCTCTTGTATATTTATACTAATTACATTGCTATTGCATTAGTATGAGGTCAACAATGTAAAATCTTACCAAACTTTGTTTTCAAGAAATGCTTGGGGAGTAGGTAGCTCACATCATCTAAAACAATTATGTGATGTCATCATCATAATGTATGTTGGTGTTGAATTACATGATTGTTCTGTTGTTTTTAATCATATTTACAGCTTGTAATTCATCTGCGTTGTAGGAGGGTATTTTTGAGTTGCATAAGTATCTAAAACAATAGAAACGTTCCTCATTATTCCTGACCCTGAAGAGGCAAAAAACAAAAACCAAATGAGAGTCCTTGCCAGGTTACTTCCTCCCCTTTCTCTCCATGGCAGAAGACCTGCCAGATGTAGAGTAAGACTGCTTGTAGAAATCTGTAAAGCAGACCTGATACAGAGGGAACTCTGAGGGGGGAGGAATCAGCAGACAAGCCCTCCTGCTGTGCCCAGCCTATTACCCTGATTGTTTTTTATGCAGCGTTCCCAGGCGGCTGTTATACCTTGTCAATCCCCCGTCTGCTGTTTTACCTTTCCATACCACCACCCAGGTGTCACCTGCGTCTCCCTCGGCCTCGCCCTGCACCCCTGTGTTTGGAATGCGGGTCTGAGGATACCCTCACCCTGTGCCCTAGAGAGACAGTTGCATATCTCTGAAAGAGTCCATGTCAGATTCTCCTCTAGGCTCTGGTTTTTGGCCAGTTGAGTTCCCAGCATTCTCAGTGTCTGGGGATTCTTTTTTGTTTGTTTTTGTTTTTTTGTCAAAAATCATATAAATAGAACTGCTTCTTACACTGTAAATGATGGATTTGATTGATGGAGACACCATTAAAAAGTCAGTTAGATTCAAATCTTTAATATTATTCATGTATTCTTTCCGTTTCTTTTGGTGAAGTGGGTTACCTGTAACAGATAAACGTGTGGAAGCCAGTTTAGGGTAAATGATCCGTTTCCACTCTTTTGTTCTGCAATTGACACCCTTGCCCGAGGGCATGTTTTCAGACAGGAGTGTTCATGGAAGGATAAACGTCACAGTTTCCTGTGTTTTTCCTTTGATATGCTTTCAACTCGGCAGTAAAGCTTCCATTTGTTTGTCTCCAGTTTCGTAGCGTACCTGCTACCTCGAAACACAAGACCCTTTTGGCCTAGAAAACATCCATATGTCTTTAACCATAAAGATAAATCTGGAGAAGTTTTGGTTTGGCTAATCAAACACAAGTGAAAAAGAAACAATGTATTTTTAACCTCAGCAGGTAAATATTTAAATTTTTAAAATCGCATTTTCCTTTTCCTCAAAACTTGAACTGCATAGCATCTCAAGTATTGTTTTTTTTAGTGAGGAAACTGAGTAATGTTCTGTAGCATGAGAACGTGATTAATATTGATTAATATTGACAGCATAGCAGAAGCTGATAGGTAGCCACTATCACATAAATAAATGTAAAGCACCTTCACGCTGTGCTTCTCTGTGGGGAAAAAAATGCATTTCGATTTGCATGGACGGCTGTCTTTTCCCAGTCACATACAACTGCAACAAATACTGCATTTGTCTATGTGACAGAGATCAGAATTCCTGGGCCGAGGGGATGATTTCTGCTCTGGCAGCATTTGCAAACAAACTGACGCTTGGCAGGGTGAATCTTCCATGTCCGAACCCTGTGGGCTGTCCACACTTTGACCTTTGACAAATATAATCCACAGTGAAGCATCAGTAAGGTTAGCAAAAACAAAAGAAAAGGAAAAAAAAAGGATTGCGCTGACAGTCTGTTGCTGTAAATCACTGAGGTCTCCGACAGGAAACCACTTTCCTTCAGCAGGCAGTGATCAATAAAGGAGTTTTATTGACATGGCAGACATGGAAATCTCTTAAATTACTCCCCCTTTGAAATACTGTGCAAAATTCAGCCCCGCAGCTAGTCCCCTGCATGTCCCCTGTCCTTTCCAGAGGAGAGGGATCTCCTGTCAGGTCTGCACCTGGGTTTGTGGTTAAGGCTGTCGAAGTCCCCAGTTCTGGGCTGTGGGCACCTGTTGGCTTGCGTCAGTCGATCCATGCTCTTAGTCCTCTGGATAAATCCTTTCCTTTGAAAATCTGATAGTCCAAGATATACTTCACTGACCCAAAAACAATTTCTTTCTCAGCATTTTTGGTAGAGGTTCTGTCTTATCATTCCCCCACGGTAATCTAAGTTTTTTCCCATTAATTAGATTTTTTGGGGCACTTCCACATATCTTGAATGTCTACAGCTGGTAGAGAGGGAATGTACCATAGGGGTTATTTACTGCAATGTAAAACTCTTACTAGGCAGGGGTGTAACAGAATTCCCACGGTTTTGTTCTGAAGTCTTGCTTCACCTCGCCACAATCACTATCGCATGTACCTCAGTTTCAAGCTGTCTAATAAAATAAAAGACACGATTACTGCACAAGACTGTAAGAATTATGTGTTCAGAAAAGTAATAAATAGTAAAATAATAGTAATCAAATGTACTTTAAATAAAAAGTACTCTGAGAACTCTTTTCATGCACCTGGTGATCAGTCCAAAGTGATTCATACTGAATTGAATGTTATCTTCCATTTCCCAATTGAAATCATTTGAATCGAGACAAATTGTTTCTTTAAAAATGTATTTCATAACATGCATGCCAACTTCTTGTTTTGAACTTGATAGAAATGTGATGGCCTTTTATTTTTAGTTTTTAGTTTTATTATCTACAGTTCAAAAAACCTCGATCTGCTAGCTGTACAAGTGTGTGCAAGTTTTTTTGCTATAGGCTTATGCAAAGTCATTATGTTGCAGTCTTTGCTAAGTTGAATATCTGAATCAAGATGTTTGCTGAAGAAATTAAATTATTTGCATAGCCATTCGGTACAGCTTTGAATGGTTTGATTTTTCAGGCCCTCTTTTGGAGCAATATGTGGCACTTTATGATAGTGTACTCTCATTAAAGCTGTACTTGAATTTGTTGCTCAGCTCATAATCAGTTGCAGTGCTTTTTAATGGCTCTGACAGTTTAATGGGTCCCAGCGATTTAGCATGGTGGGTGGACTCTGTAATGATAACGATGAAAACAGTGAGGTTCATCGTCCACACAAAAACAAAGGTAGAATTTGGGACTCAGAATCTGTTACAGGCAGGCTGTTAGAACCAGTGCCTATCATGAGTGTCAGTCAGTTTGAGATATTCTGAGTTAGAGTGAGATGTTTGAACTTTGAGCAGCGCTGTGTGATGATTGAGATTTTCAACCTGGACCAGTGACATGTGACCAGCACAGTAAAAAAAAATTCCCCTTGCCCTGGAAGGGAAATGAAATGTGCTTTGAATGTAAGGACGGAAAACAACACACACACACACACACACACACACACACACACACACACACACATACCACACACTCCACACACACTCCATGGTGTATCAAAATTATTCATTAGGCAAAAATATGGTTTGGTTCTTGCATCATCCCAGAAATGAGTCACAGCCTTCCACCTGGTACGCAAAGTCATCATCGAAAATATGAAATGTTCTCCAACTCTTATCTCCCAGTGCTTGGAGGTTGAACCCAGAATCACTCAAACTACTGACCACAGCCAGAGTCCTGTTAGGCAGGCAGTTATGAGCGCCACATCCGACGGAAAGGTCTGCGCTGACCCTCTCTCCCTGCACACGCCGTTTCGCCCGCAGACACTGACATTTCCGAGCCAGCTGCAATCAGTCACGAGGCGTGACATCCACCCCCCCAGACCCCCCGAAAGGTTTTCATCGTCGAACACGGCTCCAGAGCTCCCGTTTCCAGCGACATTATGCTCTCCTTGATGTTTTATCATTAGCTGGGAAGTGTTTGGGCCCCTACTGAGCTCTTTTGATGGACCACAGACAATAAAGGGACGGAGACAGCCAGCCAATTTCGCCTGCCGCTGATGTTCCCCAGCAAGGGGCCTGGTGTCTGTCTCGCAGAGACAGGAAAACATTGGCATCCCCTCCCCGCTCCCCCCTCTGTTTGCACCGCAGAAAAACCCCCCATTCCCTCCGATTCCACTCCGGTTTGCATTTATTTATTCACCTTCCCTTGAAGGCCTTGATTGGGGTCCTCTGGTGCTGAAACGCTGGTGTTTTGGTAACATCCAGGTGTTACGCTGTGCCAAAAGCATGTCAACTGCACCCCTGCAGAGCCACAAAGAGGAGTCGAAATATTTCATATGGCAGAATGCATGTCTAGCTATTTGTTGAGGAAATGCACCATCAGATATGATGAGCAAAATAATGGTGAAAAGGTCTCCTGTGCCTGGTCTCTTCATTTCCCTCATGCTTATGTTTGCCATTTTTGTCCATTTCCATGCATATGCCATAATGCCATGCTTTCTCCACCATATCATGTTTTTTTTACATTATTTTTGTGTACGTGCATTGTCGTGTTGCAGTAAGTTCATGAGACTTTACGTGGGACTTAACTGGTATAATTTATTAATCATGCTTTGCAACTCAGGAATGGACACATTCATAGAGTAAATATGGATAATATTGGGCCATAATTGCCTAAATGTGAAGATTACAGGTTAAGTGCAAAAGACTGTACAGCCTCTATGTAATTGCCTAAGTGATCTGCTGGGTCTCCTTCAGTGCCCCACTGCTTTTGCTGCATGGCTTTGAAACCTGATGTCATGATCAACTGGGAGTGTGAAAGCTACCACAGGTCAATCCCTTCACACTTTGCAGCATAGCCAATCAAAAATGGAACTCTGAGGCTGAAGTACTGATCCAATGGCAAAGAGGAAAGAAGCAAGTTCTTGCATACGAGCTCAAGCATGGAAGTGATGGCATGGTAACTACAAGGCAGAATGGTGTACTGCAAGAAAGGTTTGCTGTAATCTCAGTGGCCCTAATGACAGTTAAGTGTAGAGCAGGCCCTATTTGCTTTGTCTGGTTAAAGTAGGACACCATTTTAATTGTGATGGTTCATCTTATTCTTTCTCCTCTGTATGGCTACACTACCCACTCTGCTTCACTGGCAGTAAAATAGTTCACTGACCCCAGTGACACAAACGCTAAACACAGATCAATATTAGTGCTGCTGGTCATTTATAAAGCACTTCTCATACAGGGCTTTCAAAGCTCTTTACTGCTGAGAGAGATTATTAAAAAATTAAGTGCAGTGAAATAGGGGTGCCAGAGGTGTGATGGGTGCTACTTATGAGTAAAAACATGTTTATATCAAAGTGAAATGAAGAAAGATGCCACTAAAGCGAAGATAGCTACAGCTCCTTCCAATAGCAGTGGATTATACATAAGCAGGGAAGTAGCTGACTACGGAAAAATGGAACCAATCGCTTTTCAGCTACAATAAGACAATAGAGGACCAATATGTTGTTAGTATCCAGACTTAGGAGGTGGGTCTACAGGACTTCACCCTGGGGGTGCAGAAGAGAGGTCTGACAGGGTATAAGCATCATCATTGTGAATAGTTTAAAAAAAAAAAAAAGTAGGAGGTGTTAAAAGTGTTGTTATGACCAACAGAACAGTGACAGACACAATACTAAATGTATTAACAATACAGTTCTGGTCAATTTTCAGTGACCACAATAGCTCATTATGAAAATCAGGTTGATACCGAGATTGCACACATTGCAGGCTAAATAACTAGTTATTTAGCCTGTAACACACATATCAGCACATATACACATGGTCATTCTCCTCTCAAATACTTTTGTACTCAGGAGTCGTAATGTTATTGTAAGTTCATTAAATGCAGAGAAAATAAAATATACATAGTTAAAATATGTATTAACAGTGGAGGAGTGCCATGAACTCCAAATTGATCTCAAACTTGGATCTACAATCCTAAAAAGAGAAAAACTGACCGATTGAGCATAGATGACACCACATGATTGCAATGCATTTGGACCAGTTGATCATGGGAATTCCCAGCTGGAAAAGTGTCCATCAGTAAGTGTCCAAAGCCCATCATACATAACCCCTGCTTGCTCTGTGGCTGATTTTTTTTTCCATTTTGATTTATTTTTACATTGTTTATTATTTCTTTGTGTGTCATTTTTTCTTTATTTTTTTTTTCCCCATCCAGATGCGCTCACCACTACCCCTATACCCACAACTACCACCACCACCACCACCACCCTCCCAGTCACCACCCAAGGTACGGTACTGTCCCTGCACCCTCCGCCACTCTCCATCACTCTCCGTCACCCTCCGTCACCCTCCACCTGTGTGTGCATGTGATCACTAACACACCTGTATGCGTGCGTGTGCGAGAGTGAGACGCCAGGCAGCCAGCCCTGATGCGATCCTCCGTGTGGGGAATGATCGACTCGAACCCGTGTCCCCTCAGGGCGGGGCGGCAGAGGCCCCAGAGACGCCACGCCGCCCACCCCTGTCACATGTTGGAGCCAGCGAGATTCAGCTCTGTTCCCTGGGTCTGTTATCTTATCGGGATCTGGAGTTGTACCCAATCCTGTCCGAGCAAGGGATTACAGCGGTGCTTTGTTTCCCTGAGCAGCTAAGATGACTGTGTTGTTCTTTTTTTTTCTGGATCCCCCCGCTCCAGAAACATAGCAATCTGAGGATGCCATCAGGGTGACTGTGCCTAGCGGTATGAATCTGTATGCAAATGCTAATCCCTTTGGTAAGCAGGCATTTTCCCATAAGTGCTGGGTAGCTGAAGCCCAGCAGGTGGTAATACTGTTGGTGTGGGACACCTGTCTCGTGGGAGGGATCTCTGCCCATTCAGAGACTAACTCAGCTTCTCTCCTCTCCTTCAGTTAAGTACATGATTCAATGCTGGACACGGTAAATGGACATTAGCAGACACACTGTCACACTTAAGGCTGCGCTATTCTTTCCTGCCTGTCAGATTTAAAATACATTCTCTCTCTCTCTCTCCCAGTTCTTCACAGCAAAGGATCGTTTCAAACCCAACCACTCTGCTGGCAGACATATTACTCAGCCTGGTGTGTCTTTGAAGCACGATATAAGCTGCTCTGGATGAGAGCAGCTGCCAAATGAATAAATATTAATGTAAACTCTCTTAATCAGCCTGATTCTTGCTGGCCATCGGGTTGCAGGGTGCTCAGGCATAGGGGCTTCTTGCCTTAGAGGCTGTTAGAGCACTCCCCCGTTAAAATGCCACACATTGCTTCCAGTGTCTCAGTGTTTAAGGTGTTCACCTTGAACACAACCTGAGCTCTGTGGCCCAGGTCTGATTCCAGCCATCTCCTCAGCCGATGATGACCAGGAGCCCACACTGGCAGAGTAAATCGGCACACTGGGATAGGGGTGTGTAGGTCAGCCAGGGTCCCCATGCCTCACTCCTCTCAGGCATCCTGAAATTGGTCGGGCACTTGCAGGTGGCTCAGACGACATCAGTGGAATAGCACCTGTCCTCCAATGAGTGGCTACTCCACTCTGGTGCTGTGGGGGGGAGAATGTCCCTTCCGCTTGCATGGGAATGGAGGATTGCATTCATCTCATTTACTGCTCTCCTGTGGGAGCGCAGAGTTTGTCACTAAGAGACAAACCTACTACGAACACAGATTTAAAAAAAAAAAAAAAATAGAGCCGCATACAAGGAAAAAAAGCATAAAAACTCCAGCCGGTACTATTTGCACTGTGAGAAAAGGAGCATTTTCGTTCCTGGGGTGGAGAGTCCCAGAACTTGCAAAACCCCAGCAGGTGATTTGAGGACATGGACAGTGTGTTAAAAGAAAGTCACATGTGATGAAGTGGACAAACCTGTAATCCCAGCACTGTCATTGCCGCTGTGCAATCTTCTGCTACTCTTGGGTTTACCTGGATGAAGGGCTCATCCACTTGTGCCACATGTGGAACATGCATGACAGTCTCAGACTTTTATCAGGGCTGTGCCCAAAGCTGAATATTGTATTCGTATATGTAGGAGTAATGGGTGGCAAACAAATACCTTCTGTTCCTGGGCATAGCACTCACACATCTAGCTGCCTCTGTGCAGCTGTCAGTTGCTCCCTCGAGCTCTGTTTTTCGACCAAGATTGTACTGATATTTCTTTTTTTCTTCCTCTATTATTTATGAAACCTTCATTGTTGTTCTGATTTAAATAAAATCAAACAAATGAATAAAATCAATAAGGGCTATGAATTATGATACAAAGCTAAGCCCGCAGTGCTTTCTGACACCCAGCCGCTCTTGGAAGCTAACAGTGAGCTTCCTTTTAAATCTATGGCTGGATGCATGACCAGCTCATCTTTCATGTTTTCTTAAATTTTGTTTAAAAGCTGAATATGCTAATGAGAGTTTTGAATTGTTTATCCTTAGCTGCCCACGGAGTCAAACAATCAGGCCGAGACTGCTCAGTGCTGTGGTGCATCTCTTTAGGGTACCATCACAACGCCTACATCTGTTTGTGATAAGCACAGCATCAGAAACGCTGCAGACTTTACTTCAGTCCCATTTTTAAAAAAATCTATATTCACATGATGTCAAGGATTTTCAGAGTGGATCTAAACAGCTTTTTAAAAGGTCTTTAATCCCCCTTCTTTCTTGAGTGTGTGTTTTTGTGTGTGTGTGTGTGTGTATATATATATATATATATATATATATATATATATATATATATATATATATATATATATATATATACATTCAGGAGAGCTCCTTAAACCCATAATGTTTTCAGGTGGCAGGTTCCATTTAGTCACATATAGTTGATGGTTATAGATCAGAGTCACCAGATGAATTCATCAGCTCAAAGAGGCAGAGGCCACTTAGAAATTTAATACATTTTTGATAAACTGGCTATAAGAGAAATGGAATAGGGTATGCTGCACTTTTAAAAAATCTATTAAAGCCCGACACAGGGCTAAAGTGCTCGGCAGCTTCAGTAGGTGACATTTAGAGATGACTAAATTGCCATTTAGGCTGCAAAGTAAATGGCTAAATGGAAGGACCCAGCTCACCACTAGTTGCAGGCTGGGACAGATGTCATTAATTCCTATTTGTATTGCTTTTGTTCTGCTAAACACAGCGCCATAATGGATGTTTATCGATATTCTCGAACGTGCTTGTTTTTTTCGATACTCTTGAACTTTCTGTCGAAGATCGAAACCCTTTTATTTTCACTACACTGAAAAATAGGGCCAGAAATAACGGTTCCTCCAGCGCTTACGCCAGCCACAGAGGTACACATTCACCACAGGATGCCCTGTGCTGCCCAGCGAGAGAGAGGGAGAGAGAGAAGGAGAGGGAGAGCGACAGAGAGGGAGAGAGAGAGACTACTGCCTGCGGACAATGAGAAAGGGTGAGAGAGAGAGAGAGAGAGGGAGAAAAAAAGAGAGGGAGACAGGGAGGGAGAGTGAGAAAGAGGGAGAGGGAGAAAGAGAGAGAGAGGGAGAGTGAGAAAGAGGGAGAAAGAGAGAGAGAGAGGAAAGGGAGGAGAGAAAGGAGAAAAAGAGAAAGAGAGATAGGTAGAAAAAGGGAGGGGAGACAGAAAGAGAGACAGAGGGTGGGCAGAAAGAGACAGACAGAGGAGTAGAGAGAGGGAGGGGAGAGAGAGAAAGGAAGAGAGAAAGAATGGGGGAGAGAAGAGACAGAAAGAGACATAGACTCAGAGAGAATGAGGAGACAGAAAGAGAGAGGGAAGGGAAAAAAGGGAACGGAGTGAGGGTGTCAAAGAAAGAGATATGCATTGTGATATGACATATCATGTGCCTTGCGGCCCACACCAAATTCCTCCTTTTGGTCACCAAAAGGTCACAGTGACTCTTTCATCAAAGCAACGTTACCCTGCTTGGTTCAACTGTTGTAATGATCCTGTGCACTACTGTGTTGTTGACAGTACAGTTTCAGGGGATTTTGGCTTGCCCCTCACCTTAGTGGGAAAAAATACTGTCTGGCCTTCATACCAAGGTTGTGTAACATATGAGCCAAATGCATGAAGAATTTGCATTCATAAATCTAAAGTCTGCCTGCGCCAATAAGTATCACATATACTGTATGTAACCCATTATTTAACATTATTTTGTAAGTACAATGCCAGGCTTAAAACTTTTAGTCTTTCTGTCAAACAAACAAAAATTGTTGAGTGTACCCATCCAAAAAAGATGTTGTTTCCCAGATTTTTATTGCCACCATTTTTAGTTAATGAAAAGTCAAGAACGGAATCATCAAACAATTTTTTTTTTGGCCACCAAAAAAAACAAACTGTTGTCACGGCTTAAATTTCACAAATGCCATCTGGTAAACGGTGCTTTGGGAGTCAAATAAATAAATGGGTTTTTCACAGACACTTGGGTGTCCATTAATCTGCCTGTCTGCACCCTACAAGAGGACACATGCAAGATGGCTGACCCTAACTGGAGAAAAGTCTAGTTCCATAAAGGTCAATGGCGTTACGGCATTGAGGATAGCTACAGCAGGGGCTCGGTACCCAGCTAAGGACAGCGGCTAGAATGTATTGTGTGATGCTGACGCAGAGACATTATGTCTCTCTGTCATTGTGTCCGGGTGTATTGTTATTACTGGCCTGATTGGAACTCAGGCCAGACGTGATGACTCACAGGAAACAGAAACTCAGTCCGATGTTAATCAGCTTGCTGTGATATACAGCGGGACCCCGCTGCACCCATTGAGCCGTGCACACAGGCACATATCTTTCATGCAGCGGTGCATCGGTGACGTTGACGCGGCTGTGCTGTTTAACCCTGTGCCGCAGGTCACCCTTCCTCTCAGGAGATAGGCTTGCGGCAGGCCCGGCTTCAGTGGCTGTTCTTTGAGTGGGCAAACGCCACCGTGGGGAAGGCTTATATGGGTGCTACTGTAGGAATGTCCTTTGGTGGGCAAGTTCAAGGTTTATCACACATGCACAGATGGAGCTGCTTCATGTTTGTCTCGGCATGCCTTCTGTGTTTCATATTTCCTCCCTGTCCTCTCCTCTGATCACTTAACGAAGTCGTCCTAGGTGTGCTTGTCTCCGATGATTTTTTTCTTCTTCTCTTCTTTCGGCAATGGAGGGCACAGGCTGTTATTCTGTGATTACCACTCTATTTTAAAACACAGCAGAGGTAATCTACTCCCTCACCTTCAAGTACTGGAGAGCCCAGGAGGCCATTAAGAGAAGGAGGGTGTGTAAAGATAGAGTAGTGTCTGCTGGACGCCCAGGCCAGCAGAGCACAGAGGCAAGTCTCTGTGTAAATTTTTCTCGTTTTTAAATCCATTCTGAGTACTTCACCCTCAGCGAGGTGGTGAACTGGAGCGTCTTGCTGAGGAATTCCCTCGGTGGTCCGGCAAAAGGAAGGGCCTGCAGGGTCAGTCCAACTCCGGGAGAAGGTTTAAAAGGATTCGATCTGAGCACGCCAGCCCTCAGAACCTGGCACCCTCCCTGTGCTTGACCCCCCGCTCCTATCTTGCCTCCCACAGTCACCCCAGGGTAGCCGATCCATAGGCGGGGCGGAGAGCATGCTGGGTTGGCCAGTTCTCCTGGGCCTGACATCATTAGATTTCTCTCTCTTACTCCTCTGCGCAGAGAGAACCTGGGAGAGAGAGAGGATTCTGCCTCACCATGTCTACCATGTCACCTTTATGAATTAGGACTATCATAAGAACTTTTAAAAATTTTGGGGCACCTGCATTTAGCTGCCTATCATTTTGTAAATAATTTGGCGCACCATGTCAACAAATCTTTGGACATTTGAGGCCATTCCACTACACACTACCCTACTGTCATCTAATCCAGAGCGACTAACAGTTCTATCCATTCATACACATGGATATTTACTGAGGCAGTTGAGGGTTAAAAGTACCTTGCCCACAGGTACGACAACAGGGAATTGAACCAGCAACCTTTCGTTTACAAGCCTTGCTACTTACACTACGCCACCCTGCTGCCTGTGCAGAGCCCCTTATCATGTTGCCCATCCTGTAAGTTCACAACATTTGGCATCAGACCACAACCAAATTCAGAGTAACTGACCTCGGTGCTCATGTTTTCCTCGTCTGCTTTTTAACCCATTGCTCTCCACCTCCTCCCTCTTTTGCAAGAGCCCGCCACAGAAGCTGACAGATTGCTTTGACCGGCAGCTGGTTATTTTTCTGGAGTCACGGCAAGCTTCACATTCAATAACGCCCCTCATCTCGGATCTCTGACAGGGCTGCGGGCCCTTGCCTGTGTCTCTCCGAGCCGTGCAAAGCAAATTAAACCTCTCGTGCTCCCCAAGTGCATTTCAGATAAACACTGAGGAAACTGGCACTGTGTTACCTAAATCATTGAAGGCAGAAATCTGATTACAACCCTGATCCGGTCTCATCTAATCTTTCTGCGGTGATGGAGAAAGGTGTTCGGCCACTGTACGCCTCGAGTTCAGAAACATCGTCAATGTTTTTCTTTCCACACGCTGAGCACCGCCTCAAATACGCCCCACGGCTTATTGAAACGCTAAAGCTTGGCCTGTTTCGGCCTCGGGTTACAGTAAAGGGAAGCTGTCTGGTGTGTCTCTCTGACAGCTGTCATTTATGCCGCTGACTGTGACTGACTTTGGCAGGAGCTCTGTAGAGCCCGTGGCTCTGGAAAGGTAAGGCAGGAGGCTGGCTTTACCACAGAGCTCCATGGCAACGTCATGATGTAATCCTTGATGTAATCTCCTGCTACCTTTCACACCGGCTGAAGCCAGGCATGAGAAGTTGCCTCAGCGGAAGATGGGGGCAAATGCTGCAGCTACCTGTAGGTGATGCATTACAATACATTACATTATTAGTATTTAGCAGACTCTCTTATCCAGAGTGACTTGCATCGGTTACAGTTTTTTACAATGTGATCCATTTATACAGCTGGGTATTTACTGAGGCAATGCTGGGTTAAGTACCTTACCCAAGGGTACAGCAGCAGTACCCCAGCAGGGAACCAAACTGGCAACCTCTCAGTTATGAGTCCTTAATCACTATGCTACACTGCTGCCCCGATATAAAGTTTGTCTGTCTGTGGCTCTGGTTTGAGTTCAGCGCGGTCAGTAATGAGCAGCTTTTCTTCCTGGATGGGTGAATACTGCCAGGCTGGCCCTCTGAGCTTTAATCACAGTCATGTTTACTGTGTAAAATCAGCTTGAGCCAGCATTCTTGAAGCAGGCGGCATCGTTTCTAATTCAAATGAGTATCAGCCAAATCCCAAATGAGTGATATTTTAGACAGATCCAAAGCCAATGAAAGAATATTTACCAGTCACACAACTTTAAAGGAAAGAGACTGTCCTATTATGAAGTTAAAATAGACATCTTGGTATGTGTCGATTTTCATGACAGGATCAGATATTCTACAGAAGATATTCTGTCACATGCTTCATCCTTAAGAGTGCCAATAATTCACATCATTTGCAGTAGAAATACTTATTTTGTCACGCCGCAGTGATTGCAGTGCCACATATTTGGCAAATGTCTGTCACACTCTGGTCTTGGTTTGAGAGCTGTTGAGTCAGTGTCTGAGAGCAGTGTTTGTGTTAGTTTGCTTTTAGAAAATAACCTGTGATTTATTTTTTTTCTTTTCCTTCCTTTCAAGCCCTTATTTGCCGCCTCTTACCTGCTGCTTACAGCAGTTAGGAAGTGGGAGGTACCTGGCAAATAGATCCAAAGCAGAATCCCCTTGTAATCGGTGTGCTGTGAGGTCCTTATACATTCCATTACATTATTGTCATTTAGCAGACACTCTTATCCAGAGCGACTTACATAGTCACACAGTTAAAATTTGCACAGATGGGACACCACTAACCACACATGAAGTACCAAACATTGAGATCACACAGGTGCGCCTAGGTGGATAAGTACAAAGCCATATGTACTACTTCAGGATTATACCACTCAAAATATAACGATGACACAAACCACAACCATGCAAGTAAACCTTGACATACCCAATAGCAAAAAACCTTGAAATACACTTCCACATGTGTAATTGCACTTGCATAAAGGGATGCTTCCGTTGGCCTTCTAGTGGGCGTACACCTGGTGCCCCTCCCCTTTAATGTGCGTGTGCAGTGACCACGCCCACTGCTCTTTGTGCTGAACCTGTGGTGTCAATGGGCAGCGTGCGGCTGTTCTTTATTCACTACATTATTTAGCAGATGCTCTTACCCAGAGCGACTTACATAGGTTACAGTTCTTTACAATGTTATCCATTTATACAGCTGGACTGAGGCAATTGTGGGTTAAGTACCTTGCCCAAGGGTACAGCAGTGTCCCAGTAGGGATTGAACCAGCAACCTTTCGGTTACGGGTCCTGCTCCTTTAACCACCATGCTACACTTCCGCCCCGTTATTCCAGCTCAGGCCAGAATACACTGCCTGGAGTGGGCGTTGAGCCACCGGTTGTCATGGTCTTAATCATCTGCAGGTTGAAAGGCATCTGTTGGAGGAGGATGTGATGGTGGTAACCTGTCGTTAGTGAGACCTGGATTTTGAAATTAGTTGTGTGCTGGTGAAATCCTCCATGAGTGAAGGGAGGTGTCAGGAGAGAGGGGTTCATGGGACCCCCTGGGCAAGGGAGGTGTCAGGAGAGAGGGGTTCATGGGACCCTCTGGGCAAGGGAGGTGTCAGGAGAGAGGGGTTCATGGGACCCCCTGGGCAAGGGAGGTGTCAGGAGAGAGGGGTTCATGGGACCCCCTGGGCAATGGAGGTGTCAGGAGAGAGGGGTTCATGGGACCCCCTGGGCAGAGTATGAAGAAGAGGCACAGGGAGCAGAGCATACAGCATGTGCCAAACACCAGCTGACCCCAGATCAGTATTGTGTGTCAGTGCGGTGTCCTGCTCCCAGGATAGACCCTGTTGCTTTAGTTCATTATTCTGTGTTTTTTGTTCTCCTGTTTGTTTGTGTTTTATCCTCTCAATGCTGTTTCCTCTCTCTCTCCAGTCGCGGTCTGTGTCACGCAATGAGCTCTGTAAATGCTTGCCTCTCCGATCTTGCTGTGTCTGTTCCATTTATTTTCGTTCTCCTTTTTTTCTTTTTGCATGTCGTTCCTCCTGTTTCCCTCCCTCCTCCGCTCCCCCTGCGCTCAGACACCACGCCCAGTGCTGAACCCGCTGCTCCCGGTGGGTACCCCTCCCGCACTGACACGCCGCTACACAGTGCCTGCTGATCACCACACACACCACTGCGTAATGCTGCAACTGCTGCTACTGCACACACATGCAGGAGGAGCACTGTTACACTGCCTGTCTGTGTGTGTGTGTGTGCGTGCGTGTGCATGCGTGTGCGTGCGTGAGAGTGCGTGAGAGTGCGTGTGTGTGAGTGTGTGTGAGTGCGTGTGTGTGTGCGTGTGTGTGTGTGCGCATCTGTGTGTGTGTGTGTGTGTGAGAGTGTGTGCGTGTGAGTGCGTGTGTGTGTTTGTGTGTGTGAGTGCGTGTGCGTGTGAGTGTGTGTGTGTGTGTGTGTGCTTGTGTGTGAGTGCGTGTGTGTGTGCGCACGTGCGTGTGCGTGCGCATGTACATGTGTGTCATCTTTTGAATACAGACCCTGTGCTATTGATCTATTGAATCTTCGTGCTTTGTGGTGTGTCCTCCACTTTAACTGAAGCACATTCATCCTTTGGATTACAGTCACTCTTTATGAGTTTTCTTCACAATTGTTAAAAAAATTACATTCAGGATTCAGAATTGAGGCCCAGCTCCACTGCTGTTAGACTGGTGCTGTACAAATGTAGTCAAAAGCAGTTTGTGTGATAAATCTATGTAGGCTAAGTTTCTCTGAGGTTAAATCCAACTATTATTATGTCATGTATGCTCATGATATGTTGAGACAGCACATTCTTTGTGACATCTTTTGTTCAGTGTTGGCTAGCAGCTGAAATCGTGTACTAGGAACAGTGTGACCAGCTTTGGTAATACTGAAATATGTTTTTTTGAGAGAGAGACATGAAAGGATAGAGTATGATTTATGCAGTGTGTGTCGTTTGGCTATAATTGAGCTTTCTTGCAGTTCACTGCTTTTCTAAATACCATGTCAGAAGGGCAGTGTTAACCTGATCGGGAATGTCTGCCTGGCAAAGATGTATCACATGGCATTACAGTAAGCCACGGAATAATCCATTACAATTTTCACGATTCAAATATTAAACTTGGTTTAAGGAAAAAGAATGTCTGGGAAAATTAGAGATGGATTGACTTGTCCAGTGCAGTGCAAATTGATTAGAATTAGTCCCTAAAGAATTCTGCCTCCAGCGCAGGTATGGTTCCACTGTAATGCTAAACAGCTGTCATCTGGACTGTGTTGCAGGTTTTAGTTAGTGAAGAGATTTGAATATTTGCCATGGTTATGACCTGGAACATGCCTTACTGTACTTCTGATATTATATTTTTTTCAGTTTCAGTTTAATGTCACACAAGAAACTTTCCATGTGTGTTTGAGCCAAATATGACAACCACAGTGGCCCTGAACACATGATTCTAAAGATGTGCGTTCAGCCCTTGGGCCTTTTTGCACCAGCTCATAAATCTGTTTAACTCTGTGACACACATTGTTGCAAATGTCGTTCAGCCTTAAGCGGCTATAAACCACATATTATTGCTGCTATAACCCTTGGTGGTACGTCTCTGAGACTGCAAGGCTGATTCCAGACCACCACCACCCAAACTGTATCGCCTTCATTTGTATTGTTGAGGTGGAGTGTAGCAGAGCAGAGAGGCTGCAAAGCTCTGCCACCAGGGGTCGCTAGAGTTACCGCTTCATGGTAAAAGCCAGCTTCCCTGGATCTCAGGACAAAGTTGTCATAAATTGCTAATGCAATGTCTCAGCTGATACACTCATGAAGTAGTGCAATGGTGGCATGGAGATTAAAGCTGTTACCTGTTGCCAAAAGGTGCAGAAAGGGGAAAAGCAAGGAGTTAATTATTGCTTCATCAGAAAATTCAAGAATATTAGTATTATTTCTCAAATGTGTGCTTACGCAGGAATGGACTATTAATTGCATATATTTTGTGCATGAATGCTTTATTAAATTGTGCATACTAAATGCAGCGTGTCCTGGTTCAATTAGCAGATTCATTTTAATGCATTTTTTGTTGTTGTTTGTGTTTTTGTCCCTCGCTCCCAGATGTGAAGTGTTATTGTAATCCTCTTTCCCTGCACAGAGACCTGTTTAGTGTCCTCTCTGTAACACTCCAATGATTTGACAGCATCGTGCCAATCACAGTCTGTGAACTGTGGTAAATGCTAGTGTGCTACAGCTAGAATCGTCTCACATTGACATAAATATATTAGGTTCAGATTTCAAACGTATCCATTAATTTATCCGGATCAAAGTCTCATAAAATACTTTTTTTTTTTTTTCCATGTATCCAGATATTATATCAATATCAATGTTTGTCAAAGGTGAAATCAGGCAAAAGAAAAAACTCCTTCATTCGTATTATTGAACAGATGTGTCAGACCATGCAGTTGCCAGTAAGGAAAGGATGATAAACTGGGCAGCAGTGTAGTACAGAGTTGAAGGAGCAGGACTTGGTTACAAAAGGTTGCTGGTTTGATTCCCCACTGGGGCACTGCCACTGCACTCCTGGGCAAGGTACTTAACCCACAATTGCCTCAGTAAATACCCAGCTGTATAACATGTCAAAAGCATAACCTATGTAAGTCACTCTGGATGAGAGTGTCTGCTAAATGAAAATATTTTTCTCCATCGATTTTTTTTTTCCTCTATGTTTTATTTCCACATTTATGATGGAGACCCACTCCATTCTCTTGATCCTCTCCCCCTTTTCCACTTCACAGGCACAGTAACCTCGACACGTTCTGTGGAGAAGGATCAGCGCACTTTTCCCCAGACCAGCGCAGTCGTGTAGAACAAAGTTTATCTGCGGTGTCGTTCTCGTGGTGTATAGAGCCATCTGTGTCAGAGCAGGGCTCTAATCTGAGCCTGTCATTGTGTTGGCTTCATCCAAACAATGCTCTCTCCACGTCGTTACAAGCCTGCCTTTTTTCCCAACATAAGAGCCCCTCTTTGTCTGGCTGCAGAGCACGTTGTATTTAGCTTTGTATTTCCACAGCATGACACATTCACTCTTTGGGAGTGATTCTCTCTCTCTCTCTCTCTCTCTCTCTCTCTCTCTCTCTCTCTGTCTCTCTCTTTAATTTTTTCCCCCCATTTTTTGTAGCCTAGCAACAGGCAGAGGTTCCAGGAATAAGAGGAATTCTCACTTGAGGAGGAGCAAATGCCATGGCAGAAACAGGAAGCAGCGAAGAGGAACTTATACATCACTGTGACAAAAGCACTCTTTTTTTTATTACAGTTTATTTTGTCCTTTGTCAGAAGGAAATGATTTTAAGAGTTCGTGCTAGTTCACCCTGACAGGCGTTTTTTGGTCTCTTATTTTCCGTAATGTCTGTGTTTTTAACTTCCTGTGAAACCGAGGCAGTGTTGCTGGAACATTGTGAATCACAGCAGAGCTGAAGGAACATTGCTCCCAAGGTTGAACAGATCAGAACCCCACCCACCTGTCAGGGCATCTCTGACAGGCTGCGCTGCTTACAAAACACAGGTGAAAGGTACAGAATCTACACACTGTGTATGTGTGTGTGTATGTATATACAGTTATCCTGCTGAGAAGAGCGTGCTCAGTTGGTGCGTTTCCCCTCTTCGTGCAATCTCTGTGAAGACGCACTGGCGCGTGACCATCACATACTTATCGCAGAGGACCAATCCCGCAGATTCCCGGGACCGGCGGCCATTATTGGCAGGAGTAAAGAAGCCGTAATTGAGTTTTGCTTTGAACACAGCAGGACACCGAGATCTCTCAGAAGTCTCCTCCGGTAGATTACGGTCCCTATCGTAATCCCTGCCTGTGGATTATGGGAAAATATCTTTAGAATCAAATTCGCGATATTAGCGGTATTATGAATGCAAATCATTCAGCTGATGAATCGAAAAACGTGATATGGGGTATTATTTCAGTGCCTTTGTGTTCCTCTCCTGCTCATGGTGGATTGGTGGTAGGCTTGTATAACACTGTTTCCTTTAGTATGAGAGGTCCTGCTGTTTTTACTGTGTGGGATGTTGTAAAGTGGCTTACGGTCATGTGTTCCATGTGACAGGACTCCGAGACTGAGGCGGGGAGCCGCAGCTAATGTTACAGCACAGAATAAAGCAACAGGCTCGCAGAAGCCACAGGCGCTTTGATGCACAGAGGGCTACCTCGTCCCTAAATCCGAAAACCTCCCCGTTCAACGCGAGCTGACTGGCTACTTGATGCGAGGCTGCTTTTGCACGGCGTCGGCGTTGGCTGCCGTTGCCCTGGTGATAGATAGATCGCTTCAGATAGAATGTGAACACCCGTGTGTTTGTTTTTTGGGGGCTCTGGTTCCAAAAGGAGCAGTGCAGGGGTAAGGCATAATCAGTGGCTCTGGCTCGACCTGAAGGATGTGAGCCTTTTCCACTTTTCCCAAACATTGACCAATGCTAGGTGACACTCTGGGAAATGCCTTTGTCGGTGTGGCTTGGCTTCTTACTAATATGACCGATGAACTCACCCTCCTGCCAGCCCTGCTCAGACGCTGTCAGCGTTGACTCGGTGAACGGTTTCAGTTCCACACGAAGAGGGACCAGCAGCGTTACGCAGTGGTCCTCGTGCAACAAAACCGCATCCTCTCTGCATCGGTCGACCTGATTACCGGCGCCCAGAGACTCCAGAACTCTCCCTCCATCTGGAGGTGTGACAGAGCAGTAATTGACCACAATGTGCCAGAGAGATAATGACCCTTCCGGCTCCCGGCTCACTCAGGTGAAGCAGGAAGGCTTCAGTTCCAGGGAAATTCAGTCACAATCGCATTTCATTATGTTACGTTAAAAAAGACCGCTTACGATGTAAAGGCACATAATGAGTCCTACACATTTTCAGCATCCATTATGTATTTTTAAATATGTAAATAAGCTCTTACTATGCCATTGTTTGCTTATTTAGAGTTGTTTGCCAGCCAGAGAGTTGTTCATTAGTGTCTTCTCATCTAGAAATATAAAGTTTAGACAGTATTAAACTTTATTGTCCCCGAGAGGAAACTTGTCCTGGGCATACTGTCCAGACCTCATTATTTAAGGATTATGACCTTAAAAAGTTTACTTTTTATTGGTGCATCAGATTCCTCTATGATGAAATTAATTATTAAATCAATAGGAAATTACTCTTTAAACATTTCCCACTGTGGGCCAAATTCTCCTCTCCCTGCATCTGTGTTCTGCAGTTAGTGATTTTATCCAATTTTGTAGCCATTCACAGCTCTTAACTGACACTTTTACCAGCGTCTGCAGCGGGTTTTCTGCTACCTGAAGTCATAGTAACCAGTTGGGCTTTAATGGTGCAGGTGGAAGTGGCGGGTAGATTCACCATAGTATGGCCTTTGATGGGGTGATTACAGGTGGGGCATGTTCCTTGGTGATCTTTTTCAGGCTGAGAAACGGGGTTTGAGAGGGCTGAGAGCTCCATCCTATCCAAGCGCTCCACTTCTCAGCTCTTACCTCCATTCCCCAATCCGGAAACCGTAATCGGGTGAGACCGCGAGATCGGGGGGCGTGATCAGTGTCGATGGGATTCACAGTGGCCAGCACTCCAGCCGATTATGTCGTCCATTACTACAACAACCGCGACCCCCCCCCAACTCCTGACCTGCTTCCACCCCTCACCCCCCCAATCTCCCGACCTGCTGGAGTCTTGCTCCTGCTGGGCCTGCAGCACTGCCCCCGTGTTAGGCCGCTCTCGCAGGGCGTTTCCGCATTCCGTGCTACGCAGTGGGGACCGCGGGCAGCACACACCAGAGGCTCCCTGATAATAGAACCCATTCATCTCTCTCTCTCCCTCTCACAGCGACTCCCTCACTGACCATCTCTCTCCCTGTGCTCAGTGTGCTGCTTCCTTGTAAGGAGTGCTGGAGGGGGTCAGGGGGTGCTTGGGGGGGGCGATGTTGCATTTACGGCCACCCCAAAATGCTGGCTCACTTGGCTGGCCGGGTAATGGTCCCTAAACAAACATGCACATGCTCACAATGGTAAACGGTTTACAGTGTATTAGCAGCAATTAAACCCCAGCAAATGAAGAGCACATTGGGGAGAGAGAGAAAGGGAGCAGAGAGAGAGAGAAAGGGAGCAGAGAGAGAGAGGGAACGGAGCGTATTCGGGGCACGTAGGCACAGACAGTAGCACTCATTACTGTCTCCCCCCATAGAGTCACTCTCATCAGCTGCCGGGTCCTGACCTGACAGTAAGACGTTAATCAGGGAGTTCAAGATGTCTTGCTTGAGTTCAGCTGGCTGAGTGCCATGGAGCACATTGTTGTAGTGCTTCGTAAGTTTAAGAGCCCCCACTGATGAAGTACTACACGCAGGCAAAGAGGTTGATGGGAGTTGTAGTTCACAGTCAGTCTCTTGTAATGTTACTTTGCCTGTGAAAAGTGGCAAAAGAGTTGCTGTTGGAGCTGTTTGTTTGTAGAGCAGGGTGGGACCATGGAATTTGGACGATGATGTCATATTCTGTGTCATCAATGTGCTCTAGTTGTATATAAGTAAGACTTCTTTTTGGGAGCATCATGTCATGTCTGTTTTTTTTTTTTTTTTTTTTGAGGCAAAGGAAAATAAGCCATCAAAATCTGGGGCAGAGATCACTCCATGCTACACCAGTAGGTTTGGGCATGTCAAAATCTTAAAGGTGCTCTTTTGGAAAAAATGCTTCTCCATGAAATAAAGATGCTGTTTTGGAGGTTTGGGTCTCCCTTGTGCAGAAGAGCAGCTAGCTGGACAGCAGAGAGTTTGTTAAAGATGCCTTTCACTTGCCTCTGCTTCATCTCTTCGTCTCTGTGCATCCTCAGAGGAAGACACGCGTACAAACAACAAAGAACCCTGTCCATGAAAGCACTTTGACTTCCGTCAGTCCCAGAAACACTTGAGTGGAAACCATGAGCTCGCTAGCTTTCATACGCACAGTACCTCAAGCAGGTCTCACACATGCCTCACACACACACCCTCATTCACAACTCACGCACCTCATACACACACCACACACACACACCTCACACACACACCTCACACACACCTCATTTATACCTCACACACCTCATTTATACCTCACACACCACACACCCCACACACCACACACACATACCTCACATACACCTCATTTATACCTCACACACCACACACACATACCTCACACACCCCACACACCACACACACATACCTCACATACACCTCATTTATACCTCACACACCTCATTTATACCTCACACACACCACACACCCCACACACACACACACACATACCTCACACACACCTCATTTATACCTCACACACCACACACCCCACACACCACACACACATACCTCACATACACCTCATTTATACCTCACACACCTCATTTATACCTCACACCCCACACATCACAAAACATACACCCCTCACACACACACACCCCACACACCACACACACACCACACACACACCTCATTTATACCTCACACACCACACACACCACACACACACCTCACACACCACCACACACCTCATTTATCACACATACCTCACACACACACACACACCACCACACACACACCTCACACACACACCTCATTTATACCTCACACACCTCACACACACCTCACACAGACCTGATTTATACCTCTCACACCACACACACACCTCACACAGACCTGATTTATACCTCACACACCTCATGCAGACATTAGTTACACTTCGCTTAAACCTCGGGCACACCATGTTGTGCATATTCACCCCACCCTGTACTGTTGTTTTGGACGTATTCATCACACATGCAATTGCAAAGCTGAAAAGTGCCACTTACAGTGGTATTTTGAGGCGGTGAAGTGATTCACTGTGACATGAGATGGCCAGGTTTAAAATATGGTGTTAAAATTCAGCATTACATTTACATTTACATTTTACATTACATTTGCATTATTGTCAGTTAGCAGACACTCTTGTCCAGACCACTTTACAATAGCAGCTAATAGAGTGGCATGAAACGTTGCACTGGACACCATTAACCATACGTGAACGAGTGTCAGTGCCAAACATGGATCAACATGTAAGTGCAGTATATACAACAGAGAGACTATACCATTCCAAATTTAATGCACATACCCTGAAGTAAACATCAACATATGTTATTACACATAACCCTGAAGTACAGTTCCACATTTGTAATTACATATTTCATATGTGTATATGATGGCGGAAGCATACCCCCCTTTCCCCAGCTTGCTCCCAGAGAGGGGAGCTTGATCCCAGATTAGCCCTGACAGTCCTCCTCTCCCTTCCCCTCCCCAGGAGAGCAGCTAATTAAAGTCTCTGGTGCAAAATGTTTTATTCAGATCTTTGCATTTTCATTACATCGTCTCAAAATAGGAGATTAAGATGGTTTAGGATCAGGGCTTGTAACCCAAAGGTTACCGGTTCGATTCCCATATGGGGCAATTGGTGCTTAACCCAAAGTGCTTTGGTAAATATGCAGCAATATGGATGGATATGTTGGGGGAAAAAAGTTTGCGTGTGTAAGAGTTTCTGCTAAGCAAACAAATAAAAAGGAAAGGAAAAGGAAAAAAATGATGAGACAAGGAAAAAGTGACAACAGGAGGTGAGCTCAGTTCACTCCAATCAGGTGTTATTTACATGTTTCTACTAACTTTCATTACTCAAAGAGTGTTACACTGTGCAAAGAAACCCCACAAATCTAGACATATGGAAGATCGCTGATGTCTAGCATTATGGGTAATTCAGTATTCAGAAAATAACAGTATAGCATACTTGTTTTGTCCCGAAGGGGTTGCAGCATCCACAAAATATAGAATTATGGTGACACCCTTAACACATTACTTAGATCATTATACAATGCTGTACTATACACAGTCTGTATTGTGTGTCTGTCTGTGGGCGTGTGTGCATATGTGCGTGCTCACAGTATGTATGTGTATTTGAGGAGCCCCTCTCAGGAGACGATTCTTTAACCAGTGTGAAGTTTTTCTCCCATTTTCTCTTCCAATGTGCATGCTTGGCCCAGTTCTCCCCACTCACTTCTGTAAATATAGGTCTCTGCAAGGTCTGCGCAGTAATGATAAGGCTACAGGCGATCTGTGACAGAGAACGGCAATGCAGTAGCCATGATGAACAGACAGCCGCCACAATAAAAGGGGATTTAAAGTTAACCCTATTAGTTATTAGCCTTCCATTCCTCTGGAAGCTCTGATCAATGTGTCTGCTGTGTTTTATTTCTTAGGCAAACTGTTTGGCTCCCACGAAGTCTATAAAAGCTTTTCACATTATTAAAAACCTTAGAGGATTCAGCAAACATCAGCCCCTAATCTAGAAACACCAGGACTTCTGGCAAGTCCTCCTCACTCTCTCGGGTATCTATTGTGATCCCACAGGTATAGTTCTGTGGTCAGAAACTGTCTGAATTATTGCAGCCATTACTGCACAAAGCACATTATTGATCTAGCTACAAGGAAATATTTGAAACATTCATTTTCTTCAGTGATGGTAAGATTAGATGAATCCCACATATTTTCCATGAGTCCTACTGTTTGACTTATTTTCAGATTCTTAATTCATCGTTCAGGCCCAGTAAATCATATTTTTTGCACAATCATTTTCACTAGCTGTAATAATTTTGTAATAATTTTTGTCTTTTTTCCCCAAACTGAACCACACATTTGACACATTGTCTTTTCCTTGGCTGCCTTTAGATAGATGTGTCTGGGATTTACTCAGCTGGTTTATTGCAATTATGGAACTTCAAAAGGTGCAGTCTACCTTGAATTCACCATAATATTGAGGCAGAATGGTCCACAGTGTCTTACTTGGCTTGCGTGTCATCCATTTATACATGTGGATATTTACTGAAGCTATCCGGTTTAAGTGCCTTGCTCAAGGAGACAACAGCAGTTCCCCACCTGGGAATCAATCCGTCAACCATCTGGGGCAAGAGCCCTGATCCTTCCCACAATGCCACACTGCTGCTGCCAAATTACAAAGCCATTTACTGCTGTGAGGCTGCATTTCTGTTCATCGTGTACTCTGTAAAAACAGGAGCCACCATAATCTGTGAGTCTGACGGAGCTGCGAGAACTTGAACCCCAAATCGCAGCATCTGATTCATCAATGAGGGGGCGTGATACCACATTTGGGGTTTGGCTTCTCGCTGACACATCAAATGGGCTCACCAGATGGGGGTAAATGACTGGAGTTTTGTGTTTCTTAGAGAAGTCATGTTCAGCACCGCTGTGATCATTAGAGGTTTTTACCCTCTCTGCATCCATCCTTTATTCTGGAATGGCACATAGCTCTACTAAGTCACAGTTTTGCCAAAGGTGACAACTGATGGGTGCCCCCCCAACTGGCCTCCTGTCTTCCTGGAAATTAAATAAGATGGGTCTCTGCATGGGTCAGGCTTTTATTGTCATTTTATTGTCTGCAGTTGGGGCAAGCAAGTGCTTGTGCTGTTTCTATATGTACACATACTGTACAAGCACACATTGGACTTTCTCAGAACAACATACCACCCTGAAATTCTGACTGGAAGGGCTCCACTTACTGGTGCTGTGATCAAAGTCAGCTTTTCTTTGTCTACTGTGTTTGCTTTGCTGTGTATGAGACTGTTACGGTATTTGCTAAGCTGTTGTACTGAGTGTTAGTTTTGGAGGATGTTTTTTGTGTGATGTAGTAATACTGCCAGAAGTGAAGTTACAATGTTACACAGAAGTGAAGTTACAATGTCATTTTTCGTGATGTTATTACAGATGGAATCCAGGCATTTACAGACTAAATCAACACTTTTTTAGCACAGTTGCCTGGGTTTTCTGTTTAGGTATTGAGTTTTTATTGCAGGAATTTTACCTTATCAAAACTGTGAGCTGTTTGATATTAGATTTAATCACCATAATCACTATTTGTCCCGAGAATATAAACATGCCTTATCTAGTTTGTAGGTTTTAGCTATAGAGCCTATCTCTGGATTCCTTTAAGAGTGTTTACATATTCACTTTTCATTGCCACAGTCTTACCTTATCTGGCTGAGTCACTTGATATTGGATTATTTGATAACCATAAAAGCTTTTGATGCTCAGACCATAAAGACACCATATCTGTTTTGTAGGTTGTATTTTGTATTTACAGGTCTTATCTTCTGAATTTCATAACTGGAACAGGTGAAATTGAGAAAAATGGATCTGTCCTTGTCGCTGGGCTTATATGACCTGTGGTGTCCGAGGGCATTAAGCTCATATTTTGTTTCCTGTCTCCTCTTTCAAGAAAAAAATATGCATAACAGTAAGTTACCGCATATGCACAAACACACACAAACACACACACACGCACACACCCTTGGAGGAGGGGTCTAAATAGAAGATTTTTTCAGCTGTCTCTTAGCAAACATTGTCAGCTGTCTGAACTGTTTACTCCACAAACATATTTAAAATAAGATGCACCGACTTCTCTACATGCTGTCCAAACAACATAGAACAACATCACAGCTGATCACGAACAGCACATGCATTACACAAAAAGCGAAGTATAATTTGGCATCAGTGAGAGGGTGAACAATGGCATTTGTAATTAATTTGACTACAGGTTCAATCAGGATTCAGATTCATGTAAGGAAGATGGGTTCAGGAAATGTGTCTTTAGTAGCTTTGGCAGGATATGTAGCACATCCCTGGAGGGCATTGACTCGCTTGGTCCTGAAGGGGGCTTTGTGGTTGTTTCTCTGTGTCAGGGCTGTGAGAATGAAGAAGGGGGAGGTCAGTCCCTAACGACACGCACCCTAATCAGGAATTCCTAATTAGAAGATTAAAAGATCTCATTAGGAGATCTCCTGTCTTTCCAATTGTTCGGCTGGAGGATCATTTGAAATGAGCTTCCGTATCCTGGAGGTTGACGTGTTTTCCCTCATCAAATTTATTACATCGGTTTGCGGTAGTGACCTGTTTTACTCGCCTGTGGTCATGATGTCCCAGCCGTGTCCCTGTGCAATTCGTGTTTCAGAGCATGGCTGTGAGATGTAGCCCACTGCATTCGCATGTCCAGCGTTACATTGCATTTACTGGCATTTTAGCAGATGCTCTTATCCAGAGAAACTTACATCGGTTACAATTTTTGCATGTTACCCATTTATACAGCTGGATATTTACTGAGGCAATACTGACTGAAATACCTTGTCCAAGGGTGCAGCAGCAGTGCTCCACTGAATTGAACCAGCAAGCTTTTAATTATGAGCCCTGCTCCTTACCGCTATGCTACACTGCCGCCCTGTTAGAAGCCCAGAAACCTTACAAGCTGTCACCTTGTGAGATGATCCCTTTTCTTTGCCATGCTTTCACACACCCATTTTTGACTGCCTTGACATGAACTGTTAATGGTAGTTTGGTAGTTTTGTGGTCCACATCCCAGTGGAGGAGCACCTTGACCCCTGCTCCAGCAGGGTCAGTGGGACTGTGGTCTGTGGCCCACACTGCTCGGGAAGTGGGCACGCGTTCACGGGACCCAGACTGAAAGGATCTCCTGTGAATCTGTCTCTTTGCGTGACACGGCCTCCTCTCTGAGCTGTCTAATTAGGCCCTATTAGCGTGTGTGAAGGCCAAAAGATGCCATGCCTTCGTCGGCCCTCCTCGTTAGAGCAGGGGACAATCACGCGGCCTACCCTGGGGGTCTACACACAGGAGGAATGCACATACACATAAAACACAGTTTCGATAAAACACCATTTCATCTGCATCAGAAGTGGACACCATTCACCAGTATGAGATTTTTTCAAATCCAAAATCCACTGGTCTACACTCTTGCAAAAAAAAAAAGAATACATTTAAGAAGTAAAATCCATTTCCAGTTTTACCAAGTAGAACTATATACACATATACTCATGTATAATGTATGATAATAACCATAAATTTACAGTGGGTGACCAAACCTCCCTCTTGCTCATCTAAGAGAAATCACAGATCTAGTGAGCTTGTGTGCGGTCATTAATTCCAAAATTAATATATACAGCTCTACAGAACTGTGACGAAGACTGGCGGGATGAATTATTTCATGATTAATCGACAAATGAAATGTGGGAATGTTCCTCTCTTTTCTTCTCTTTTCTTCAAGAAGACGTTACTTTTAATCAGGGTTTCGGACGACAGTGTGGCTACATAACCATGGCTTCATTTACAGTCATTAGCTGTTATTCACAGATCAATAATCTGCTCCAGATTTAACACTACAGCTGACGTTGGACAGAAAAAAGATATTGGAGTTGTTGTTGCCGTGGAGACTTGCCATGAAGACTGGAGTGGTAAAGGCTTCAGCCCGTAGCGGCGCGGCTTAGCCATGTTTCTGCATGAACGCTGAGAGACGCGAGAAGAAAGATGATAATGGGCCAGACAAATACGATTTTAATTGTCCACCAGGGGGTTAGCATCTGATGCTGCATGTGTTTCATTTGAGAAAGTTATTAGAACTTGGCAACAAAACGCCCAAGTCCAGGGTGATAAAAGGCACAGTGCGCTTATCCCGAGGACGCAAAGTAATTGACTTTGAGAGAGAGATAAAGTGTTGCCAGGGGCCGCTAAACTGGAGGACGGGGTGTGGAGGGGGTGGGGGGTGGGGTGGATGTTTTGGGGTCAATATATTTCCATCCCTCATCAAACCGGAAACCCAATAATAGGGAAAGGAGGGAATTTGATGGCCTCTTTTAGCCCCAATCAGTCAAAAATAATGAAACACATATTTCAGAACAGGAAACCAGCTCTGCGTGGGGATATTACCCCCTGCGGTGTTTGTTTGGTGTAGCGTTCTCCTCTCACGCGCTTGCGTGTGCGGTTTCATTGGCGGCTCTGTAACCCGACCAGAGCGACCAGATGAGCAGCATCCTCTAAAGAGAGATCAGAGGTCTGACTCATCCTTAAGATCAGGACGGCTTATGCATCCACATATCTGTCGGCCAGAAAGGACTGCACCGGGATCAGCCTGAGGCCAGAGCAGAGAAGCTTGTTTGTCACAGGTTATGTGTATAAAAGCACCGATTTCCCAGTCATATGAAACGTGTGATCCATCATAGGGAAGGTGGGATCTTCAGGGCTCGAACCCCAGCCTCCGCAGATGTCTAAACCCCCTTATATATCCTCACAGGACAAAAAAAAGAGTGAAGAAGGATGTGTTAGTGGACAGCAGAGCCCAATATGTGACACCTTTTGAGATGGATTGTGGGAGATGTGATCACTGACATTGGTCTCCCTCACCACCTTTCTGGCCCCTTGAGCTGGCCATATTGTGAAAAAAATAAATAAATAAATAAAAAAACACAGACACAAGATTGTTTAATATCGAAGGAGAGATTCGCCACCTGCCGCGGATGGGAGCAGGTATTGTTCGGGATGACAGCGGAGATGGGAAGGAGTGATGAGCCTCTGATCCAGGCAGATTGTGGCGTGAGATGTCTTTGTTGGCCTTCTTCTGTTCGCCAGCTGCTTACAAGCAACAGTCATGAACTCTATCAGGAGCCGGCATTTGAGAAACCCAGAATAACAGCACTCGCCGTGTGTGCACCCCATGCTGGTTCTTTTGTGCTCAGAAAAGCCTCTCTTTTGTCGTTCCGCAATGTTTTCACGTTGCCTCTCTCCCGCACCCACAGGTCCCGAGGTCACGTTGAGCATCCTGCTCAGATGTTTTTTCCCCAGTCCTTATCTAGACTTTGAACGATGAATCAAATGTCATGGCTGTTTCTGCCTCTTCACTTCTTATTGTTCCAGGATGGCAAAGAATATCTTTTTGAACGTCTATTGTTTCCAATAGGTCACTCCTCCTCTTGTACTCTTTGCAGAACGATTTTCTTTCTTTTTTTTTTCTCCTTGTTTGAAAGATTTTTGGCATGAAGTCTTTAAAGGTTTTGAAGCAGGATGGTAAAAACAGACCTGAAAACTGATTAAACATTAAACCTGCAGGGTGTGCGTATAGAGCATATTTATTTTGGCCTTCCAGACAAGATAGATGACCATCTCTGCTGAGCCAGCTGTTCCTTCAGATCCTCACAGAGTGGCGAATCACTTTATGAAAATAGGAAAAGTACTAAAAACTGTCATCAAGGAGCAGAAAGTAGGGACAGGAGGTTGAACTAAAATAACTCTGACATTGACATCTTAGTTTTTAATGCGTGGTCATGCCTTAGCCTTCAATGCTGTGTATCAGAACCTGTCATGTTTTGCAAAGAGCATTTCAGAAGGCACCTGGGGTGATTCTGATCCACCTCAGGAAAACTTTTTGGTTGGACGTGTCAAGCATGTACAAACAGCCGTCTAAGAGCCACGGTGTGTTCTGTGCACACCCAAGCTACCTCTCACTGGTCTTCATTTTTTAGCACTTAGTGATTTTTTTCAAAGCTGTAATTACAGTTGATCTACAGGATAAATGATAAAGTGTATGGTGAACTGGAATTTTGTCTTTCAAAGAGGACATCTAGATGCCTTAAAAGGCTCGCTCCACTGCATTAAATCACAATTTGATTTAAAACAGTTGATACGTGTTTTCTCCCATCTTAAATGTAACCGTTTTTCTGGAATGTTCGCTCGGGTAAATCGCACAGGAGATGAGCCACTTCAGAGGTGTTCAGAAGGTGGCATCAGCCTGATGGCCACGTTAGCACTTTGAGATGCAGTCACTCTGTTTTGATTGATATTCTACCTTCTTATTGATTTTGTTCCCACCGACACAGTCTGACTCAGTGCGCAGTCTTTGCTATTAGCCGGTTTTATTGGTTGCGAGCGCAGCTGTGACTGGCAGGTGAATGTTTCAGGGCTGTGTCTGAATCAGTCGGCAGTCAGAGCTTTTTTCTTTCTTTCACCACTGCGGGGTTGTTTTTCAGAGTTCACGGGCTGTGTTTCTGGTGACAGCACGCATCGCCTATTCCATGACACTGTGCAGAGACCGAACTGCGGATCTCTCTGTTCCTTCAGTCTGAAAGCGGCATGCAGAAACCTTACCTTTCAGACATGTCACGGCTCACACCTGACATTTCTATAGTCCCCGTCACAATATGCTCAGTGCGCAACGGGCTTTTTCCAGAATGTGGAAATGATCCTTTACAACCCAAAGGCAGAAGGTATTTTAAATAATTCATCAGTGATACTGTTTCCATGTTTGTGGAGCAATCACATGATTGCATTATATATTTATTTTCTCGACATGCACCCTGATTGACGGTAACTTGTATAACTCACATATTCATTTTTCATATGATGCATTTATAGAAGTAGATACCTAATAAAAGTGCCAGGCTTTACAGTACAGCTGGGTCACGCTAGGAATCAAAGCAACATTTTGGGTTGCCAGCTCAGCCTCCTATGCCTCCACCATGCTGCCACACCCTGCTATAAATGTTTGCCAGTGTGTATAACAATTTTTGTTCGATAAAAGCGGAATTTGGTGTCAGACACGTCAGGTTTGTAATTTTCTCAGGGAAGTTAAATGGCTTTGACAGCACTCAGATGTCACACCGTATGTTGGGTCAACTCCGTGGCTCCCTCCGATTTTCCAGAAACTGTTCGGTTAAAGAGCAGCAGGGGAGGACCAGAGCACCGCGCTAACATCACACTTATCCCCCCCACCCCCCACCTTATGTGCTGAGCAGAAATTACCCTTCCTTCCCTGCACAGGCACTCCAATCTAAAGTCAATTTGTGTTGAGCACTCAGTCTCTCAGCCTCTCCTGAGTGCTGCTCATCCCAGCCCTTCTGCCAGCCAAAGAAAGGGAGACGAATGAACCTCAAGACAGGGGTGTGACTCTGGATTTGGCTAGCAGAGACTGGAATCTTCTTTAAAGCGAGAGCATTGGTTACTGTCATACTTACATTTCTTTGCACTTATTCTTTAGTTCGTTGAGTGTCTGTGCTGTGTCATCCTTGCCCTTTTTTTCATTTCTCATCTTCTTCATACTGTAATCATATGAGTATATGAAATGGTCACATTATATACAAATTAGGATTTGAAATGGCACTTTGGTGATTATGTTTGTAAATAAAACTCAGGAAATGTGTTTGAAAGTATCAAGCATGTTTAAATAAACCTTTTTGAGGGCCATTTACTTTGGTTTTTTTGTGGTGTATCCATATTTTTCTAAGGTTTCATCTCCCCAAGAAAATCTTAAAATCAGTTGCAAGCTTCAATGAGATACACATGAAAAATTATAAATGTAAACAACTTATTTTTAAAAAAGCAGCTTTTATAAGATATATTGTGGGAATGAAAAATATCAGGGAAAAAAGGAAGGAGAGAATGCTTTCGATATCGCTGTTCTGTGTGTGCTGGCGGCGCGGAGGCTCTGAAAACGCCATGAAAACGCGATGAGAACGCTCAGAGAATAACCATGTTGGCCTCAATGATTGCTTCTGCCGGATACCTCCCGGGTTTAAGGCTCTGATCGCTCTCCTTTTGGGAGCTGGGGATTGTGGGTAGTGGAGATTAGGCGACAGCGTGCGCATGCCAGTGACGGCCGTTCGCTTTCAGGTTTCCACAGCTGCTGTTACGGCTGGCGATCCCTCTTTAATTAGACGCCTCTCTCACAATGCCCATGTAGCATGCACGGGAGCCCTACAGCAGCTCCTGCTTCATTGTACTGCCGCACGAACGTGTACATGGACAGAGAGATCGTGTTTATTTCCCTCGTAACTTTTAGATTGCATCGCACTTCATTTCCAGGACAGGAGAGCACTCGTGTGTCAGTGCTGGCCTTTCTTCCAGCCATCACAAACATCTGTTTGTGTTAATGACCCATCTAAAAGCACAGCGCAGCACATGTAATTAAACGTCTCGTTTTAGTTCGTTTAGATGGGACCATTTTCGGGAACCACATAAAAATACCAAATTATTATGTAAAATATCCAGTGGTCCACAGGCAGAATAGCTGCAGCGGATTGGGGATTAGTTGTTTTTAGGTAAACAGGATTTTCAGACCATCTGGCTCTTAAACGAGAAGACCAAACATATTTGATAGGGCTAGGGGGGCATTCGGTTAAATTATGATGATATGCTTATGCAAGGTTCAAGAGGGGCGCACCTGCTTTTGCCTCCCAGCAATTTGCCAAAAAAAAAAAAGAAAAAACTCCATCAACTCAAGTTCTTAATTCTTCCAGTGTGGACAAACAGAATGACAACAGGGGCTGTGAACCCCTGGCTCGGGGAACAGAGGAGGCTGCTGCATGGAGACAGATGAGAAGAGACAGTCTTATTCTTCTCTCGGGCCATTTCTCGACTTACATTAATTAGCGTGAAGCCCAAGCCGTTACAGTAAATGACCAGGGAAGGTGTCAGACTCAGAGAGAGAGACGCAGGCGGACACCCCTAGCCTTAGAATTGCTTGGACAGAAGGGGGTGGGGGGTCCTCTAACACATCGTCTTCTGTTTATCCCTTCCCCCCCCTTCCCTGGCCGGCACAAACCAGTCTGCATTAACATCTTAATAGGAAAAAGTGTTAAAGCACGTCTTTACCTCTTCTTGGACAAGAGCGAATTAGGTGTCAGATGAATTTCTGCTGACCGTAATTGAATCTGTCTCCATGGAAAGGGATTCTGAAGTGAAAAATAAGCTGTTAGGATGATCAGCTAATGTTTTGGCTGCGTTTGGGCAGGTAGTGAACCGGCCTGGTTCGCCTGGGCTCACTTTAATGTTGTTTATTAGGGGTGGCTGGATTTTTTTTCTTAACCTGTGTTATTCCTAATAAATTGCATCGTAAAGATTCCAGCTTTTGAACTCCCACAGGAGATCTGTAGCTTGCAGGTTTCAGCCCGAGGCCAGCGGCTGGAATATGGAGAAGTCCGCTGGACGGTTTACTTTGCGTGTGTGTTTTTTCCTTTCTCCCTTGCTTTACTGTCATTTATGTTTTAATTTTATTGGGAGAGAGATTTTAATATGACTCTAAAACTCATGCCGCTTACCCGTAAAGCCCTTTCCCATACACTCTCCCCCTTATCTCCCATCAAAAGCGTTTCATTTCAGAGCAGACTGAGATATTGATGAGAAATCTTAGCTCCTATTTTATGCAGTAAAGAAACCTCCCTTCTCTCAACTCCGCACACCACCATTAACTTCGGTTGTCATGGATCCCTACACTTGATCAATACGCTTCAAATATTATAAGGGTTTGGAGCTGTAATGCCTTGCCTTGGTCCTTTACAGCAGAGGTATAAATCTCTCTTAAAAATGGACTGAGATTCACTCTTTTAGTCTTGTGGGCGAAATGTATTTCTATTGCTCTGACTGGAGAGAGTGTGTAGGGGGGGATGGGGGGTGGGGGGGTTTGGGGGTAGATTTATTTGCCGAGCTGTGCTTGGTCGGAAAGATTGAAGATCAGAACCTTCAGATATCACTTCACAAATCATGTGCACCTGCGAATATTTTACTGTTTCGTCTGCTGTTCTGTTTAAATTGTGGGGCATGTTCCGTATTTCACTTTAATGGAACTGTCAGGAAACATTTTACAAAAGCACTTTTTGGGAGGAAAAAAGGCCCTATTAATGTGAGATACCAGAATATGCAACAATGTACAGTAGAGACCAGCGTGAAAAGGAGGAAACACTGTCTGTTGACTGTTTGGAAGCAGGTTGCACCGTTAATTACTGCAGAATTATAACTAACCAATAAATACACGTTAAAATCATACTTCCATAAGTGATACAGGCTGCAGGATCTGTGAGTATAATCATGGTCCAGTATCTCGATATGCCCACAGTGACAGAGTCATTTTCAGTTCATTAATGGCATTTGGGCAAATGATGTGTTCTAATTTTAAAAGGTAATTCATCTTGGGCCTGACATTTCTGCGCTTGATTGAGATACCCATCAGATTCATTTTTATTCGCAATATTTGACTGGAAAGGTCAAGGCTGTTTAGTCCATAAGAGAATCGGGGAACCTCAGATAGGTGGTATATGTTATGCCTAACATACAAGAGGATCTATAGCAAGCTGTATGTGTGTGGAAGGTTAATGAAGGTAGAGGAAAAATGTTGAAATGAGAATGATGTGTATAATAAAGAGAGTGTAGGCAATGGGGGCTGTGTCCTGTAAAAAGCATTCTTTACAATACAAGCACCCCGCAATGCAGTTATTGCGCTGCCACCAGACACAGGAAATCACATACCAAAGAAAAAAAAAAGCATTTTCATATGCCTGGTGTTGCAATATTCATCTCTGGATAATGGGTTTAGAGTGCAGAGCTTTTTGCTTTGTAGAATGCATGCATCTTTGTGGAAAGGTGATAGGTTGCTGCTTTCTGCTCTGCGTCACAAGAATATGCCCGAGAAAATGTGCTTTCTCCCATTTCCTTTGCAGAGTGATGTGTCTGGCATTTTTACTGAAATGATTTCAAAATGAGTCGCGAAAAGTTGAAATTGTAGAAATGAACTTAAAGCAAGTTGTTCAAAGTGAAAGGAAAAGTGCATTGGAGGCAGATTGTTGACTGTTTTGTGCCTTATCTTTGCGTGACATATTTTAAGCAAGAATTCCATTGCGTCGTCTACAGAGTAAGATGTACATAGCTGATGTACATTCCTGTGAGTTCCACGGGAGCTGAAATTAATGAAAGCAGTTGTGTTAAAATAGAAATAAAATGCGGAAAGGAATGCCTGTCTTTATTCATTTCTCACAGCTAAGGATAGAATGCCATGCTAGTTAGACTGTATACCTCCTTAATTACTCATTTTAATGTATGTAGCTATACCAGCTACTTCCTACTCATCATGGCACACATTGCAGTTACCTTGGTGAGCGAAAAACCCAATGGCCACCATGTTTGCCGATAGCCTTCCAACCAATAAAAACATAAAAATATTTAAATGATCCTCATCTCTGTAACACATTTGCGGTTATGCAGAAGTGTATTTCAGGGTTTTAGTTTTTGGCTGAGACTAAAGGAAGGATGTCTGTGAAATGAAAGTGTTCCTCACTCATGCAATGACTGCTTTACCGAGTGAGTGGTTCCAGAAATTTATGACAGTACCATCCATTACCACTACATTACGTAAAATGGTTAGCACAGTATAATAACCTGTTCAGTGAACTTGCTGTGATTTTGTGTTCTCTTTAAAATGCATTATTTTTGTGGCTGGTCAATACATTCTCCTCTAACAAACCCAACAGGTACATGCCCCCCGTTTTTATTAGCTTGTGACAAATACAGTAATTCACTTATGCCGTGTTAAAAACAAGCGTCCAATGCATTGTTCATAATGTGTACAACCAAGGCTAATTACTCAAGCCCAAGGTTTCATGAGGATTGGGGATCCCAGTCTATGTTTGTTTTATGTTTTATTAATTCATTTGTTGTTTTTTTCTTCCTTTCTCCTTTAGATTCCAGAGCAGGAGAAGGGGCACCACAGAAGATGGACCACGCGGTGATCGGGGGGGTCGTGGCTGTGGTCGTGTTTGCCATGCTGTGTCTGCTGATCATTCTAGGACGGTACTTTGCGAGACACAAAGGTAAGTGACTCACAAAGACTCCCTAAATGACTCACATAGCAGGCCCTAGACCAGACACAGACTCACCCGTCTCATTTTGGGCAGGTGTTTCAGGTGCAAGCCGAGGATGCAGCTTAGGTAAACAGGCAGAGATGGATATGCTATCAGCAAGACATTTCTGCTCTAAAGGAGGTTCCCTTAGCTTTAGTGATGTTCCTTCATGTCCAACTTCAGCTGTTTTGGTGAACAAAATTGGGACTATCTCTGGTCTCTACAGTGTGAGCTTCAGCATTGACTTCTCAAGAATGGCAGACAGGCTGATTTTGTGTTTTTAGGCTTCAGGCTGTGCTCCAATTTGGCCCATTTAATGTGGGATATCGCCTTATTGCCTTTATCACACGGGTCGAGATTGATTTTGCAGAGGCTCATGGGATACCTAAAATGAGTAATCCCGTGGGGAAAGAGATTGAAGGAGGACTAGCGTATTACTGCTTGATTGGGTAGTCCTGGGACGTGAGCAAAGCCATCCGAATCTCTGTTTTTACCTCTCCTGCTAATCAGGATCAGCTACACGTTCTAAAACCATCGGTCTATACACATCCAGCAGCTGGCAAACAAATACTTGCGTGGAATCAATTAGAACAGATGTGCATTGCAGTCACTTCCTGATGTGGATCCATACTGCATAACAGTGAGGGCATGCTGAGAAAATGGAAACCCAGTTTATCTGTTGAAATGAAATCAAGATGCTTATAGTCTATCAGCAAAAGTGCCAGGCCAGTTAAGGAACCAGTTACCAGAGGGCTGCAAGCTGGAATCATGAATATCAGAGACACAATTGGATAATATGTGAAAATGTGAGCTATTGAATAAGCGTACTGGCTAGGCAAATTAAAAGCATATATTTATATCTGTGACACAGTGCTATACTTTATACATGTCTTTGTAAAGGGCACAGTGTTTGATTACTTTATTCAATAATTTCTTAGCGGATGCTCTTACAGAGAGCAGTTTACAAAGCTCATATTTTTAGTTATCTGTTCCTACAACTGCATTCAGGTGCATCCAGGCATTCACATAGAAATCAAACCTGCAACCTTTGGGTTATGCGCCCTGCTCCTTTATCTGAGTGCCACAATGCTGCCTTAATGTCCTTCACACTTCATCTCAGTTTCATCTGAGTAAAGCCTCTTTATGTGAAGACGCCTCTGTTTTGTTGTATATAAATATACTGCATTATGTTGTACAGTACATCTCTCTTTTTAAACTTCATCTGAGTCTGATGCAGTAAAGAATTTTATGCTAAGGCACTTGTGTTTGTTGTATATAAATATACTGCATTATGTTGTACAGTACATCTCTCTTTTTAAACTTCATCTGAGTCCGATGCAGTAAAGAATCTTTATGCTAAGGCACTTGTGTTTGTTGTATATAAATATACTGCATTATATTGTAGATCTCTCTGTTTCCAAATCTGTTTTTACCAAAAGGCCTACAGGTCCTGGCTTATTTTTGAATGTGTGTCATTTCCTCTAAAGGCACCTACTTCACCCACGAAGCCAAAGGAGCTGACGATGCAGCAGACGCCGACACGGCCATCATTAACGCCGAGGGCGGCCACAACAACTCAGACGAGAAGAAAGAGTACTACATCTAACTCCGCCCAGGCCGACCAGCCTGGGACACCAGGCGCTGGGCTGCTTTAGGGCGGGGTGGGAGGGCAGGGGGAGGGGTTTCCTGGGGAGGGGGATTATGGGATGTGTAGTCCAACCTGTGCAGCTGAGTAAGAGATGAGGTGTGCAACCGAAGAGAAGGGGGTACGGGGTGGGAGGGGGGGTTGTGTTATTTTGGGGTGGGTGGGGGGTGGGTATGGGTTCATGAGAGCAAAAGGGATGTTGCCAGATATCACTGTAGAGAGCTTCACCGTTCAACACCACCCAAACTGCTGGTACGAATTTTGTTCAGTTCAACCATTTGCAGAAAATTCTGTGCCTTGTTATATATTTTTTTTTTTCTTAACATTTATTTACCCCCCACACCCTCTGCATCATCCACACGCTGTTGGCTTTTCCTGTTAGGTAAAATGACACGCTGCCTCTGTGAATTTACCCTCACTAATCACACAGCTCCTCTCCTGTATATCCAGCTCTCATAAGATCTCCCTTCCCTTCTGTGCTGTGAACAGGTCAGCCTACAAGCTGTCATTTTTGTTTGGGAAACGTCAATAACCCCAGAATGCAAAAGTATTAAGTGTATTCAGAATGCTTTTGTGCATATAGTTATCAAATTTATAGCGCATATAGTTAATAACCAACCTATCGAAGGAAAAGCTTCTTTAACACAAAAATAATTTTACTTGATTTTCCCCAGCTCTCAAATCTGAACAGGGAGAGAAGAGCAAATTGATCCCAAATTTGCACTGTTTGTTTTTTGGTTGTTGTTTTGCCACCCCTGTCTTTGACAGTCCCAGTTTGGTTTGAATTTAGCATTATGTCTGTGTTTCTGTATTTGATTCGTGTGTCAGAGGAGATGTGCTAGAGTTTCAGTGTAAAAACTCACTGACAACACAGTGAGACAACAGTATGTGCTTCAGTTACGCTGTAGAACTGCAGTAAACTTTAGAAATCGTTCCCTGTTGTTATTTAAAGCTGAATGGAGTTGCAAATACAGGTACCATTTTCCTAATGTCAATAGCATATATATATATGTATATATAGGCTGTTTGTGTTGTCTCACAACCTATATTCCATTTATAAACACTCTATAAAGGTCTTTGTAAATGGACCTACACAAAAGTATACTCATAGATTTAAATGAAGACACATTGGGGTACCAAAGCAGTGCACAAGTAGCTAAAAAGCTAAAAAGCATTCCCAGCACAGGTTCAAATGTAAAACACATATGAAGGATGGTAGGTCTGTTGAATTCCTTACTTCAGATGATCTGCAGATTTTATGATACTTGAAGATATTCAACGTGATACACAACTTAAAAAAGGATCTTCAAAGCCTTTATTCACTCTCAGAAGTAATTCCAGCTTAGTGTCGTCTTTTTATCTTTAATTATATGATACTTGAGTCTCTAAGAGAGGGATGTGTTTTTAGACACAGGCGATATATACTATTTTATATAGTTTGTTTTTTAAAAATACTTGTGTTAGAGTTGTCACCTTATGATTCTTAAAGGAGAGCCAAACATTATAGAGTACACATGCCTAAACACTGTACATCGACAACTTAATGTCCGTTGCCCCTCAAAGTTCGGAAAAGGGCATGCAAGTATGTGGTGAGAGTAGGAAGTGTTATTACCTGCATAAATGTATTCATTTTTGCATTCTAAGTCTGTAGCTGATGTCAACACCGAGGGCCAGATTTACTAAGGCTGTAGGCACAGTGTAAAAAAAAGGGTATTTTGTGGAGTCTGGGTGTCAGATTTCATGTGTGAAAGCTCCTCCCATTTTTCCTGCACTCTGCCTGGCAGAGCGTATGGAGTACAGCAGGCAATTTAGCGGAAGAGGCATGCGGTGATGCTAACACCAAGAAAGGGTTCTTGCAGGGATCGAATTTCGCCCATTAAGAGCGGTTAGTGAATCCCGCACACTTTTCTGCAGGCAAAGCGGTGTGCATTCTGCTGGTAAAGCTGGCCCTGAACCATCTGTACGTCTTAAAACTTTAAAATAATATATCTTAATCAAAGGGTTGGATCATAAATCTGGTTTCCACCCAGGCAGCAGATGCCGGGCAGAGGCCCTATGCCCTGAGCCTTTTGTAGTGATTGAGGAATACCATCCTGAATGTGATCCAATTCACAAAGTGCCAGGCTCAGAGGAAAGAGACAGGGGTCATTTCTCCATTGTTGTCCCTCTGCTAAGCCACTCCCTCCAAGCCTACCTGACAGGAAGTGAAAGGGATCAGGCGGAGTTTTCTGCAATTAAGGGTCGACTTCACCTGTCCGGGTCAAGGTGGATCTGACAGCCGTCTCTCTGGGCCTGTGAGAGGCTCTCTCCAGCCTACAGGCCACCCTCTGCCTTTAGTAAACCACGAGCAAAAGCAAGACTTTGTTCAGTAATGTCCTCACGTAGCACACTACATGACCAGGCTCTCCCAAATGGGCCTTAGTGCATTTCTGCTTGCAATTTTCAGTTCAAAAGCAACAAAAAAAAATTATAGCTTATCATACAACTTACTGACAGTGCTTTCTGTAGCATACAAACATGGCTTTTCCTTTTGTTTTTAGATTTTTTTTTTTTTTACTTTGCTACGCTCCAAAGCATTTTTGAGTTGGAAAGTGAATTGTGAGATTTCTATGGTGGAGATTCTACAAGGCCCCTCAGACACCCGTGCTGAATCTGCCTCTGTCTGTGAAGGTGGTACGGGGGGGTCACTCTATTCGTCAGTTTCAAAGAGCAAAAGGAAAAGAATTTCCTGGTCTTTGATATTTACGTTCGTTTTCAAAAAAAAAAAAAAAAGAGGAGCAGCCACTGCCTTAAAAATATTTGATGATGCTCATTTCACCAACAGAAGGGGAAGCCCTCTTTGACACCGGTAGGAGGTCAGTGAGATGTCAAAAATATATCACATAACGCATTCTGTATTTTAGGAAAAACCCACCATACAGTTTTCAGTATTCACATGTGCCACGGAAACTCAAATGCCGTAGGACCCGAAGGTGCAGCGTTACAGCGCTTTGGATCGTGAATTTGAGGTGACGTGATTCGTATTTAATCGTGAGCAGTATTTAGCTTGGGTGTGTGGCAAAAGTGTGACATCTTCTATTTAAACTGGATATTCAGACTTTGTACTCCGCTTAACTGGACACATGATTAATTTAACGTAGGTGAACCTTATTGAACCTTATTTAACAGTGGATCAATCCTTCTCCGCGTGAACATTGCAGGCTGGGCCAGCATGCATTTTGATTCACACTTGATGTTGTTTTCCTTTTGTTTAATGGTGATTTTGGGTGGTTTTGTGACCACATTTTGGGGCCTTTTTTGGGAACAGGATGGATTTTAAAAAGAGAGAAACGGTCTTTGACATATTGTACTTAACGCAAAATGTGTAAATCTCAACACTTTAGTGTAACAGGCAACATGAAGAGTCAAATACGCAAAAACTAACCAGTACAACATAACAGGCCAACTCTGACAGGCAAATCTTTATGAATCTGAGGTGCATACAATTGGCTTTGAACTTCACATCTTTCTAGATTTTTTTTCTTGTAAAGGATCCCATGTTGTTGAGTGCACAACTCAAACAGAGGTGCAGCGGTGATACAGGCATGATCTGGATTAATTTGACATTCATTTGTTAATGCCCTTCCTCAGGGTCATATGTATTGAATGGTGTGTTTTGCATCTCAGGTAGAATGCAAAGTTTAGGTCCCCTGCATATTAAAGACATATATTAGAAAAAAAAAAACAAACAAACAAAGGTTTTAAAATCAAGAAACACGTGGCAAATTTTCAGTTTTTTTTTCTTTTTTGTTGTACATGTTTATGTGTTCTTAATACAGTGCACTGTTTTAAATGTGTTAAGTATTACTTTGTATAGACCTAGTTCACAAAGAAAGAATACTCGATTTGTTAAAAAGATACAGAAAAGAACAAACTTGCTGTGCAACAATCATATAGACGCGTGTATCAGAAGTTCGGTTTGTGATGGTATCTACTGCCCAGGAAGTTTGGTCTTTCCTTACTCAAGTTGTTTTTAGGTCGATTCTTTTGTCTTTCTGCTGTACTTGGGCAATGTTACTGTGTATTAATGAAAAAAACAATACCCACATGTTCCCATACACATTTTGTATTGGTTCATAAAAAGACATTTTTACAAAAAAAAAACCTGAAGAGTTCTTGTCTTAATAAAAGATATTAATGTTGAAAATGATATGCAGTGTGAGTTTTTTATAGCTGTCTCCAACAGCAGTCTCTGTCTATGCTTCTGTAATGTAGCCCAGGTTCTCAAAACTGATCGGGTGACCACGTTCTGATTCTTGGCTTTCAGAGGAAGGGGGGAGGGTGGCCTTGACCTTCTCATTTTTATGCTTTTCTGTAAGTCAAAAGAGCTGCACTAAATCTGTGACCACCTGCACTCTCAGATGGTTGGAACTGTTGAACTCCACATCAAGTGCTGCAGCTGTGTTCACTGCAGCTGTGTGTTGGTACACACTTGCATGTGCACGCAGTGTCGAGTTCACTACCTGTCTCAAAGAGTACTGCATCTACTGTCAGAGAACAGGCATCATGAGGATTTTTAAGATTAACATTTTACACACATACAGAAGTGCAATCTACATTCAGAAAATAAATATATACTGTATTCACTGTTTTCTTACATCCAATAATACAATTCAATGGACCAACACGTATCTTCAGCCAAGCTGAAGTATAGGCTGCCAGCAAATATGTGTACATTCACAACTAAAATAGGTTAAAAAAAATTAATCCAAATTAACAGACAAGTTCTTGCCCTGATTAGCAGTAATTCATGATGGTTTGCACATGGCAAATGTAACAACCTATATATAGGATGTATATAGCATATGTATATGTGTGTGTGAGTGTTTCTATAAACATTTTGCAACATTTAGCAATGTGACATTTAGCAATTCTGAAACAAATGCATCAGAGAGATTGGGCATTTCACAGCCTACATTTTCATAGATTTTATGAGGCCTCACATCATTAGACCTGTGCAGGATTCCACAGACTTCGGGAACCTTTGGGACCTGCCCAGGTCAGTCTTTTGGCCACACCCAAAAGAAGTCCACGAGAAAGTCAAAGGAAATGGAGGCGTGGCTTGGGAAAAATGGAGGGAAAAGAAAGGGAAATGTTTGGTGCCACTATGAGCTGAAAGGCTCAAAACTGGGAAAACAGTTCAAAGCTTAGTCAAAATTTTTGGTCAAGTTTCAGTATAATGTTGTACTGAGATACTCTGGGGAGAGTTTAGCTTTTACTGCTTGTTTTTGGACTGCTTACCAAGGCCTGAGGTTATATCAGTCAAGGTCATTCTTTCTATGCTTTTTTCCCCATCTTCCTTTTTTATGGATTATTAGTATTATTGAATTGCATTTGTTGGACCGTGTGGACCTTTGCTGGAACCCTGGTAAGATCAATCCTTTTTTATCTTCTTGCTGTTTTTTGGATTTGGATTTGCTTTTGGAATTACCTTTCTTGTTTGGGTTTTTTTTTTTTTTTGCTTACAGACAGAGGCATTTGGAATCTTCTTTTTTCTGTTTCCTTCTGTAGTTGATTGAGGTAACTGGCCCCCTGCATTTGGAAGTTTAATACATTTGTGCTCAACTGTGTGTTTTCTACGGTGAATACAAGCACTCATGGTCATTGCATCATATTCCTTCTAACCCTTTACTTGCAACTAGTACCATTGGATAGGGACCCAATCAACAGTTAGAATTAAAATGAACAGGGTGGACATCAATTATCATGGTGAATCAGACAATCAAAAATATCTGATATGAGTCAAATTATTGTTTTATGTCTTTAACATAGTTAAGGACATTGACTGCGTACAGGATTGTAGCTCAAACTGACCTAGCACTTTGCACTGTGACTACTTCTGCTAGGAACTCAACCGGAAACAGTGACAAAGTCAAAGCAGAAGTCTTCCATCATGCTTTTGACCATTTCCATATTCTACTGATTTTCAAACCCCAATATTTAAATTGCTGGTTCGGCCAAAGCAATGAGGAAAAATGCAATACAGTGCTGCTTCTTCATGCTTTTCTAGCTGGCTACTTTTTTTATACTTATACAGTGGTACCACTGTTTCATTTGAACAGTATTACAAGTATATGCACAGCTTACATTATTTTACTTCATTATAATAAACAAAATATCAAGTTTACATGTACATTTGCCATTTACAGTTTAATTAGTTTCTCCGATTGGTTGCATTTTTCACCTCCATAAGAGGCAAACGTTTAGAGTGAACTTCTCCCACACGGTACAATATGAAGGTGGGAAGATGTGACTTCAACTGCTTTTGGAAATTTCATTTCAGCTGTCATCAAGATGACTGCAGCAATCTACAGTGTGAGCTGGGCACAGAGAGTCAAAGATTGTGGTTCGGTAAAGGGTAGTATTTGAAAATCAATTTCACCCATCCCCATAGGGCAAAAATAGCTGGGGCAGTCGAAGGTGACTTTGGTGCTCAGAAGGCCTGACATCACTAAGATGAAATACCGCTGATCACGAGGACCGTTGCCTCTCACACACTGGACAGAGCTGGAGAATCTTATAAAATGGCAGGAATAGAATACAAAGTGCATATAACTTGATGAATTGATGAATAAACATGTTTTTCTGAATGTGAACAAAGAAATGGTAAAAAGACCTGTGTCAGCCCTCTGTGACACCCTCTCCCATTATTTTAAAGAGCTTCCTTCTAAAGGTCATGAGCATAATTTACGGTTTAATCAGAGCAGTCAAACACAGCAGAATTGCTCAGTCATCACTTCAGTCATTCTTTCCCATCTATGAGTGCCTTACATAATGCCATTAAGAGGCTCTAATGTCTAATTGCAAATCAAATACTTTACATCTGGTTAAATGACAAATAATATTGCTTAATACATTTCAATATAATAAGTTTTCAAGTCGTTCCTCTTGTTTCACATTTAAAAAATTCACTGTGAGGGAAAAAATATTCATACTGAACAGACCAGATTAATTCAAAACACGGGATAGGATATAGATATTCATTTGTATGACATATAATACTCCCGCTGTGGCAGTATCTATTTTTGAAGGTATAGTAAATATGCACTGTGCATACAGTATTTATGATTTCTTAATCTTTATCAAAGAGTTGAATCGTGATGTCCTGTAGTCTCATGTTGTAAAACCAACTTGATTCGACTTGTCATTTCATTTAGATTCTGCTAATTTAAGTTTATTTAATCACTGCATTTGAGTTTTATTTTTTCCTCTCCTATCTCTCCCGTTAATTGTTATTTGGATAGTGAGGAAATTGAGAGTGAATGTGTGTCAGTTTATTCCTTGTGTACTTAGTTAATGGATTGATTATGATTGATGGAATGCATTAAGCCTCTATGCTGTGGGATAATTAACAGTCCTAGTTATAAATAGCAGGAAGTGCATACGCTGTTTTCATGCGGCGTTATATCTGAGAGTTGAATCGAAACAGGCTATTTGCAGAAAAATGTTTAGTTTTTATACCCAACTTTTTTTTACTCCCATCATGTGAAAATCTCAATTTTCATTTTGAGAGTGCTTCTTGAATTAATTTCTTTGCCCTTTAAATGCTTTTATTACATTAAAGTTATTGTCATTTAGCAAGCACTCTTATTCAGAGCAACTTACACACGTTACAATTTTACATGTTATCCATTTATACAGCTGTGTATTTATTGAGACAATTGTAGGTAAAGTACCTTTCTCAAGGGTACAACAGCAGTACCTTAGAGGGGAATCAAGCCAGAAGCCTTTTTTATGAGCCCTGCTCCCTACCACTAGGCCACACTGCTACTTTTACCCCCCAAAAATGTTGGGGGTTTGGAAAATATTGCAAAAATTGAGTGTACCACACTCTGAACAACTCTAGAAATACTTCATTTGTCAAAAAAAGATTGACCTTGCATGGGAGCCCCTGTTCTCTAAACTGTTTTATTTATTCTTCCAGTGGTTGGCACCTTATTGCTTTGGGTGTGTATTTTTCTTTTTTACTTGAGAAAAAAATATGGTGACCTGTACCCTGTAGAGCTATGTTACTGTGGCCTTTATTACTATGATATCCAAGCATATTAACAGCTAGGAAAAGATCTGCCAGGCACTTCAGCGTAAGCTTATTGAACTATTCTGAGCGACAGTTAAACTATCAAATAAATTCGCTCCTGTGAATTTCAGGAAGCCTTGAAATAGCTGTTTTACAGCTTCAAATAAACTTGAATTGAACATTTTAGAAGTGCTTAGATGTCCTGTATAAAGTGTGTAATGTATTACTGTACAGTGAATTTCCAGCAGCTGCAGGGTTTGCTATCTTGTGTTTTATGAAATCTACATTTTTCATAGTAACTAACAAAGCTGTGTGGTGAGTGGGAAAGGTATTCTAAATCAACTCATTCAACTGTTGATAGTGGCTCCTGATTGACTGTCCGTCTTAAATAAATTTTCTAGATAGCCAGTTAGCCTTACCTCATAGTGCAGGAACAGCACCACTCTTTGACAGTGTTTTCTTCTATCTGAACTGACAGCTGCTGAATTTCTTCCCGTTCGCAGTGTGAGTGGTTGGCTTTTTGCCCCAGGTTTTCCCCTTGTAGGGGCTTCCCGTGAAATTGTAATGCCATGAATGTATCCCCCCACAGCATATCAACGGCCCTGTTGTCAGCTTCTGGCTGATGTCTGTCATTTTTGAGTCTAGAAACGATCCATTACCTCCTGAGGTTATGTGCTCAATTGGGTAATTTGTGCCATGTTAACGTGAAAGTGTCCAGTAAGGCTTGGCCAACCCAGCAACAGCATCCAATGGGGCTGAAGCTTTTTAAGGGGTCAGCCAGGGCATTCGGTGCTATACGCTCAACCTGATCGCTTTTTCAATGGGCTAACACTCTCTCATTAGAACCACAAAGGTTACCAATACCTCAATTCCCTGAATCTCAGTGAATCTATTTTTATTGACGACATCTGTGCAGTTTGGTCACAGGAAGTGCACTGTCGCCGCAGAGGTCAGGGGTACATGGGAAACGTGCAGTCCGTCAGGCAGCTCCCAAATCAACACTGGTGCTCCTGTGCCTCTCCTCCACACCCCTCACTTTGGCTGGGGTCAGACAAGCAGATAGGATGGCCGCTACTAAAATTGCTCCACTTTGAAAGTAAAAAGGTTGGGGAAATAGTGTTTATGAAAGCTCCATAAAGGTGGTAATGGCCCTGTAACAAAGCGCTGATGTGTTCTGTCCCCCACACAGACATTACGGGTCTGTGGAAGGTGAAACGAGACACCGAGCCAAGAGGCTGTAATCACGATAAGGCGTGCAGGTGTGGGAGTGCCACCTGTGTAAACCTGTACACAGCAGTTTAAGGTGACTCGTGCTTCAAAAACATCCAATTTACACAATGAAAATGTTTCATCTGAGTGAATTAGTCTTTTGTTCTGTGTCTGTTCTGTGTCTGTCAGCTTATATTGCCCTCTAAAGACATACACATTTATTTCTGATTTTTTTTTTTTTGCCTCTTTTCAAAGATTATTTGTACACATTCTTGGCACCACCGCATGCTGTAGCAGTCCATGCATGCTGTGAGAGGGAGGGATTTATTTGCTTGTTCACAGCTTGAACTCCTTCTGGAGTGCAGCACGCCACTATTTCACTGGCGGATCCACATTTTTTTCCTGATTGATGCAGTATTGCTTATCATCATTCACAGAACAAATAACACGGAGCAAGCACGACATTTAAATTACATATCTGTTTTGATTAACTGCAAAGAGCCTCTTACACAATGCCACGTTTTAAGTTAGGAACCCATAAATGTGAGCCGCATTGTGTCTTGATGCGTTTTGACAGAGTTGTCTCCACAGCCCCTTTCGCGACGTTAATGTTTCTGAGAAAGATGACAGTGTCAGAGCTGAAACAAAGGCGGGGAGGCAGGCAACCGAGGGGCTCTTTGTTACCTTCTAAAAGGAAAGACAAACTACCAGAGCAAACAACAACAGCAGCAGCACCACCTCTATGTTTTGGAGCACATCCTCGGCGCTGTAGATCAATACTCCAATTGAAGGATTTTCTATATGGAATCACAGCAAGACATGATGTATAGAAGTCAGCTTGAGCACAAGGTGGTTTGTAACAGCTGACAGCTTCCATGTGGACAAGACGGACCACACTGTTTTCCCCAAAGCTGAGCTGTTTGCTGTGTGAGGAACATGAACAGGTGCTTGCAGACCATGACCAAAAGTTGTTTTTCATGCAGTCCTGCAGAAGGTTGTGCCTGATTTTATGTAGACATGCTAAACATATCTGTGTTTGCTTTCTGCACACAGTCTCTTAAATGGGACGCATTTTCAACACAGGAAAGCTATTCCATACTGGCCTAGAATGGTACTACTGGTAATCTGACCGAAATGATTGCTTTGATATGAGAACCGGTGTGGAATGTATGCCCGTTTCCAGGAATACATTCTTATTCCACGGTCAACATGATGGCGAATGTAACTTACTCTCTGGGTGGGTGATTGCCTCTCTCGGCAGCCAGTGATTTAAATCCACTATGGGAGGGTCGCATCACTTCCGCAATGAAAATATTGATAATATTGGCAAGTTACATGCAGTTGATTTATCCCTCCTCTTACTTCATGTATTCTGATTTCCTGAGAGATCTACAGTATCAAAATGTGCCGGGGTCTTGCAAAATGATATCACTACCATACTGATTCCAACCTAAAAGTCTTAAGGTCTTTCTGTCTAATGATAGTGGATTTTCCCTGGCTAAAATGATGAAGCGTGATAATTATTCTGAGATTAGTCTCTCAACATTCAGTAATCTAGCAGGTTAGCTACATAGCTTTATATATTTTGGTGTCTTTCTGGGCTAAGTGAACACAGTGAAATGAACATATGAATTTAGTATTTATATGAAAGATATGAAAAATGTATAAAGAAACAGAAAGGATGAGTGTTTATTATAAATAGATTAAATCATCTGGTTTTAGTGCTTAAGCATGTTGCATGTATGCATGTAGTTTTCAGATCAGCAAAGATTAAACAGGTTTTAAACAGCATTAATGTGCTATTAAAGACTGCAATACACACATTAGTGTGTGTTCAGGGATCAGAATGCAAATTTGGACAAGGACGCATCCTCTAACAGCGTCTCCGCTGGTGGTTTCAGAAAATTTATTCAAGTCAGATGAAAATGCTACATTCCGCATATAATCCTGCGCATGAGTGGCAGAGTTAAGTCTTTTGTTTTTGTCTTCTTTGAGAGAGGTGATTAGCTTTAAGATTCTGGACCCAGCAGGACCAGAGCTTACAGTACGTCAGCAATGTGATTGCCTAATACCCCTCATTACCTCACTCTGTTTATCTGACAGTGATGTTTACTTGAGGGGAAAATGCATCAGCCATTGATGTTTCAATCTTACATCTGCCAGGCCAAATAAAAGCTGAGCTACATTTGTGTCATTAATGGAAATGCCTTTAAATAGATAATTACACATGGGAAGTGACATATTTGAAACTTGAAATTAACAGGAAAAAACACAGGGTAAATATTTACTAATTTTAGTTCATTTCTTTCGCCCAAATTACTTTCTGTGGTTAATTAATATTTTGTTTGTTTTGTGTTTAGTGATGACTTATAAATTAATGTTTTTTCTATTTAAAAAGGCAGCACTTAATACAACATTAATTTAGTTTGTATTGAATTGGTATTCATGAGTAAATATTTAATAAATGTGTGCAATCTATTTTTCTGGTTCTTACTCTCATCACCATCACTGTTGCTCTTCTTATTATCAGTAATACGAATGTAATTGGAGTTTAACAAAAATAATACATTAACATATGTAACCCTGTAATAGATGTAATAGATGTAACCCTCCAATGTACAATTTGCAATTCAAAAGGCATGGTCTTTTCTGCAAGAACAGCTTCTATTGTGGTCAGCCTGCAAGATGGAGATTAATGGCACAGTAACAGTGATTCCTATTGCAGATCAAAGGATATGTGGTGCTGGGTGGCAGTGTAGCATAGCGGTAAGGAGCAGAGCTTGTAACCGAAAGGTTGCTGGTTTGATTCCCTGCTCGGGTACTGCTGTTGTACCCTTAACTTAACCCACAATTGCCTCAGTAAATATCCAGCTGTATAAATGGATAACATGCCAAAATTGTAACCTATGTAAGTTGCTCTGGATGAGAGCATCTGTGAAATGACAATAATGTAATGGGATTTAATATAATGTACTGTATTTAGTAGACCAACAGAGAATGTGCAGAGCATGCTGGGTAAGGGATGTAGTATCTGTGAGGATAAAGCGGAGGGAACTCAATGGCGTGGGGAGGGTGCCTGGAGCTGAAGGCAGCCCGGGATTCGCAGGACCGGCTGCTGAAAGTCACACGTGCGCATACACAATCACGTGACAGGGAGCCCTCGGATCACGGCACGCACGTCTCCACCAGACCACGGCGATAACGGCGACCTCTCTCACACCAGCGGCCAGCGGTGCCGGTTTAAGATTCCATCACAGGCCGAGTCAGGCCACTGGGTCATTTATTACCTGCGCCAGAGCATGGTTCTCCAGACGCCAGTCCATTTATGGAGATATTTATTAATGCACTGGGAGCTGTTTAATTGTGGGGTACATGGTAGTTATGGTCCCCCAGCAATATTTGTCTGCAGCAAAAATCAATTTCAGGAGGGGACCAAATGGTCTCTCCACTGTAGCAAAGCTTAAGAAGGTCAGACCGTGTCCCTGTGCTTGTAATAGCATTATTTTGGATGACTTGTTGATATTCTAATGTGGTGCCTCAGGACTTGCATTTTGAGGGGGTTAAGTCGTGATGTGAAATGATGATAAATCTGTTAACCTCTTGACCCCGTTACCCCTCGAATCTCGTTTTTTGTACAATTCAAACCAATTTGAATGTAAATTGTATTTGTTTGTCTTTTTACATTTTTTTTTTTTTGGCATTAACACTGTTCCGGAGAATTAGATAAGAGCAGCAGGCGCTCCAGGGGAAATTAGTGTGGCAAATAAAATCAAATCAAATTACAAAAAACATCTGACAGATACGAAAGTGATGGTGTATCTATCCACACCACATACCCGTTAAGCTACAGAATTAACCAAATTTATAAAGCAGGCAGTTTATTAGGAGACTGGCAGAGACAGCCATTCTTTGCATTCTTTTTTGGAACAGACTGCACACTTCACCCATAATAGGGAGGCTGTGGCCGTCACTCATCCTTAACTTTGCTCTGTTTAATTCTCTTCAAACCTGGGGCTTTATCAAACCTTATGGAACCTGTGCTAATCCCATATCTCTCTGGCATCTTATTTAGTATTGTCAAGTCATAATTAGTTTTCAAATTAATTAGGGTTTTAATTTGAATTTAATTAATGTTCCTGGAGGCATTGGGGAGGAGGGTGGGGGGATGGGGGGGGGGTGATCTGTCTTGGGTCAAACGTGATGAGGATGCCATTGTTACAGTCTTACAAATAGTGCTTTTTTCTACTTCCTCGATTGTTTAAAGGCTGAACTTTTCTGCCGATTTATATGATTTCTATCCTCATATAATGAAGTATATTTGTACATCATTAGCTGAAAGGATGGCTAATTTATTCTCTGTGGAAATGGGACAATGGAAGTTTTTAAAGAACAATAACTAATACTTTACTGAAGCTTAATTAGGATAAATCCTGTCTTTCCTATATACTGTGTATTTGCAGGATCTTATTAAGTAGTTTATTGCTAGATTGATGTGTTTTTACCTCTGCTTTTCCAATGTTTTTATGTTTGGGTGTACTGTATGTGGAAATATGCAGGACCGTGTGCTGTCAATCTTTAGCTGAATGGATTTTCCTCACTTACTTTCAACTGCTGTAGTTACCAACTTATTCACTGTATTGGATGCCCTTAGTCTGGGTGATTTATACAGCAATAGTCTATCTGAGCACAGATTATCAAACTCAAAAGACAGTGTGCAATTATGGCAGATGGTTTCATATTTCACAACGGCGGGGCAAAAACAAGTTAATGAACAACATCACACAGCCAACAATATAGTCCAAACTGTAATGATCAGTTCACAGAAGAGCACTGATTGAGAGCCGTAGCTTCAGAGCTGGTGTCTAGCTGGTCATTTTAAATTAGGACAGGTTTCAGTCAGAGGGGAAGATGTGCTGTCTGAGGAGCTACAGCTTCACAGTGCTCTGTGTTGCTCCTGTGTTTGGTCTTGTGGTTCTTTGGCACATTTGACACAGTAGTATGAGGCTGAAGACATGCTTATGAGAGTTTCATTTTAAGTGCAAGGGAATGAATTAGCTTGGATCTGCTTGTAGGCAGAATCCAGGTATTGCTTTAAAGCACCTTCAGCTCACCTATGGTGAACATCTTAAAGGGGCGTGGTCTGAAAGTGAGCATCTGTTTCTAGCACAGCAATACAAGAATCTCCTTGCACCTGCTGGAACCTCCTAGGCAAGGAAGCAATGATATACAGACCTGCAATCTTTTTAAATGTTTTTCCCTTTATGCAACTGTCTTTTTGAATTTCTAACTGTATGTTACACTAATCTCACTGTGATAACCTCTGCTGTAACACAGGAGGTGAGATGAAGCCATTTTGTTCGGCCATTGTAGGATCCAGGTTGTTGTTGGAATAAGATATGGCCGGTTTCAAAACAAGGCTCTAGAACTCTGTAGGATCTGCACTCCAGGTGAACACCTTACCAGCAGACCGACTGGGGACTGACAGACCAGCGGTTTTCCAATGGGTCACATGGTGAGGTCTCCTGCCTCTGATCCTGGACATCCAGTTCAACAACCAAATAATCCATTGAGTATGGTCTACCCGTTTTCATTTTGACTGGCATAAAACACCATAATTTACTGGTATGAAAACAAAAAACAAGATCAGGTTCCCACACGAGAACAGAACATGTTGTACTACTGTGGTAAGAATCTATGATTCCGTAAATAAATGCAGAACATAATCAAGACTATACAGTGCACCAAATTACAGTAATCATACATCTGAACATACTAATCATAGACCTTTTACCCTGTCATAGCTCCTGTCCTGTGGTGAATGTGTGCATTAGCTTCAAACGCACCTCCTTTCTATTCAGGATATGATCAGTCATTGTACCATTAACTCTGTGCACGTTGCTTAATATTTTCTCAGTCTGTTATATTTTATATGTTCCGGTGGTCTTCTTAACCACCATGTCCTCAGCTCCTCAAGCATGCACTATGCAAAGGCTACCTGCTTTACGTGTGATTGATGCACCGGCTGAGCTAAGATTAGGTTGTCCCCACTGCTCAGTTCCTCTTACAGCCAGACCTATGGCTCATGACATGATGAGTTATTGCTGCTCATATCAGATCTGGGATTTGCTCGCATCAGGACTCTTCCTTTGAGGGTCTGCTTTTGTGTCCCTGCTTTCATGCAAGTAGTTCTTCTTTCTGCCCCAGCTTCTCCGACTGCTTCCATTTCTACTAACTGGGCGTTAGCCTGTGGCTAACTGTGCACATGATTTACAGCTGACAGGTTGGTTAGGAAATGTCACACCTTTAGGTGCTCTGGGTAGGCTCCAGGTGTGGTCACTATACCTGGCAGCTTTTGGATAGAAGGCACACAAGTATGATGGGTGACAATTTTGCCCTCTGTCTGTGTTGAAAGGCAAACAAATCAAACAAAACATCAGAAAATAACTAGACAGGAAGGTCTGAGCACAAACTTTAAGCTGGCTTGAAAAAGCCTGGCAAGGTAGTAGCTACCCCGGATGAGCCCCCATTTGTCCTGGACTGATCCCTTACCAGTTTGGAAACCTTCCTAATCTACCGATTTATGTACATTTTAGAATGTTACAAGCCTGCACCTGACTGTGTGTTATGTGAAGTATGTCAGATCATTTTTCTAGGCTCTAACAGCCATCAGAGCTACAGCAGTGATTTGTTCAGTTTAGGTTATTTTTATTTAAAAACGATGTTATGAAAACAAACGTCCAACTCCAGCTTCAGCAACCTGATGGCAAATGGGTTGTTCTCAAAAATGCTTTCTCTCGAGTCCCAGTTATACAAAATAACACTATAAATGACCAGTGCTTTGGTTGTGGTGCACCCCACAACAAACCACTGTATCCCAGTGTCCTAGCTAAATCAAAGTCTGTGAACTATGGAAAACTCATTGTTACAGCCCTGACAAACTATTGATTACTGGTCTCCCCATCCAGACTGCATAAAACTCTAACCGTGGTTACAAGCTTTGCTCGAGAGACAGTCTGTACCTGTGACCGCTGTGGTAGACCCATTATGACATCAGCTGCATATGTTGCAATGTTCAGATTCTGAACATCCATCCATGTCAGCCAATGCAAATGTATTAATTAGTAAATATCTCAAAAATATTTTAGGTATTGATATACAAAGCACGAGCAATGCACCCCCATACTAGCTGAAGGAACTGGCTAAGTAGCTGAAAAGCGGTAGGAGGAGTTACCTAAAGAATATCAGATGGAATAATAAGATGAAATACTGACAGGGAGAACAGCAAGTTGGCTTTTTCAAGCTGACTTAATTAGAAGAACAGTAAGTTGGCTTTTTCAAGCCATCCTAATAAGCTAACTTAATTAGCAGCTACCCAGCGATTCAGCTGCGGAGCTGCTCCATGCAAGCTGTTGGTGGTGAGCAGCAGCACGCAGCGCCTCTGTCTGTGGAAGTTTTCCTCTAAAGGCACCACTGGCTGTGCCTTTGTAACAGGGCTAACGAAAGCAACAAGCAGCAAATGGGCTGGTTAGCAACCGCCCTCAGCTGTGAGGCCCCCGCTGTCGGGGGAACCTGGCCTGAACCTTTCTGACGTCGACCAAAAAAGTGCAGTAGCAGTCCCTGCCAGACATGCTGCTCCCCCGTCCCCTCACACGTGATCATTTCCGGGGCACCTTGAGGGTGGGGCTCCCGTACCCCGTCTTCACCTCCAACCCGAATGATGAGTCATCAGCACTGACCTGCCCTCACCCCCCCTCCCGAAACCTCCGTGAGTCCTCCCCCACTCCTCCCACTGGAGCTGGGGGAGTAATTAACCCATGGCTTTGTGAATCAAGGCAATGAGATGTCAGTCAGTAATGACAAAGTCAAAGACCAAAGCGTTTAGGCAGAGAGTAGCAATGTATTCAAATAATAACAACATTGTGTGCATATATACAGTCAGGTGTCAGTTTTTTTAAAAAATCGGCAACCTTCTCTGAATATAAACAAAACTGTATGTCCAAAATAGGGTTAGGAATGTTGTTTGAAGGTGAATGGTATAACAGCATGAATGTTGACTGTGCAGATATTGAACATGAAGTATTCAGAGCATTAGTACACTGATTAATTAAACTCTCTTTTTATCTTGATTTCTGTCTTGCACTACACGTTTATCTGATTAAAAAAAAGCCAATTACCATACCAATAACATGAGTAAGCATAAATTACCCAGCAAGTCTTTGCTGAGGCAATCAAATTGGTGTAAACTGTTCTTTATAGCTAAGTGATTATCTGGATTGTGATTATCACCAATTATCAGTAGAGAACTTGGAATTGAGTCTGAGTATTTTTATTGGATAAGCCGGTTTCGCACATCTGTGTAAAACGTTACTCAGCATTGCTGCGGTGGTGGCGCAGGGAATGCGACCGCAGGGCCTGCGTCTGAGGGCTCTGTTGAGCATGCGACACCCAGCTGGACATCTATGACCACTGAAAGTCTTTAAGGGTTTATTGCTTGTCTGAAGTTTGAAAGTAGGGGTGGATCCTGTTTTATTTTTGTTGCCTGTGCAGGAAATCTGTCCAGAGGCTGTCCTTTGTAAGCGTATGAGAGCTTCCACAGGCTTCTTTTTTTTTTTCCTCAGCAATTCTTATTCATGTAGTCACCCACCTCTACCCTCCTCTCCAGCTCGGAGAATCATAAAGATGCATCAGTTCTCATGAGTTCACACAGGAGCCAGAGCTCCCCCTAGTGGACAGTGTGTACACAGTAATGCGGTTTCCCCGCATGGTCCGAGAAACCACTCTGAAATGCCACTCTTGCTCAGGCTGAGTGAAGGTCTGAGGCTGACGAGAGCAGACACAGCTGTGTACTATTTAAGTACACATGGTAAATTTCCCAGCATGCATTGTTTTGTGTAGCCGTTTGGCTTTAACATGTCGAAACCCCAGCATGACATTTGGTTGTTATCATTGACAATGCTGTCTCTCAGCAAGGCAAAACATTTGGCTGTGAAAGGGACACGAATATTACACAGGATTAATTCAAACCTTTCACATGTCTGTCAGGTAGAGACACTGCTGCACTCGCCTGGTCTATCATATGCCGTCTGATTCAACATCTCTCCTTATTTCCAGACCAGATCTCTCCTACGCAATTACCCAGGTCCAGCAACAGAGAGCACAGTGCTGGTCTGAGCAGAGACCTAGAGGGACATCACCTGGAGAAAGACAGCAAGGAGAGGGGAGGAGTTGTTTCATCAAACGGTTTAGCAGCACCACAGTCATATAATTGGTGTCAGAGTTCAGTGAAAAGAATAATGCTTTTAAAATGTGCAGAAATCAGGGGGAAATTGGGCTGCCCAGATGAATTAAGACCCTGGTATTGACACCATGTACTTTATATGAGAGTCCTAAATTAGCCATGGCATGGAAAACAGTCGAATGCATTTATCAGAGCCGAGTCTTTTTTTTTTTTCATTTCAATGTCTCTCCAGTTCTAGCTTACTGTTAATTCTTCCAGGGCTTCCGACACGCTTTCGTGACAACAGAACCTAATGATTTATGGTGAACCGTCACGTTCCTGCTGTACAGCTGGAATTAATGGGAACAATAGGCTGCAAAAAGAGGCGCGGGCTCCCCTTGTTCTGGTTAATATCGCTCATGTCACAATGGCCAGATAGAGCCCTACTCCATCTTTAACAGCAAGGGGCTCAAGAATGATTAAAAACAACTCAAAACAGCTTTTTGTGGAAATTGTGTGTGTGTATGTGTGCATGTATATGTGTATATGTATGCGTGTGTGCGCACGTGTGTATCGGATGGGGGGGGTGAGGGGGCAGACACTGCAGGACGCATTTTTCCCTACAGTGGCTGTATTTGGCAGGTGACGCTCTCCGTGTCGGACGCGACGTGACTTCAGCGCCTCCCCTCGTCCGTCCCCCACTTCCCCCCCGTCCTCAGCCAGTCTGTCACTGTGTCACAGGGAGCGAGTGGTGCCCCCACCTCTCTGCAGTCCTCCGTCTCACAGCCCGCCCCCCCCCACCGCTTCTCCTCAGAGATCGAGAGGCTCAGACGCACGCAGGAGTGAAACCAATTCTCTGAAAGAGGCCGCCGCTATTTGTCAATTACTCCCAGAGCTTTTGGCAGGCTTCACAAACGCAGCGGGCGAATGGCGGCATGTTGCAGGACAGCTGGTTAAGTGGCGCGCATGGCGATGGAAGGCAGGAGGCGCTGAACGCCAGCCAGGTCCCAATTCAACCCCCCCCAACCGACTCCCGGCTGCATGTCCGCGTGACACCCAGAGGCAAAGCGCTGCTCGACCTCAACGCTTTTATTCTTAATGTGCCTTAAAGTGCCTGTGTATTTCTCTGTAATCACCATCTTGGGTTCTTTCCTTAGAATCAAGCACAAAATTAAGACTGTATACTGATGAGGTGTTTGTAAGATCTATTCAGCACCATGTACTGGTTTGCAAATGTTTTTTGGGTATCTGTAGAACATGAAACATAGTCCTTGAAGAAGGGGGTCTGGGGGGGTGGGGGTGAGGTGGAGATGGTGAAGTTTCCCCCATTACACAAGTCGTCAGGGTTCGCTGTTAATATGAAGTTCCATCCAGGTGTTCCCACTGTGGACCACACCAGGTTTGCCATGTTTATTTACACTAAATCCCCATCATTGTTACACACGCTACACCTCCTAACTTTAACAGCTCTCATGGTACGGTGCTGGTGAGACCATTTTCTCATTCAGGGTTAGCTCATAGTATGGTACATTCAAGGCTTGAGGATGTGTAATTTTTGTAATAATTTACAAAAAGTAAGTGCCAAAAACCTGCTTCAGAAAGCAATTGTAAAAGCTGTGGCTTATGTACATTATGTAAGAATGAGGTTTTGTACTGTGATGATCAACAATCAGTATCTGTCTTTATAAGTTTGTTTTAGCGCAGCAGAGAGAACTACGTGTCATAACTTGCTGTACTTTCAAGGCTTTTCAATGCTTTTGTCTTTGAAACAGCCCTGAACTCTGTCAGGAGAATGTGAAAACGCATTCACTCAAAAAAAGGCACAGCCTTTATTAAGAATGTGTTTTATTTGTTTCGGCTGAGCGAAAACCCATTACTCATTAACTTGGAAGAATTCTGAAAGTGCTGCATGCATAGCATCATGAATATTATCCATTAATATTCGAGGCAGAGGGATGCACCAGTGACCATGACTAGAACATGCATATTTATTCAGTTTTCTATAAAGTGCCAGACAATTTTGGAGGGTTCAGACATCTCAATAACGATATTTATGGCTCCAGATCTGCTGCTCTTCGGTTTGCTTTTCGGTAAAAAAAAAAGTATTTGCTTGAAACATCCCTCTAAGTTATTGAAATGAGATATTCCTTTGCAGGGAGTGACAGCCTGAATGCACACTTGATGGTACTCCCAATTTTCCATTTTTTCCTTTTTGCAGCCTGAGAATAATTCCCACTTCATTGCGATGTGCTGAGAGGTCTGGTCACATCCACCGCTGTCATGTTTTTCTCGTGTAGGTCGTCGCCTACATCCCCCATCCCGATACGTTCACACAATCAACGTCAAGTTGTGCCTCACTCCTTTGTTTATAATTTCATTTGCATATTTCAGCTGTACACGTCAGTCAGTCACAGCTTTCTCAGACAGGGTCCACCATACATACATATAAACACCTTTGTATGACTTTGCTCTGGCTGCAGCTGACCTTCTTTTTATCCATTACCGTCATGTTTCCAACATGGTAATCGAGCAAGGCGAATGGAGGTGACAGGGCCTGTCAGCAATGCCTCTTCGGACTCCTAATCATCGTTCGGCGCCGTCGGGGTGGGGCTCGTGGGGGGTGTTAAGCCGAAGGAGGGGGCATATCGGAGTGGGTGCATCGGAGTGAGTGTGTGGGTGTTCCAGGCCTCACACGCCAGCCCCCCCGTCCCCCATTGGACACGGCTCCAGCATTCAGCTTCGTCTGTCAGCCATCATTACAAAGATCAATAGTCTCCCCCTAGCCGTCAGTCAGCTCCGTAATGCTTTTGTTTCAGCTGACAGGAAGCAGTCACCTATCAGCCCGGCAACACGCCGCTCCACAATCCCTGCTTCTGCATCATCACCTGTCGTCTTTGGCTCTTTTTTTTTGTCTGTCCTTGTTCGTACATGAGGAGGGACTCACTCAGAGGCAGGGAGCGTGTTTGACTTCTTTATCTGGGCCTTATTAGGGGCATGTGACCCGCCGGCTGGGCTCCCCGCCTGTCACAGGGTGAGGTGGCGTACTCGGCGATGTCAGGGGCTGCGGAGTGCTTTAATGTACGCACTGACTCCTGCACGATCTGTCTAAATGATGTCAGTGATCTCTGCGAATTCATAACGCTCAGCTACCGTGAAACGCTCTGATGTGCAGGTTAATAACGCTGACAAACGCCAACACGCTTTTCAAATCCATAACAGAATAATCATCAAAGGTCTTTTATTTTAAATGCCATACATTAATCTAGTTGTAAAAGTGAACTGATCTGTAAATTTTTCTTTGTATTGAAAATCGCAGAATACATTGCTCAGTAGACCTTACCGGTTATTCGCTTGATTACATATCAGGAGAAAAATCAGCGTTTTTCATCGTTAATGTTTCTCCGATTATAGTGAAAACAGACACTCCTTCACAGCAGCGGCGGTGGTAGGTCTGGTCTGCAAAAAGAACATATTTATTGAGACAATATGGCCAGGTAGTGAGGCGAGGAGCCACTACACTGAGAAGGGTTCGGTTGACGCGCCGTGGTTTGAAACATTCCAGAACTCTAACAACAAAGGTCGTCTTTCCAGCACTGAGCAGCCCGTGAGACAGCGTGTCATGAGAATCTGGCAGAAGTGCCACACGCGCAAGCTACAGAGTTACGGAGCTGGGTTGCCAAGTAGCAGAGAAACCCTTGCGCATGTATTGCTCCATGGTTCATTTAAAACGCATGTGCTAATGATTCAACAGCACCTGGGTCTTCATTAGAAATTCTAATGCACACCTAGGTGTGGCTGACATTAACACATACTTCTGAAATAAACCTTTGAGTGAGAAGTGTGCCAGTGTTTCTTTGCTGTTTTGAGAGCGTGACACCAACTTGCCTACTTTGCAATCTCAGTGGATGTTTGAAAAGCAGTGGCTGGAAACAAAAGTTTTGCAGCAACAGGTTTGTCAGAACACACCCTTTCTGCACTGGGGTACTCTTCTAGACTGTCCGATATGCAAAGACTGGCCTCATATGAGTGTGCAAAGTCTGAAAATCACTTCCTGGCTGAAAGGGCTCAACACAAGCTTTGCTATGCATTTTCGTGAAAGTGTTAAACATTTTAAAACATGTTTAAAATGAAACACTGAAAATGAATCATGTATTATTTTGGAAATACTACCAGTTAGACCAGTAAGAAAATAGTTATTACCAGCTTGATCTTTTCACGTGAAGATTTGTAGAGGAAGTCAAAAAATTAATATGCACACTATATTATTTTGACCTTATACCTGCATTGCAATTACTTTAGAAACAAGTGCACAGCAACTGCACATTGTAGTCAGTAACATTAAGTGGACTTGTACTCTTTCTGTGATTACACTTATACAAGTCTGTCCCCCTTGTAATATGGTTGTTACGTGACAAACTTGTGTAAGTAATTCCAATTAACCATGCTCAATGGAGTGTCCTTGGAATAACAGTGCTTTAAAATGTTTCATGCAGGTACTATTTACTCTTCATAAGACAGCTATCATTTTTAATGAAGGTTCTACATCGAGGATTATTTTTGACATCATCGCAGTAATGCCAGTAAATGACACATTGGCCTCAAAATTGATGGAAAATGGCTATTCTGGAGAAGAAGCCACATGTAGAGCTTAGCTTGATTAACAATGTGGTTCAAACAAAAATTACATACACTGAGTGCATGTGGTCATTTTCCAGGTATCATTCCATCCCCAAGTACATCTTCACTGCATATTTAATAATCAAGTTGAAATAAATGTTGATCCGACTCATCAAAATAAGCTTGAATAAAGTAAATTCATTCCTTCCACTGTCCTTTTTATTTATTAATTTATTATTGCTTATTCATTCTCAATTTGTGTCCTAGAATGAGGGAAAATAAACATAAACAATAACTTGCAAGGATCCTCTGATATTATGAGATGTGTGATGTTAAAGGAACATATAACATCTCATTTTAAGAAGCTGTTTATCAAGGATAGTCACACAGATATTTAATATTATATGAGCCATTTGGTAAACATGCCCAAACCAAAAATATGAATCATGTGTATATTCACTCAAATGTATTTCAGTATCAGTAAACATATTATTCTGTTATTCCGGTGAAAATGAACACATTCTTATGTGTTTGTTTTACTCTCTATAGACTTGACCTCCCCTAACCTCTCATTTCAAAAGTGTACTCAGAACCAAGGTAAGTAGCATGAGGTAAATAGCAATTGATTCATTCCTATTTCATGTACACTCCAGAGAGAAAACAAATACCTACACACACAGTCTTAATCTATTCTGAAGAGCCCATTGAAGAGTAGAACAGTCAGTTGCATTATCCTTCTGGGAAGCTTGCTTCTGTAGCATTTACACATTCTTTCTTTGAATCTGACTACACACTTCCATCAAAGTCTATTTCTGACACTTCATGTGAACGTCTTATGCAGCATTCCTAAAGCCTTTTTTTACCTTTACACAATGACCGTAATCCTTGTCATAAGAATGCATAGACATTTTGAAGTGTTGAAACAACTGGACATAAGGTTATGAAGCATGTAGTGGTAAATATTCTGATACTAGTAACTAAAAGTGATATGAAGTGTTACCTGTGAAACCCTGTTGTTAACTGTTTATGTGCATATATATGCTTTTGACAATGTGATGCAATGTGAAAGATACTGACTCATGTTCAATGTCACTTGTGAAGACTGACCTCAAGAATGTTATCCATTTTCAAACAAGTTGATCAAATATATTAGTAATCAGAAATGACCTAAATTTTTAGTGAACAGGTGGTCAAACTTAAAACATCATTGGTCATGAGTCAGTATAGAGCCTCATGGTGGCCAACTCTAAAGATAGTGTCCTAAAAATCACATCTCTTTCAGTGTCTGAATGATATATAAAAATGTATTTTCTTCCTGGTAGGTGATGACTGAAATATTAACAAAATAAATCGTAATGACATAAATGGCCAACAATTCAAACATTAATTACACTTTTTTATATATTTATTAAAACCACAACAATATCTGAACTTTTGAGTCAAAAAGCCCAAACATAGGCTACTTATTATATTACATACCCAGAACTTCCTCATAGTTGTAACAGTTAATGTGGATAATTGGGTTGCCGGAGATATCTGGAAATTTAGCAAACAGTGACAACTACTTGAAGAATATCATGTGCGGTCCCAGTGCGTTTTAAGCTGCTGTTAAATATTCCAAAAAAGCAAGGGTTTGGAGATTTGTCTCAGCAACGCGCCTTTGATTTCTGCATAATGGCCGATCGGGGAGTCTGGGGTTTTAATAAAACACAATATTGATTCGCTTCTGAAGTGTGCTTAAGGAGTAACAGAGGCTCCTTTCGTGCAGTCGTCTGGTGGGGGTTGGCTGTGATCAGGGCGTATTTCCAGACGGAATGCAGAGGGGTGTCTTTATTTGGGTTTTCTGCACCTCTCAGTGCAAAGGGCCCCGAGGTTCGCACTGCATCAGGCTGAGAACTGAACAGATTAGAGTTTACACAGAAGCAATGCCTGGGGCTGCCAGGAGAAAGAGGAAAAAAAAAACACTGTGTACCGAGGGAGGGTGCCGCATCAGCACCGAGGCAACTGCACACATCTGCTTCCCGGAACTACTTCCCTCTTGTGTCCTTAATGTCTGCATCATCAAGAAAATAGCCCCCTTAGTGTCCTTCATAACTTAACACGGAGAGACAGTAACAGTTCAATTACAGCGCAAATGCCTTCACACCCACCTGCTGTTCCAGGCAGAGAGATCGTTTGCCAAATCGAGTGAAAAACGACACAACAGTTGAACTCAATGGATGAAAATGATAATATCACAGGAAGACACCTGAATACTCTATGCCTGCCCTGGGAGATGGGGAAAAAATATGGACAATGCTAGATATGTGAACAAAAAAAAACATTTATAATTTATTTTATCCTGTGCAATATCAGCTTTCACATCTGTATCTATTATGCTTTCAAAATGTTACCAGATTCAGCTGGTAAAAATCAATGCTTTTTTCCCCTGACATGCTGACACATGTCTACAGCTCACTTGTAAACCTAAATAGTCTACTATAACATTACGTTATAGCAGTGGCTCACTGCATATGGCACTTCCCATAAACAAAGCATGACAATCTCTTCCAGTCAAACTTCAGTCTCTATGTTCAGCATATGCTATCAATTACTGAAACCTCACAAAACCAATTTTACCTATACCATTACAGCATCCTGCAAAACAAAAGGCTTCCCCAAACTTTGAGCTATTGCCTGGCACAGTTTTATAAAATTCCTATCAACATTACTTTCTTTTTTCTCCCCCCTCAATCCCTGCCGTTTTCAGAATTACCAAGCAGCCGAGATCCACGACGGCCGACACCAGCCACAAATAATTTTTACTGTGCATTAACGCAGGCTCTGGCAGGAGCCCTCTGACAGAACGAGGAGCTGCCACTATTCCCGGTCACCAATCACCACCGCGGCGAGGTCCCTGAGACAGGCGGGACAAGCAAGCTGTCACTCTGTGTCGACTAGAAAAAGGACAGGGAGGGAACAGCAGTCATTTATACCCTCTGCATGCGGATCCCTCGCCTCTATCTGTGCGAATTGTCCCTTTGGGCAGGTCACCATCTGCGGATCTCTTCCACTGAAAACGCCCTTGATGGCAAGTCTTCTCAAAGACAGCTGTGCTCTGTGTGAGTCTCACAAAGTCTGCGCAGTTCTTTCCTTTACTTATTTATTACCAGTGTTCTACGGCCCAGCTGTCAGTCCTAATCAAAAACACCTCCCAGAAAAATGCTTTTTAAAACATGATTTTTTTAGCATTTTGCTTTTGTGTGCGTTCAAACTTTTATGCTAAATAAAATATTTTGAAATGATTTTCATTTATAAAATGAAGCCTGCTTATCTAATTCTTTGACTGAAGAATAAATAAATGAATCAATCTACATGAATAATCTGTGATTCACTACAGACTAATACACACCACCATCTCATTTCCATCTTTACAGTGGGTTTTGGCAAAATTAGCCTCTTATTAGCAACCTGTCTTAGGACTAAAGGAAAAGGTAGAGCCACCATCAATTTTAACTCAAGTCTGAAAACTGAACCTGATGTTTATGTAGCTGCTTAATACTTAAAAAAGAAATAACACTGGCACAAAGCTCTGGCTGGTTGTATTTTGTGCTAGAAATGAATGCGAATTCTCACAGCTCATACCTGCAATTCCTAACAGCCCTCACCCATTCTGCCAGCCAGCAGAGAGGAGAGAATGAGACGGCCTGTTGGAATAAGTTATTATAATACTATGTGGGCACTGTGTTTACCCCTGACATTAACTTTGGTTTCTCTCTCTCAGGCAAACTGACAGTACAGAAGCAAATATTTTAGTTTTCATCACCCACTGTAAGATGGATTGCATACATTAGGTACATTTTGAGGCTTGTTCAGTTAAGCTTTGCGGTATGTCTTCAGTTGGGAATAACACATTTCAGCAAGTGTTACTTGTTTTTTGGCCACTGTAATGTTCATTAATCCCTGCTGCCTCTAACGTGTTATGTGTGTAATGAAGACACTTGTTAACATTCATCATTAAGGTCAAGGACAAAGCCACAAAGTGCAAATAACACCCGTGTTTTTTTTTCTTTTTTTCAAATTGCGCATTTGAAAATTCTTTGCTCACTGGGTCCTTGTGTTAAGTGCCTGCTAGTGTACAGCAATGTGTTAGGACCAAGGTGGGCTGAGACTGCCGCAGTCCTCTGAAGGTCAATATGCATTACTCCAGCGAAAATAGTTGGTCATATCTGCGTTATGTTTAAAATGGCATTTCTACTGTTTTCCAGGGATTTTTCTTGACCAGCTTTTCTTTTGGCCAGGGAATAATTTTCCAGCTTCCCCCCTCATTTTCTCTGGGTTCTGCCAGATAGGGGAGAGTTTTGAGTTTTGATGCATTTGTGATTCCATACTGTGCTCTGATGCGATGTAAGCCGAGTCTCATAGGTTTGTTCTTACATGAGCTGCACACTGGGCATTATTCTGAAATATAACTGTGTGCTGACTACAAAAGAAATTCAGTGGTGGATTTTTTGTGAGTCCTAAAATGTATATTACTCTTTATTCCACGATAGTGAGGTGTCAACAGAACAGTTTTGGACACAGGCATGATTGTTATGCTTTCAGCCTGAATTGCACTCTGCCTTATGAAATAACTGGGCTAGCAAGTAAAATAATTGGCCGAAAACAGAATTTGCTAGCTATGGGATTACCATTTTAGCTAGTTACCTTGGTATAATTAGTTTACTAGCTGGCTAGTTAGCTGGCTAAGTTGTAAACTGGCTTTAAGTAGCTAGCTAGTGACTTGTCTAGTGAGAGAACTTGCCATGGCTAGCAAGGTAATGACAAAGGTAGCCTGCGAGTTGGCAAACTATTTAGCACGATAATTAGTGAGCTAATAAGCTGATTGGGTTAACATTAGAAAATGTGGGCTTATCAGTACAAAATGGTCTCAAATTTAAAGTCTCACTCCAGCCAGCTGACCAAAGTGGGAAGGCCTGGTAACTGCTAGCTATCATGCTACGCATCAAGCCAACATAGTTTGTCCTCAAACTTTCCTCTTTAGTTTACCTTTTATTTAAATTTAATGAAAGTAAAGCCCTGCATAAAATTCTCTGTGGTCTGGACACAACTATTTAGTAACAGCGCAATCAATACATTTAAAATGTGTAAAACATTGCCATTTTTGTACAATGCAATATATTTCTGCTTTGCATAATATATTTTAGACATATTGGCAATATATTCTTGTATTGAACAACATATTTCTCAGTATATTATGGTATATTTCATTTCTGTATGGGTTAGTACCATTTTGGCCAACCACATCAGTATTTTATATAACAAGCTTTGGGAAATGCCTTGTCTTTCAAACATATCCTTCAGCACTTTTCCCCTGACAGGTCAATGTATGGTATATCAGCATCATTTTTAAAGAATTCAAAATGTGAGCGAACAACCCGGACCTGTATTGCTATACTGGGCAAAAGCCATCAGAAATTCATATTCTGTTGCTATTCTGTTTCATTATTCCTGCTGTTTGTTGCTCGTTTGTTTTTAATTTTGAAATAAAACGACTACATTCAACAGTTTTTTTTGTGTCCATGCTGGCAGTATTGAAGGACATTGAGAAGACCTTGAAAGTAGACTCTGTCTCTCCCTCTGCATGCTCCAGAGAGAGTGATAATTACATTCTTCTTGGCTCAACAGTGGAGAAATATGACTGGGAAAATATTGAGAAAAGTATTTCTTGAGGTCAGATTAGCTTGAGAGAGATGCAGAGGCAGTGACAGCACACATCAGGACAAACACGGCGTTGTTTACCCGAAGAGTCTGAAGCATTATCTAACGCTTTCTTTATGTGTGACCGTAATTCCGTTCTGTTCTGTTCTCGCCGTTCCTGTGCTCTGATTGAGTGCTTGTAGTGGAACAACACTAAGCCCCAAGCTGTGGACTGCTGACTAGCCAGCCCTTCTGCTGTGACACCCAGATAATCCTGCCTGACTGACAGGTCAATATACTTTGCTCACACAGTGAACTGAAGCCAGGTACTCTGCCAAGGAATCCACGAAAGGGAACATTCAGCCTCAGACTTGGATTGTAAGTGCACGTCTCGCTAAAATGTGTTGTTTCATCCCATTGGTCTTCCATTTTCTCATGTGAAAACACTCACAGTGTTTCACCCTGTTTTTTGTTATGTTGTTTTTTTCTCATGTTGGCAGCTATCTCAGTATACTGGGGATTGATCATAAACTATTTTAAATGTTAGGGGTGCTAATTTTAATTTGAGAGAGAATCAAAGAGTTCACTGGGTTACAGTTCGGGACTATTGATCCTGTGTATGAAAATTAGTAAAAATTCAGAGAAATTATACTCAACATACAGAATAAATTAGTTCCAAATGTCAGTGATTTTTACAGTGGGTAAGTAAATCATTGCAGAAGTAACTCTGCTGAAGAAAGTCCTACACAAATACATGTATAAAAAGCTGAAAGAGTGATAAATTAGCATATTGTGAAAATTGTGCTGACTTAAAAAAAAATAAGGGAGGGTAAAACCTTCCAAATCCAAAACCCTCTTTTGAGATCCATATCACAAAAGATGTAAAAAGTCTTCATAAGCACTTTTTTAACAGTGTAGAAGTAACAAGGAAACTCAGAGAGGTGGTCAGATACATCATAAAAAGAAGAGGTTTTGCTTTATAACGATAAAGCTGCTGCAGATTTAATTAAGTTACTTTTCTGACAGATTTGCCAGGGAGGATACTACATGTACAGTATGAATACAGTAGTTTGGTCTGACACAAAGGATAGATTAGAAAGATATTGAAATAAGGACCTTGTGAAGTGCTTGAAAAATTACAAAAAACTAAAGGAAAATAAGTCATCCAACCTCAACAGTATAAATCTAAGAGTGCTAAAAGAGCTAGGAGAGGATATGTATGTACTATTAACCAAATTCCTTATGTAATCACTCTGTAATCAAACTGGTGAAATTCCTGATGACTGGAAACAAGGTTGTGTAATACCAATACAGGGCTTGACATTGACGGCTGCCCAGTTGCCCCGGGCAACCAGATTTCACCAGTCAAGGAGATTTGGCAACCATTTTGTGTTGCCCAGTTGCCCCTGTTGGCAAACAAAAATGTGTCTCATTGCCTTGCAATTCTGGTCTGCCTTTATACGATTCACTCTCACCGCTGCAGGACAACCGACAATAAACATCATCTCCTCCTGTCCTCCATAAAACCTAACAATGTCTACTTTCAAAATGACTGCAGAATTAATAAGAGCACATGAATGCGATGAATAAATGTTTTGCTGTAACCCCTTAATGTATGGAATGTGTGATTGATAATGGCCTACTGCTGCAAATCAATACATGAACACTGCGGCTAGAGTAGCCAAAATATCACTGATACACCATCCCCTGCACAGAACTCTTGACTCACACACACACAATTCAGTGAGCCACCAGTACGCTGACCAACACACAGTTCTCAGCCTTATAATCAAACCAGCAAAACATCACTGTTAGCTCCACATATTTTTTTTCTGTATCATACCATATCAAATCTATTTCATTAGAAGAAATGTACTACACTATATGGCCAAAAGTATGTGGACACCTGACCATCACACCTATATGAGCTTATTGGACATCCCATTCCAAAACCATGGGCATTAATATGGAGTTGCCCCCCCCCCTTTTGCAGCTATAACAACCTCCACTCTAATGGGAAGGCTTTCCGCAAGATTTTGTAGTGTGTCTGTGGGAATTTGTGCCCATTCAGCCAAAAGAGTATTTGTGAGGTCAGGCACTGATGTTGGATGAGAAGGCCTGGCTCACAATCGGCATTCTAATTCATCCCAAAGGTGAATCATCAAACCATGTCTTTATGGACATTGCTTAAGGAGAGGACTTTATAAGCCTGCAATTTTCTTCACTCGAAAAAGCATCAATTTTCATGTGGTTATGAATGAATTCATGTGAAACACAACTTTAAAAATTGTGAAAGTAAATTAATTCTCTTAATAACCATACTTCTACACTTCGCCTAAAACCAAACTTAGACTCTTTCCCTATCCCTATACCCAACCCAGATTTTCAAACTAAACTAAACCCTAATTATAAGTTCATAATTACAAAGCTGTAAACAATAGGTCCATGTATAGCAGTTACACTGTGCTGGCTCACAGTCATGTGCTGCATACTTGAATACCTGTTTACTTACAGTATCCTTTTACAGGAAACTGCTTACTTATCACTGCTTGTTTTTTCTTTCTTTGAGTTGTCAGTGGCAATAGCAAGAAAGGTTATTAGAAAGTTTCTTTGTCGGGCCCTTGGGTAATTACCATACAACTGAATGGTAATGCAGTAAGGCGGGCAAGTGGGAAACAGTAATTGACAAGATTGATGTGTATTGTTCCCTGAAGACAGGCGAACTGTGTGAACAACGTGAACTTCAGTTCCTGTTGCAGACCTGAGAATCAAAGCGTGAGCCAGTAATGACGGGGAGGTATAAGGTTTGTAAGCGAAACCCGATTTGACAAGGTGAGCCATGCAAAGGTGCGTGGCCAGGTGCAGAGAGGAAGGGAGGTAACGCAGGAAGGTGTGGTTCCTGTTTTCAGAGAGAGTGAAACGGCGAGAGGCAAGGGCTGACTTTAACGCAGGGGCATCTGTGCTTCCTCTGAGACAGTGTTCTGGGAAAGCACAACTTCAACTGTGTGGAAAAAAAGGGAGAAGCTGAGACCAAAAAGATAAACTGCAGAGCAATACGTCAGGCAGCATGCTATGTCCGGAAAGAGAAATAAATAAATAACAAAAGAAAACCTCAAATCTGTACTTCAAACAGTGGATTCAAAACAGGCAAGCAGCCACTGCCCGGATGAGTGCCAGCGAAGATTTAAACAAAATAAATGCTGTCACCGCTGAAGTTTTATAAGATAATGGTAGAGAAAATAAAACCCCTGTGTTTTCAATGACATATGTAGATGAATGGACTGCTCCCTTAAACATGAAGGGCTCTTCAGTGCATATGAACCCGGACACAGTAGCGAGGAAAGCGTTGGTAACAGTAAAAGATTATGATGCAATCACATGCAGGACTGAAAAGAGCAAATCGGGACAGAGAGCTTAGAATGAACTGATGATTGCAACACAAGGACTTCAAAATAAAAAAACATAAAGCAGACTTTACTCTTTGTTGTATAGCCTTAGGGGAAAGCACTGTGTCTTGTGAAATGCTTTCAAGCAGTCACACCACGACCAAAGAGAGAAAAAAGTACTTGCAACACACACACACACACACACACACACACACACACACACACACAGAAAAAACAACAACTGACACAATGAATTTTTTAAAAGACAGGGAATGCTGGGAAAGGCAATACCCTGGTACTCTTGATGGGATTTTGGTTTAATGCACTTAGGACGGCAGGACGGAGCTCCACCGGCTCTGTGTTCTCAGTGTGGATTTGCTGTTCTGCTGAGGCAAGTGGTGTACAGGGAACTGGAATGGACAGAGGCACCAACTGTAATCCAGCCGGCAGGAGAAACAGCCGAGGAAGACTACTCTACACACCGTATGTGAGGAGAATCCAGTTGGGGTAGAGGGAATCTGCATGAAGGCTACAGAGCAAGATCAGAACATGCAGCCAGTCCGTTCCTGACCATTGCCACAATTTGTAAAATCCAAATCCAAGTGCTTCACAAAACTCAGACGTTGCATTCTTGTCATTCAGCAGACGATCTTATCCAGAGCAACTTACATAGGTTACAGTTGAATACATTTATACAGCTGGATATTTACTGAGGTAATTGTGGGTTATGTACCTTGCTCAGGGGTACAGTAGGAGTGCCCCAATGGGGAATCAAACCAGGGAATCAAAATGAGCCTTTTTAGTTATGAACCCTGCTCCTTATCTCTATGCCACACTGCAGCCCAAAAGTGTCAAACAAAAGCCACAAACACTGCTGTGTGTGACGGGTGTGGTTACATAATGTCTACGACCCAAAGTGCTGTGTCAGTAGTACTCAAAGACGAGTGCAGAGGGAACACACAGCTAATCAAGTTTCAGTTCATACTAAAACCCATGAGCGTGGATCTCACAGAAAAACGCCAAAAGCATCGCCTGTGTGAATGACCGTTCTTTTCTTGCAGTCATCATGCAACGCCACCACGATAAATAATCTTTTATTATGGCCAGCTACCATGGTGACAAATTAATTCATGTCAGACCTGAACTTGAAAAGACTTGAGATAAAAAAATTGCAAATCTTAGTACTTAATAACAAAAATAATTCTAAGAACAAAAGTAATTCTGAGACCAAATGCTTTTGCAGTGAGAGGTGACGGTGATGTGGTCAGGAGGCAGGACGGGACAGCTGACAGTCACACCGGCACCTCTCGGCTTTGCCTTCGTTCTAGAAAATGACATTTTCACAGAGTTCCTGCCAACATGTCTGCACCTCTAAAAACAGTACCTGGCATTTACGGGTTTGCCAAACCTGACCTGCTCAATGCCACTGAGCATTTGTGTTTCATTTCCCTTTCAACTCTGAAACACCAGTTTACACAACGTTTTGAACCATTTTATATGTTAATTGTTTTTTCTTCTCGATTGAGAGCAAAAGTTGTCATCATTAATGCCGCTTACCTATTGTGTTCCTTCAGCTTTTTGTCAGGAAGACCAATCACACAGTAGCAGGAACATGACAGAAATTGGCTTGAAACATAGGACATTTTGATGGCACACAAACTAACGTCTGAATGCTGAAGGAAAAACAAAGAAGTTGTTGTACTTTAGCAGAACAGCTAATTGAGTCATGAATGGCAAGGATGATTCATTGTGCTAAAAGCAATCAAATTTTCAGAGAGCTCTGAACCCAGGCGACTTTCTCCAGGTAATTAGTCCCACACTTTGGACACAAATCTCAATTTAACAGGAAATAAAATATTAACTCGGTAGTACTAATGCACAATATCTAGTGGAAAAAGTGTGATGGAAGTTTTTAATACTGCCTAGTGACTGCAATACATTGAAGCTGTACTCAAACTTTAACAAAGCGTTGTGAAAGTAGCATTGAATCTACAGATGGCTTGGTAAATAGCAAAAAATGTGGGTTTTTTTCTGGGAAAACCCGTTGTGCTCTGACACTCAAATTGGGAACAGTGCTATAGTAAATGTAGGATGAACAGAATAAATAGACAGAGTAAACCAAATACTGCATTTCCCAGGAAAAAAAAATGCATTGTGAATTGCATTGTGTGAAGTGACAGCTGAAACTGATTATAAGTTTTCATAAATGTAAGTAATAATGTAAATCCTCAGGTTATTAATGATGAATAAAGATCCATTAGTACATCTTCATTATAAGTGCTGCATCTGAAGAACGTCTGGGGGGGGGGGGGAACAAAGTGTGTTCACCTGCCAGCACTTCAGACAAAGTATTGCCTCATTGCGCCTAAAAATTGATCAAAGGATTTTTTCAAAGGAACAACAAGCAGCAGAGGACAATAGGATGAAACTTCAAGAAGAAATGCATCAAATGACAGGGGAGAGACTCAAGTGCAAGCCACTTCTTTTGTCAGGGACTGCAGTGTACTTGAGGCAAATTAGCTTACTTAAGAGATCTCAAACAGTAATCACAAAAACATCTCTTCTGTCATTATTTTGTTATTGTACATTTCGTACCCTTCTCTCTGCCAGGACAAATGTTTGTCTTGGTATGGAAAAGAAGTCAGCTGGAACATTGTGGATGGAAGTCTAAAGAAAGAGCTCATTTGCATGATGTAAAGCTAAATAAGCAGGATGGCAGTGATTTCCACATGCATGGATTTCTTAATCGCAAACGTTTCTGTCCCTGTGGATTCATTCTTCATTCCCTTTTTCCTGTGAATTTATTTACCATTCCCTTTCTGTTTGTGTATCCAGTGAAAGCAGGTTGTTTTGGTGAAGTCTCCACTGAATTTAGAGAGTCTGCAAGTTAAAATAAAATTTGTAGGAAACACTGAAGGCCTTTCAACATCTGCCTTTTAAATTAAGGATCAGTGCCCTATTAGACGGATGGGCGGACAGACAGACAGATGTTATGCTGTCGTTTTTACAATGCAAATTTGATAACTTGTGTGCCCTCCATCTGTTGCTGTAGCAGTGTTTTCCACATTAAAAGAGAAGTCCTTTCTCCTGGGAAAATAATGGTCTGGTCAGCGAGACACGGGGTACATACCACAGCGAGTGTATGGGGTCACAGATCCCAATGACACACACAGGTCAACAGGGGTGTGCTACTGAGGTCATGTGAGGTGAACAGTATGACCCCCCCCCGCCAGAATATTCTGACAAACCTGTGTGATAGGTTGCCCTGTGCTGTCATGTGTAAATATGAGGGCATTAAAGGGAGTGATGGTACCTCTGTCTGCATCTGAGGTCCTGTACACACTGTACTGACTCTTCATTGAACACATGCCCCCTCACCTGTTCCTACTGGGAAATGTCTGTGCGTTCAGCCTTACTGTGTTTCCCTGTCCTGGGTATTCGGCACCAAACCCTCGTCTGTACAGCTTTCACTCTGACGCCGTCTTCCTGGAGCTGCTGCCTCACTGCAGGGGAGCTCACAGCAGCCAGTGTGGTGGCCAACAGCGACATCCAGGTGGCCCCTGTGGAACTCTGGGATGCAGGAGGACTCCTCCATCAGATAAACTGACCTTGCACAAGGCCGGTGACGCATGGCTGCCCAGGCTGTTTGTCGAAGCCGCTGAACCTGCCGGAGACAAAGTAATCCCGCAGAAATCAATCAAGTACTCATAAGAACGGAAGATTGGCCGCTGGAAAGCCGAAGCTCGAGTGAAACAAGCGACGGTGTCGGGATGTGTTTTATGATGGTGAGCAAGAGGTATTAAGGCATACTGATGGCTCTATTCTCCCAGAAATGATTAAACTAATGGGTTGGCAGCGATTGTTGCTGGGCAATTAGCGGAGCCCTTTCCTTCTCAATTACCAATACTGTTTCCACAGTGATCAATTGCATCTCACAGCCAAATAAGGCCAGCCCCTCTCGCTAGTCAGGACTTATTAGCAGGGTGCAAGACGTTAAGCAGACACGCTGTAATTAAAACTCAGGTACTCGTTTCTGGGAGGGTTTGGATGATTATAAATGGCAGCTAAGCCTTGTTGGGTACCATGCCAATGTGGGGCTGACAGGTACAGCAGCCAGTACAGATAGCACTCACTCTGTTATAATGAAGCCATACATTTATTTCAATTATAAGTGAAAAGCTGTTGTCGAGGGAGATCTGGTGGGTTGTAGATGGATTCTGGTTGATTCTGTTGATGCTATCTTGCTGTTTCCATCAAACTGTAAGCATAATACTGATTCAAACTAATATAATACATTCACAGCCTTGTCAAGTGACTGACTGGGAATAAATTGATATTTGATTCATTGGATTTTGATTGGTACTGTCTGAAGCTATCTATTTGATTGACCTATGACCTCCTCTTTGTCAGCTTTCCCTGAATGTGATTGGCTCCTGCTTTTTGACCATCATTGTGCCCTTTTCCTCTTCTTCTCCTGATTTCAAAATCCTGAGCAAACGTGACGGCATCTGCTAGCCAAAAATGCCAAAGTCATCGCTTCACACAGCCAAAATAAAACCCAAATTCCATGTGCTTACCTGAATAACTTTTCTATTTTAAAAATACATAACTTTTTTAACTTTTCATGTATTAAAATTGTTTTGTATTGATTCTTCTCTTCTATACCTCCTTAGTCATTGTTTCATTATTTCTGGGGACATGTTGACTATGCCATCTTTGTTAAAACTGCTTTCATTAAATGAATTACATCTGATTGAGCACTTGACTGAATTCTGATGCAGGTCTGATGTCTGACGTTCTCCGACAGCTGTCTGCTATTTCATTGAAGAGAGACAGGCATTTTCAGAGGTGTGACAGTGCTAACAGAACGATGCCTTTTAAGTTGATTATTCACCATTTTTTGTCAGCTCCATCCTTTAAACAAAGTTGAGGCAGCTGTCTCAATTAATCCTAATTGATTGTTCAATTCATCGTTCTAGGGCCCTAAAACAGTTCATTGAACATCTACTTAAACTTAATGGAATATACTGAATGCCAATCGGTTATTACTAATTTGTTTAAGAGGCCAAAAAAAAGGACCAGGAACAGCTCAATCAGCCTAATGAAGAAACGAGTCTGAAGTGAACACCGGCGAGCAAGCTGTGACACTGGGACTGAGGTGGAGACACGCTGCTCTATGTGTCTTCACTCTCCATCTGAACAGCGCTCACGGTGACAGAGTGCTGGGAATTGCTCTCAGTGTCACACTGTCACGCTGTATCTCTTGACGTATGTGCTTAACATTATCACAGGATGTGTTCTGAGGAAGCAACAACGACAAAAAAAAAAAACTGGCAGCATAGATTTTTTCCCCAGTTTTATCAAAGCATCCCATTAAAATGCTAGTCAATATGTCAGGCCAGCCAGGTCATTGGGACTTGTGGGATCAAAGCCCTAAGGGAGTATCCCAATAATGTGGAGTGAGGAAGGAGAAGTCTGTTGTATTAAATTGTGAACAAAACAAATAGCCCATGAGCTAGCATGCCATCAACAACTTTATTCTTGTTTTGGAATAAAACGCTTCTTCACAGCCACTTAGAACATTGACATCATTCAAAACTGAATCACTGCTGGAATCTGATGAGTTTTGATTCATTAATATTTTGTTCCAAATTGTGTTACTGATTTCAAAGGATAAAGGAAGCACATTTTTCCAATTTCAAAATTTCTCCCCCCCCATTTTTCAGCAAAAAAAATGTCAACTCGATATACCTGGGCTGCAATAAACCAGCCAAGTCACCTGTCATATAAACATTTCTGTTCAGGAATGAGTTCATATTACTGTAGTCTACCCAAAATGCATGTTATTGTTAAGTGTAAGTTTTTAGGGAAAAAAGCCAAAATGTCAGCTTGCTTTTCAATCCTGCAAATCAGTGTGAGACCAGTGACATTTCAGCCAATCTGTGCGGAGAGGCTACAGCTCATGCCTGCTCCTTGACTACCTTAAGGATCCTATTCCAGGGTTTCTTTTTGCAGGGCCATTTCCCTGGTCTCACACCTTTTATTTCCCTTCTCTTTAACTCGCACCTCATTTCACACTTTCTCTCTTCTGATTTCAAACTGGCTTGCCTTCTGCTTCTACTCAAAAAGCTTAATCTTGACCCCCTCATATCTCCTAAATTACAGTCCTCTCCCTGCCACACGTCCTTTCTGAACCCTTCCAACGAGCTGTCCATCACAAACTCTCTGCCTTCCTTTCTCTGCGTTTCCTACCTGATCCCTTCCAATCTAGATCGCCTATCACAAACAGCTCCGTTATCTGTAACAGGCTATCTTCCCTTTGCAACAGCCTACCTCCTAATTATAATTTTTTAAAATCTCTCTGCTGCTGTCAATATTGTAGATCAGTCAATTCTGGCTCATAGTCAAGCTCATCTGGGAACATCAGTATTGGGTCTCCTCTTACTTTGCACACTGTGCTTATCAGGACACAATATAGCATTTTTACCATGTTTAGTAAGATTTGAAAATGTTGAGTACTAACTGTGCAAAACATTGCACATTTAGAGTCTAGCAGTATTACTACATCCTGGCAAATTAAGATAATTTAGGACTTTTAAATATTTTGTTGAATTGAATCCACTCAATTTCTTGTCTTGTATTTATTATATCATAATGTTTCATAACCTATACTACATAGGTAAATTTAATTAATATTTGTTAATAATACCAGGGTCAGGGAATGATTTTCCAGTTTTTCCCCAATTAGCCAAGGGTTTCTGGTTTTTTGATTCTCTCTGGAAAATGCACTATGTACACTGCTTAGCAACAACCTTGACTGTAAAAATACACTATAACAAATGCAATTTGATTGATTGATTGATTGATTGATTGATATATGCAAGTGCTACATGCTGTAACGATGTTGGTAGTGGCATAGCTGACACACACCACAGACCTATAATAAGAAAAGAAAAAAAATTATGTAGCACATAGGTTACATTTAAATTTCATTTCATAGATTTAATCTGAATTCAATTTAAGTGATGCAGAGAGAGTCTATCATAAAAAGGGCTTCTTGAGGGAGCAGTTGCATCATGTGATTCTTGATATTACACAGCATAAAATTGGTGATGCTCAGGCTGTCAAAGTTTGAGAACTCATGGGCAACAGAATCAAAGTTGTGACAGAGTGTCTAAATCTTCTCTGACACATCCAGTCCCAAGCTAATGAAAAATGTTTTCCTGATGTGCACTAACACCTAACACATACCAATGTACACATGCATTTTAATGATGGTCTGCGTCAGATCATACCCCTTTTCTAATTCTGATCAATCTATGCTGACACTCATTTTACAAGATGTAATGCCATAAGTATCAAACGCTGATTTGTCTATGACATTATATTATCTGTCATGAAATCTTAACATTTAAACAGCCCACACACATTATCAACTCAGTCCTCACATAGCATTCCAGTTAATTGAACAGACTTCTGATATTGTGTCAAATAAGTAGTCTTATCACAAAAAGTTATATTCAAATTGTAATTTAGAAAATGACCTGTGAAGAATTGTCCTCCATTTTTCTTTAAAAAGTGTATTATCTCGCAAAAATATTATACTCTTGAATATTATTCCTGATATTTAACTGAAGCACAAGGAAATACATGCAAACATATCTTGACACCTAAAAGGGTCTGCAAAGTTGACAAAGATCATTAAGTTTAACAATGGTTTATAATTAATGGTGATTATTACCAGTTCATCTCAAATACAATGCCGTGCAATCTTTAATAAAGTTATATATCGTGCAATGATCTTAAATTATGTGGAGCTTTTTATCAGGCTCTTCCAACAAAAGCAAGTAAAAAATGGACTAATTTCACAGAAGGATGAAAAGAGCGTTCCATTCTAGTGGGTTTAGAAGATCTTCTTTTAGTTGAACATATAATCAGTCTCATATCTGCCTTGAATAGAGACTGTGAGAGATCTAATTTGATAAGGGGGTAATGAAGCTTCACATTAATTATGCAAGATAATCTATTTGTGGGACTGGTTGAGCAGTGTTGAGAATTCTATTAAACATAGCTTGATGATTTCCCTCTATTTTGTTCTGCGAAAAACTGATGATGTGATTTTTTTTTTTTTTTTTTTGCTTTCGCCAATTTACTCTTAATTATCCAGCGTCATTACTTGGCGGTACTTAAAAACGCGGTCGTGTTATTTAATTATTGAAATCAAGGAGCTCTCATATCAATAAGCTGGGAGTGATTAGACAGAAGACATCAGTGTTGAATATGCTGAATGGTAGTAAGCTGGGTCAGCACCTCCCATGCATACTCACCAGCTCAGACATGAATCAGGAAGAAAAGAGCTATCAGCTCGGCAGTCATTAACATTATTACTCGTGATTACACTTCCACGTGACCAGAGCAATGACGCAAAGGACTCTGTTTCTATCATGTCATAATGTGTCAATGCGAGGGCAAACTGTGGTTATTAGGCATTTCAGCACACGAAAACACAGTAGGGTATGTGAAGATGCAGTCTTATGGACATGTTTCCCTCACTGTTTTACATTTGTGGATGCCAATGTTTTGGAAGGGATCTGTGCATATTTTGCTTTCATATTACCTTGCAACAATTAAGTTTTTGTTCTGTTTTTTTTTTTTTTTGTTTTAAAGTTTTTAGTAATTTAAGTCCTGTTTTTACTTGTGCCTTTTTAAACTGATTCAACATCAGCAATATTTATAGTAAATTTTTGTCATTACATGCCAATTACATCATTTCTGTGTTTGTAAAGAACCTTTATACCTGAGAAACATCAGTCAGCCGCATCAGACAGTACAAAAGTCCCCCCCAATATTATATATAAGTAATCTAAAATTTATATCAGTAGCCCCCAAAATGTATTTGCTTAGAACCCAAATTAGCTCAGGCTCTGTAAGACACTGGCTGGTGTTTAAATATCTCAAGTTAAGAAAGGGGGCAATTATAATGAGTACAATACTGGTAGGCCTGTCTTTTATTGAAAAGGAAGCATGGTGTTTCGGTCGTCAGAGTGCCCCCAGCTTGCTCTGACCGCTGAAATGTCATGTTTTCTCTTCAAGGTAAGTATGGCACTTTTTTTCTATCACTTTATTTAAAAGGGCACTATGCCTCAGTTATTTTAGCACAAATTCAACTAATATTGTGTTGATAATAATAAGTGTGTGTGTGTGTGTGTGTGTGTGCTGTGACCCAAACCTGAGAAGTCTGATAGAATGTTGCACTTTTGAGCAACCTGTATGTCTGCTGCCCTGTTGCAGCAGGACAGAGGGTGTAAGCATGATTGTGTGGCTGCTCGTCACGTCTCTTGTTTCTTAGGCGAGAATGGACAGCAGTGTGGTGTAGTGGTAAGGAGGAGGGCTCGTAACCAAACGGTTGCTGGTTCGATTCCCCACAAGGGCGCTGTTGTTCCACCCTTGGGCAAGGCACTTAACCCAATACTGCCTCAGTAAATATTTACCTGTTTAAATGGATAAAATTGTAACCAACTATATGGAAGGTGCTCTGGAAGAGCATCTGCTAAATGACAATAATGTAATGTAAAGAAAGCTGTACAATAACATTAGAAGATTAATCACTACTACATCATTACTACAGATGCTTGTGGAGGCTGTTGCAGAACCAGAGCAAATGAGAATGCAGGTGTTAGACTCAATAATTTTAATGTCAGACAATTTAAATGAAAAACTTGAAACTTTCAATAATATCATTATTTAAAGGGGCTTGTCAGTGGCTTGGCATTTAATGGAAATTTTACAGTAAACCAGTTTCCAGTATATGCCATGTACAGTGACATTTCAGGTTTGTTGAAGTGGGAATAGAAGAGACAGGGAGGCCTTTTTGTGGTTTTGTTAACTTTGCAGCTAAATAGAAATTTCAGTTTGCACCATGTCCTCTGCTGCCCTAGAAAACATGCCAGCAGGATTCAGAGTAGGTGTTACCAAAAAATCTCAAAAATGGCAATAATAAGGGAGTAAGAGTAAACTTTGTGCTAAGCTTATAAAGCTGATAAAAGCTGGGAGTACCAGCAAGGACTCTTAGTGAGTAGGGAGTATGTTCAGAGAGCTGAGAGTTTGAACAACACTGATGGTGCAGCTCACAACCCCAACAAGCTTTCAATTCCCATCAACCACCAACTATCTTCAAGGTCTACAATGACAACAAATTAATAAAAAGATGCCAGTTGGATTGGGCAGGGAGTCTGATCGTGACAGATTGAATCACACAAAGAAATGACACATAGACATGACTTTCCCAAATTAAAAGTGGAGATAGCTGCAATTAGAATCGGCCAACATGTGTAACATGGGATAGTTTTATAATGTCAATAGTTTAGTGGGTTTAGATCATTCACACAAAAATGCGCTCAGAGCACAAAATTAGATCATTTTCTCCTTTGTTATTAATAACATTTTGTTGAGGGTACACATTTATGTACCTGCCAGTAAATGATGTGGAGACAATTTTATTTAATGACTAGCAGTTCTAATCGAGGCAGGTATATTCTCATTGTTCTGTGTGCCTCACAGACACTCTGGCTTTTTCTTGTGGAAGAAGAATCTGTGAATCTCAAAAGAAATTCAGTATCCATTACTAATGCATCAGTATGTGTGTTCATAAACACTACCTGGCTCTCACTGCAGCAACATATGGCACATTTTATTTTTCACTTTATATTACACATTGGATCTCACAAGTGCAGTCCTCTTGATTTTATATTGCATTGAAAATACAAAACAGCCTTTGCAAACTATGGACCGTATTGGGCTGTTAGCATTGGATCTTAGTTTAGTTAGGAATAAATAACTATATGAATAATTCTGTTTCAGTGGAAACTTAGTGATTTGTCTGATTTCAGGTCTAAAGATAAAATAAAAAGTAAAAGTGGTACTGTACATGTCATTGGCAGATTATCACAGACATATCATGCAATTGAAATAAACATACTGTATGCTGTGGGTGCAATATTATTTGCATGAGTCCCACTTTACATTATGTTGCTCTGTATCATACTATGCACCTGTTTAATTACTGAGCCATGTATCTGAACTTCTTTATACACAGTTACATTGTTCTTGTAGTTTTTTGCTCCCTGTTTAATCACACATGTTTAGCAACCATGATGAGTTTGTATGCTGTAGTTACTATGTATGTACATTGTATTTACATTGATATTTGTGCACTAAGAATGTAAAGTGGGACAGAAAGTTGGGTAGGAGGAATAACGTCATAGACACACTACTTGGTTTACCTGCTAACATAATTTATCACACTGACTTTGCTCTGAGCTTCTGTAGATTTTTTCTTCTGCTCTGCTGTTCCTTGTGTGAATCTCAGCCATGTTCTGGAGATCCCCTAACGCATTCGGACAGAATAGCCTTGACCTTGGTAGATGTTGCCAAGGAGTCACAAGAGAGTCCAACCGCTGATTCCGTGCCAAAGATGGATTGCACTATAAACCTGTATAATCCGCACATACAGGCATATGAACACCATCGATTTATTTTCCTGCTTACAATTTAAAATGTAAAATGTTAATATATTTCCCTTTGCGAATACGCACACACACAGTATTCTGTGGTTATGTTTCGCATGTTAATACACCTCGTACCGATTTTTTTTCTTTTTCTTATGATGAATGGCAGCACGGTGGCCTTATTTAATTCAGTTAGCAGCAATCACGCTAAACACCCCAAGAGGATCAAGGTAATTACACTCCCAATATAGTGGAATTGGAAGCTAATAAAAGTTTCAGTTTGTGCTGAAACACGAGAGTGCTGTAAACGAACATGGCTACCCTCATCATTAACAATTCAGAGCCATTTCGTCCCTTGTTGAATTAATTGGGTTGCTTATTAAAAGTGACAAGATTAATTAGACAGACATGAATTAAAACATTAGGAATCCATCAAACAAAAGAGAGAGGCATAATGGTGTATAATTAATTGTGGCACAGCTTAGATTGTATTCCATTTCACTGATTTCTGTTGGGCAAGGAGACAAACTTGAGTTTCCAAGAAATTGGGTTGATTTTGCACCAAACCCTGTGATCCCTCGGTGGCGTCCTCTCCCTGTGTGGAGCTGTGTCACTGCAGGGCCCGCTGGAGCCTTGGCAGCTTTGCAAGATGCCATGATGGACTCGCTTTCAGGGCAGAGAAACACTGTGCGGCATTACATTATTTACCCCACAAGAGGTCAATCATAACTGTGCTTCTGAAACTGCAGCCAGAAAAGATAACGCAGTGTAAAGAAATGTGAGTAACATGAATGTGGTGGATGCTGCTACAAACATTCCAGCAGATGCAACCATACCAAAAAAACAATTAAAAAAAAAAGCAAAACTAAACATCAAAGGTTGAGCAATAACTACAGTAAGTCCTGATATGACAGAGGGAACCGGGGGCGGGGTGTAGCATAGAATGATGGATAAGAAAGATGTATGACTTTAAAAGAGAGACATCAAGGGTCCTTTTTCATTTTTGCTTTCCTGCTCTTCTTATACTCAGCAGTAAAAGCAAAAAGAAGCTGTTTTTTTTTTTTTTTGCTTCAAACCATGTAATGTGTGTGAAGCCGAAATACAGCTTACATAACATAACCCTTTTAGTCTTCAGCGTTTCCCCCAATTTTAATTGCTATCCTTATTTATAATTTACCATCTGCTTCTGTTCTGTTCTGTAGAGCATCCTGGTCGCCAGAGAGGCCCGAGAGGCTAGGGCAAATACAATTCAGTGAGCGTGTTCACCGTGGAAACGGACCACTTCCTTTGTGCAAAGACAAGCAGGTTGGTGCTGTTGAGGAGGCCCTGGGCACTGAGAGCAGGGGACCCTGCACTGGCACCTGAGAACCTAACGTCACCATGGATGCCCGCTTTTAAAACCACCTGCTGAGACTGCTGTATTCCGAAAGAAGAGATTCAGCAATGAACACACCTCTGCCCTTGTGCGTGGAGAAACAGGACCTCTAGGTTTGTTTACTTACTGTGGATAAAGGGCAAAACATGTCAAGTTTTGACTGGCAAGCAAAAAGTACATGCAGCTGATTTATTTAAACCCTCACTGTTCTCAGCCTCTTCACACACTTTTTGAATCGAAACCCTCGCTTGTCAGCCAGCAAACTGTCAATAATGACTTAGCTCAGTTAGACAGCTGGTTAAATAGTAGCTGACTAGTGAAAAAGCAGAGAAAGTAAAAGGAAAATGATATGGGTGATGAAAAAGTAAAGTTTAAAAAAAAGTGAATTGCTGAGTTCGGTAAACAATCGCATCGCACAGCAGGGTTACTAACGTGATCGGCAGTTCTCTGATTGATGATGTTGCCCAGGCTTTGACTGCACGGATATTACAGAGAGATGCTGAAGGTGTGAGTGATGCTCATGATCTTCGTCTGTTGTGTTCATGAATGGCTAAAGCGATATTCCCGAACATGTCATCCCCAATGAAAGCTGGGTGTGCACAGTCCCTGCTGGTGGCATGCGGGGTGAATACTAAGTTATGTCCACAGCAGCTACAACAACAAAAAAACCCTCTTCTGTAAACACTTCAGCCCACACTCTTATACAGCAGTTGTGAATGCCCACGACAGTGAAATAAGATATCAAGTTTACGCATGCTGAAGAGCAATTATCCAAGGTCAGCAAGGTCTGCCTTAGCATTCAGCAGAGACTCACACACTTGTGTTTACTTGATGTACACTGATGTTGCTATGATGCTGTTATCTGCTGCCTTTGCTAAAAAGGGCTTTTATTAGTTTGTTGGTCCTTGCCCTGAAATGAAGTCAAGCGCAGTAAACAAATGTTTGATTCAAAAGGAGCTGTAACCACCAGGGAAGCATTAAGCATTTAGAGGAGAACTGTGGAAAATATTAAAGACTTTTCAAAATGCATGAAGGCAATTAGGAGATTATGTTCTCTTAAAAAAGAGAAAGAAAAATAAAGATTTATTCATTATTTCAGGCAACATCGGCTTTTAATTAAACATGGAAGTAGTTTAATTTCACAGGACTAAAAAAAGTGTGTTTGAACAGTAAGGCTAATTATTTCACTAAAAACAACAATAGTCAGGCAGTATAGACTTATCCTTAAGGAATACTCCTCACAAGTGAAAGATTTCTGCAAGTTGCTGAAATATCTCTTTCCTGGCACTATGTTACAAAGTGCAGTAATATAGATGTTGACACTGGATCATATGTCGTGGCTTTGTAATAGATTGCTAAGTTGGAATCCATAGGAGGTGACAGTCTGTCTGACAAGGCAAGGGGAATCATAGCAACACTACTTCTGTGAGCAGCTGAACAAAGTGATTCTGAACTGGCAACTTCAAAGCAGATCAAAGTGGATTTGTTTGGGGAAAACTTGAAAAACGCAGAAGAAGTAACTATCTAAAGTTACAGTACACTTATTGTCAGACTGAGCAGACATCCAATGGACTGTCTATCACTGAAAGCACTGGTGTGAACAGGAGGGTAACTGCTGAAATTAAAGTGAAAAAGTACCGCAACTTTAATCATTACACACAATGTGGGTTCCTTCCCTCCAGGGACCAAGCAGGAATGTTATCTTGGCTCTAAATATAGACCCATTCCCTTCGGGGGAAATACACTATAGGCATAAAACACCGTTAAACAATAATAATAATAATAATAATAATAATAATAATAATAATAATAATAATGTTTATTACAAACTAGCATAACCCTCAAACACAAACAATAATAATTTTGCAAAAGGGTAATCCAGCCAAACCTAATAGTGTGTTGCGTGAGGGGAAAAAAACTGAAACAAACCCAAAAGTGGCATGAGGCAAACCTCCCAGTCCAATATCACTGAAGTGAACTCACTGAATCACCAACTTTAGGTTTGCTTGTTTCATTTAAAATGATGGTACAGAGGTGACAGTCCCATCTTCAACTCCCAGCTTCAGGGAACTGAAAGGAGAGGTGTGACTCAAAAATGAAGTCTTGCAACTCCCAATATATCAATCAGCATATCAAAAAAAAAGAGACCTAGTGTTATGGTTGCTGTAGGCCCCAAACAAAACACTGCCTACCAGCATTCCGGTGAAACAGTGTTTGCAAATGACTGAAATCGCCCCAAACAAAGAGAGGCTGCCTCAAGATGAATGATGACAGCAGTGATTTTTGCTGGAAAAAAAATAGAAAAAAAAAGTGTTTGGTTGGATGTATGAAGCAATAACGGGCCTTCCTTGTGACGGCTTAGTAGGTGATGCATGGTTATGATGTCCAACCAAGCATTTACCCTGGGTTTCATTGTCTGAGCACTTACTGAATTGTTCCAGTGAAATTTAATATAATGTCAAGCAATTAGGACTATATCAATGTATAATTTAAAAAAAAGAAAAAAAATGGGTGAATTTCTGGTAATTTGTCAGAGAAATACGGTTGAGTAGATGCACTTAAAAAGAGCTCCATCACTGGAGCAGTAAGAAGGTTCTCTTGTTGGAGGGGGACCAGATTAACACTGAGTGAAGGAAAAGCAGGTGCATGGATGATTGAGTTTCTCTATTACCATCTTGTCATGCTTGATTTCAAATTATGACAGCAGGTGCCTCAATGACACCTAAATATATCCTCCGCTTGTTTTCAGATAGTTAGTCAAGTGAATCTGACACAGGAAAGAGAGCTGAACCACTTTGTCCAGCTCACCGTGCACTCAGACACCCTTGCATGTGATTGAGTCGCCGAGTGGCAGTGAGACACAGACACAGACACAGGGTCATGACTAAGCACGCTGTTAATGCAGTAATACATATACCACATCATTCAAAATTTCAATGCTGTGTTATGTACTAATGTTGTTGTCATATTATGATCAGTTATTTGCAATTTTTCAGGCTTTAAGTTTGGTTCTAATGAGCTGCTGTTTTACAATTTAACATTCAATTGCATTTTATTTGTTTTAAAAAGCACAAATATAAGAGAATCTGTGATGATGCTGTAACTTCTGTATACTTTTGTACTTTTTGGTTTGTGAAAATATACTAAAAAAATATCTACAGTAAAGCAATACTCTGCATCTCATTCAAAGTATCATATTCTCATCGATGGCAAATCGCCCATTTGTGTGTTTACAGCCATGCCAGGCTGACTCATTTGGCTGAGTTCACTCCGTGCACTCAGGTGGGCGGCACAGAGGAGGTGGAAGGAGTTAGGCAGCTCTGTCAGCAGGTCGCAATCACAGAACTAAAGGTGACTGAACACACAGTGTGCGTGTGTGTTTGTGTTTTATTCTCAGCAGTGCATTCCTTTCACATCTACAGAGCACAACTTCAAAATGCCTTGAACTGTGAGGTTTTTTTTTTTTTCCTACCACATTTGTGCTTGGGTAACGCTCCAGATCCTGTCTGCATTATGATTATCAAAGGAAAGGAAAGTTTATGATTCTTCTCCACAAAAGCTGGGAGCAGTAATTAATTACAGATCTGTGTGTTATTGTATTACGCGCAAACCCTTTGGGGTGCGTTTACAGAGAAACATCAGTGATTTACGGCATTCTGGTTTCGTCTTAATTAAAGAAAGCAAAATGTTACTGAAAGTAATGACTGGCTGCCGCTGAATGCTCCAGCACAACGGCTGGATGCAATCAGACAGTGACAGCGATTGAGTTCTTAATCCCGTTTATGCACAGGACAACTAGTGTGCATTGCATTACTTTCCATAATATAATTTGATTCTCTTGGCAGCAAGGTGCCAGCATTCTTATGGCTTATGAATCATTTAGGAACATTATGTGGTTACATGGGGGGCGAAGGACTAATAGCAAGTTTAAAAGAGTACAAATGGATGGGTCTGCAGGTTGCTGAAGGGATCTTCCAGACACTTAAGTTATGCATACAGTACAGAAGGGTGAAAATAGGATGACGAAAAGTCATGCAAATTCACAAGGAGCTCAAGGATCCAAGGTCAAAAAGGGCAACTTCATCTTCAGAATCAAGGCAATTATTCTGGGGGGTAAATTTAAAGCTTTTATTTTGCATTAATATTAAGCATATTAAAAGTGTACTTAACTACACTTAAGTGTTTTGGCTGTTTAAGCCATCTTCAGGCTACAGCTGCATTGTATGAGAAATGTACACGGGCCTTCAGTCAAACACGTTTCATCTCATGGCAACGAAAAGGGAGGAAAACTCAAAGTTTAAAGGACATTTAGTCAGGGCTGGTGCTTTGTTTTGTTTTAGGAGATTAGCAGTGCAATGCTGTATTATTATCATTTTCTGCTGCTTATTCATCCTTAAAGTGCTTTAGAAACATTCTGCTGATAGAAAAAGAAATTCACCCAAATCAGATCTGGTGTCCATGAAACACAGAATTTTAGTTGATTTTTAAAATAAATCTCATTACTCTCCTCTGACCCTGTTAATTAAAATGAAGACATGAAAATGTTGCAGATGCATTTGCTACTGTGAGGGGTTCAAAACCATTACTTTACTGAATGGCAAAGGCAATCTAATGTTTTATTAATTAAAAACAATAATAATACATTTCCATTTCACTGCACATGAACTCAATAACGTTTCTGCACAGTTCATAAGGTAACGCTGCCCAAACTACACTTTCCATCAGATCTTGCAAAGTTTTCTGTTGCAGGAGAGCTAGATTCCAAGTGTTTCAAAGTGTAGCTGGTAACAGTAAGCAACTAAGTGCTCATTAAACAGAGCCAAGTCCTAGCCTTTTTGTACTACCTACACTTGTGTGCCATTAAAAAGTAAATTATTGTCCTCACAAATTACTTTAATAATATACAAACCACAAATCATTAGATAACTAAATAAACGTGTACATAATAACTTGAACAACATTATCTCACACTAACTGGACAAGCACTATTCCAGTGCCAACCTACCCATTGGTCCCAAAGCTGTTGTTTTTTTTTTTTAAATTTAGTGCACTAGTCAGCTAATGAAAAGCTGTCATAAAATAAAATTAGGAAGCTAGCTAGGTAGTGAAGTAGCTAACTGGCTACAGATTTACTGAGCTGGCTTAAAATTGGCTTCCAACCCTTTTGACAGTAGGTTGCAGTTGGCTATCACAGGTAGAAAAGTCTGGGTGCAGACAGTAGAAGTACTCCCAGTATTTGTTCCAATCACTTGGATTTTCTAACAGCTCTTCAGCCAGAAGGGGAACTTATTAATGAAATCAGCTGCTTCAGTGCATGGGTGGAACAAATTCATTCAAGTACTTCTGCTTTGGAGGACTTGTCCACCTCTGCTGGCTATGAATAAAAAATGAATAAAATAATAATGAATAAAAAAAATCTAGATTGGGGATGTTAAGACTTTGGTACGTGTTGTGAGTTGACATGTAAAGTGATGCTGTCAAATCAGAAATTTTATGGAATGCATTTTAGAAGAGTAAGATATAATATAATATAAGCATTTTTATTCATCTTTGGTTAAGAGCACTTTCTGTAAGGAGATTAAAGTGTCTTTTATTTGACTGCACGGAATAGATGTGGAAAAATGTGGCATAAGGAAAATGATTGTAATGAGTCAGACCTCATGGTCATTGTGGTTATTTCTGCAGGAAACCACAAAAAGGCACTAACTTCCAGTGCTGTATTAGCATAGAATATGTTTCACCACCTTGTAATTTGGCAGATGGCTTACTTCCCATCCAATTCTTACTATTATTGATGCAACTCCAACAGCTCTGAAATGTAAATTAATCATGAGTGTGTGTAGTGTAGTGTACTGAGACTGTAAGGGATGATGTCATTCAGGTAAGAATGTCTTACCTTATTTGCAAACAAGAATCAAATAATGTCTAACATACACATACCTATTATTGACCAATGCATTTTTAGACACTGATGTGTATTTATTCTTTAGGGACAGTGTGTAATAATACATGCTTACAGTGCATGTCCAAGGGAACATCGTGTGAAACAAACCATTGTACTGCAAACTGAAATGTTAGCCTCTCAAGAGAACATAGGTCTTTTCCATTGTGAAATCTGTCTTGTGGTTGGCCACATACAATTTTCAGAGGATGCTACTGCTTCGTAGGCCGCAGTTTGGAACCCTCTTTCTTAGATTTATTACTGGGCTAATTTTATGCAGATGCACAAGGCACAACTTTACAGCATACCACTTATAGCTTAGTTATTGCCAAAATGACATACTGATGCATACACACTGTGCAGAGCACTCTGTAAAGAATATTTCAGTAGGATTTATGTTGTATTGTTATTGTTTTGACTAACAAAAAATACAAAACAAATGTCAGAAAATGTAAGCAATTTCTTGATGTCCCGAATGATGAATTCAGCTTTGACCTTGACTGTTCGTGTTGTGAAAATCCATCAGTGTGATATCCTTGACATCCTAAAAAGCTAGTGAGCTTGTTACATCAGCTGTAATCACAGCAATCGCCACTCAGAGCATCTATCGCTGGGTGACAGTGTAAAAAGTCTGAGAGAACATGCATACAAGTGTGAATTGCTTTTGATTTTAAGCCATCAAAAGATTTAACTATTTGTCATGTTGACAATTAAGCTGTGGGAGTTGGGAAGAGGCACTCGCTCTCCCTCTTTGTATAACACTTTGGTTTTTTGTGAACGTTTGAAACCAACGAAAAAATAAAGCGCTTCATTTTTGAATTTGTTGAATTGCTGAAAGGATTAAAAGGACAATGAGGACATAACAGAACTGGTGGAAGCTTTTCCATATGTATACATGCATGTGTGTATACATTTGAGGAGGTCCAGCTGATGTCATAAAAAAATTCCTGTAACGCAGAATGTGTCTTTCGGAGTATTATCTTTCAAAAACCCCTGTAGGGCTAAGTAGGAAGACTTTCTGCCTGGTACACCAAGTACCCCTCTACATTTGCACCTAGAGGGGGTTGTATTCTTCCTTGCCACCCTCCATAATCACAACATGTAGACTCTACACATGTTCTCTAGCACCCCCTGTGGCCATCCTTATGAAATGTTTTACAATCTGTTTTTACAGCACACGCAACGATGGGCTCCTTCTTCCAACGGTTGCCTGGTCTGTGTCATCTCCTCGGCTTTCCAAGAGAGAAAATAAAATTTCCCAATCTCAATTCATAACTGCCTGCATCCGTCACGTTTAAGATTAGAATAGTAAACTGACATTGTATTAAACTGACAAAAATCTCTTCCACGAAGACACTCATTGTCAAACCAACATTAACCTGCTGAGCAAAAGACGGATGATTCATTTCCACTTGTTTCTTCGGATATTCATTGCCAGGTAGCTAGTATGGAGCCTACCGTTATGAGTCGCTAAATTTTATTCATGAAGAACAAATATTTGATGAGTGTCATGTGTCCAGTGCCAGAATATAATTTTCTTACAGGTGGACTTTTGTGGTTAATATCAAACCAGCCCAGTAAAATTAACAATTAATTTTGATTAATTAAAAGAAAAAAAAACATTAACAATGTGTTAATTATTTTAATTGCATTTACTCTGTTGACGCTCCAAAGTTGCTGGTGTGAATTTCTACTGGCAGGGTTTAATTTTGTGAGCTGGAGAGTGGAATAAGTTGGCTTTTCTATACATTTTTCTATAGAAAGAGCGAATAAAGCTAATGACGAAGAGCCCAGAGAAGGTGTATTCACATATGCAATATTTACATGCCTTTTACACGTGTGCCTTGTAAATGTCTTTTGTCTCAGACTCTGGCAGCATTGTACAGGAAAGGACAGCAGCATTATCCCACTGTAAACATGCATAAAATTATCTGTCACAGCAACAGGACCATTTCTGAAAGGTCATTTCTCAGGATTTTGGCTATGGCATTGTGTAATATTTTGTGTGCTACAACCTACTGTGAAAGCATAATACAAGGTAGTGTTGGTATCATAAAGGTACAGCCATTTATGATTAATTAATGTGGAAGACACACGCGGTGAACAAATACATGGTTTGGCTCAAACAGGCTTTGAACTTTGTACTTCACAAAAGGGAATAACAAATTGAAAAGTTTGCTTTTGGGCTGAGAAGATTCTATTTATTTATGTCATGTTTCCCCTGAATTCAGAATCTTCCACCACAGAATGTGGTTTGACATTTGTAGCCATACACCAATATTCTTTTGACAAAGTAACTTATGTTTCATTTCTTACAACATAACTATGTTTGTTTTTTTTCAACATTAAAAAGGACAGTGCATATAACTAATTCATAAGTATCTTACATCCTTATTATTATCTGGTATGTTTTCTCATGTGTGTTGCTAACAGCCTGGTCTGTGGTACATGGCATGGTTTCATGTGAACACATATGTTGGTCTGATGATGTGAGTTGCTGATAGATTTACTACGCTGTGTTAAGTGCTCTGTTCTTAATCATTTAACAGCCCTATACCAATTGCTACTGCAGCACACAACGAACTTACAGTAGTTCCCTTTGAAATGTGTGGATGAGGGTGGTAGACAAAAAAAAAAAAAAAAAACAAAACAGCAAGAGCAAGAGCTGCCACAAGTAATAGTTTGTGAAACTAGTTGCGTAGTCCTGATGAACTATACCCTACACCAGAATGTTCTGCCTGGGAAATCTGACAGCAGAGAGCGGCTTCACTTTCAGTGGGCCCAAAATTGGTCCCATTTCACATGAATCACGGTCACCTTGATTCTGTCAAAGTGGGTAACAGAGCCAGTCATCCATACAAGTCTATTCTTTTCAGTCTCCAACTCTTTCCCTCTTTTACTCACACAGTAAATGTTTTTATTATTTTCTCATAATTATGCAAATGCATGCAATCATTTTTATAATTGCTGTTGTTATTATTATTGAGAATTGCAACTTCTCACCTATTAACAGAATTTCCATTGAAAACTGGATAATGATACTCTGTGGCGTGTTTTTAGATATAATCCTGAGACAGGCTCAAAGGAAATGCTTAACACGAGATTCAGCAGGTATTGAAGTTAACGGTATTTTTTTGTTTGCTGGAAACAGTAGGCAGTTGACAGCAGGAATCCCTACTGGAGGAAGAGAGTACAGATCAAAGCTAAATGAAAGCTGCTTGGTACCGTGCAATTTCTCCTGCATGTTGGTTCAGTTGCTCCATTGTCCTTGAGATCCATCTATTGGGTCCTTTTCATTAAAAGTTTTTATTTCTGCAATCAAAGGAAAGAGCAAATTATTCAAACCCTCACATTCCTGTAGAGAATTCTGTGACAAATTTTGAAAACAGGGAAGGAAACGTGATTCTAAATTGAAAACTAAATAAAAATCCCTGAACTACAAGGCTACAAGGGCGCCCACTCATTGAGTGCTTAACAGCTTCATAGTCTGGCGCAAGGTCATGCTTTATTTGGTTGGAGTGAGAGTTCTTATGATATTTCCTTTATGAAGAAGTTATGTTGTGTGATGTTCCCATTCCTGGATCTGCTGTGATGTTAAATCGTTACTGAGATCAAACTTGTAAGCTTTTCAAAAGCGTAAAGTGAATTAAAATGACCTTCTCGCCCTGTCAGTAGCTATTACCTGGTCTTGATGAAAAGGACTCAAAGATCAGGTGTGTTACCATTCCCTGAAAAGGGCGAGGATTGTAGGTGCACGTGTCCTCATCTGCAAAGATCCCGCGTCAGCCGCTACCCGACAGTGCTGTGACACTGCAGCCGAGCTCAACTCTTCTGCTGAACCTTCGCTTAGTAACGAGTTCAAGGCCTGCGCAAACAGCCTACTTGGACGCAGATGCAAACCATTCCCTGCATATTTCAGAGGTGCTTTGATTTTCCTTTTGAAATCCTCACATCAAAAACAAAGCTTTGCTTTGATCCCAAAACTTGCAGATTGACATCTGTGATGGAGAGAGCCTCCTCGATCCGTTAACCACACTCGTTCGTTACCGACGCGCGAAAGTTACTGGGTGCAGTCAGAGAATCTCAGCGCATCCCAGCAAGGAGTGGTCATGTTGCCATGAAGACGGTTCCTGACCCTTAGGTGGGAAATGCCAGGAGAATGGAGCCTCTGGCAGACCGGGAGTTAAAAGTCCACCCAGCCTGGAATGTTCCAGATAAATGAAAAAGGTAGTTAGGTGTAGGTGAGGTAAATGAGTAAGACAGTTTGAGACACTGGAAGATAATATAACTGTATGAATGTTCACTCCTCAGTTACAAAGTTGTAAAGAACGAGTTTAAAATTTTTAAAAATAGAAAAAAGTTGAGGCCTGAGAGGAATGGTTTTACTGATAACTGCAGAACACAGTGGCAGAAGGCAGTGTCACCAAATGGCACAGTATGGAGATATGAGAAATGTTCTTAATTTAATCTTAATTAAATTCAATTCAACAGACATGAATTTCCATACAATGTGAACGTGCGTATTGGAGAGTGTGAAGGTCGCTGCTTATGTGGGTATTGGGGTACTGACCGTTAGCTGAGGTGGTCACACCTGGCCGTGAGGCCCAGGCTGTTGGTGACCCCCATTTGGGCATCGTAAACAGGGGGAACAAGGGCAGATGGAGGAGGGATGCTGTGACCAGCTGACCGGGAAAGGAAGGTGGATCTTTATTCTCACAGATGAACTGGTTTATCAAGCCAAGATTCATTGCATAGGAATTGTCTGAAAATATTCCTCCCACATGAATGAATTCTGATGTGTTAAAATAGAGCTTCTTGACAAATATATTTCCACAGCAGAATGACAGTAACAGTACTACTGCTGTAACTACTGCTACTCCCACCACCACCACTACTCCTGTTATTACTGCTACTGCTACCACTACTACTACTACTACTAATGATAATAATAATAATAATAATAATAATAATAATAATACAAAAACAAACAGCTACAAGGCTCCTCAGGTGTCTCAGCCAGCATCACCCACGTGTGCCCCCAAAAAAAAAACCCACGCACCTTGTTCTTGGCAGCCAGCCTCTCCGTGCAGGTGACAGCTTTACACTGTGTGTCTCAGCTTACTTTAGAGAGCTAATTCTGACTTCTTACCCTGTGTGCGTGAGACTGGAGAAGTGCCTTGCACGCCTCTTCCACTTTTAAATTCCATCTGTTCTGCCTCTGCAGGCATCTAAAAGAGGGACAAAAAATATAACTCCACTCCGACTTTCGCTGAGTTGCCCGTCAGCTCGGAGTCATGTGCATCGTTCCTTAGTTTAACTAAGAGTCTGAAAACATGTTCAGGCATTGTGAGTGGCAGACATATAGTTGAAGTCGGTTTGAGTAGAATGACATCAAAGTGTATGCACTTTTTATGTAACATCCATACACAAGCATAGAAAAAGAAAACATAAAGCTGAAATTTATAGATCTGGTATGTGACATACATGTGATCTGACAGGGTTCTGACATTTTCAACTTTGTTTTACAAATAGTCATACTCAAAGCGGAGTCATTAAGATCATGCATTCCAGTCAAAACAGACTTTAGCTGTCTGGTAGGCTAAACTTGAGGTTTAAATCCCTGCAGTGTCTGTAAGTCCCACTTCAATCTGGATGAAACTGTCAACAGCTGAAAAATAGTGAACTTCATTTCCATAAATTAAAGAAACATGTTTAACGCGTGACATTTCTGGGCACATTGGTATGGGATGTGGACAGCTAACGAACTGTTAGAGATAAAGAGCAATAATGCTATGCTAATACATTATAAAATTAGATGGTTAGCAGCAGGTGCTCATTGTAAAAGTATATGGAAGCTGAAGGGCACTGTTTTCCAGTGTAATTCTGATCTGGTAACAAAGTTTAGAAGTATGAAGTTTTATAGAAGTATGAAGTCCAGGACATCCAGACTAACAAACAGTTTCTATCCACAGGCAATCAGGCTCGTGAATAGCTGTCTGACACCTGGTCCCTCTCAACCTCTTTGAACCAGGAGTTACTGACTGATACACACATACCTCAAGGAACACCACTCAACTCCTCACACACTACACAACTGTTATTGCTGCTACCCCCCCACCAATGACCATTGACACCCTACAACAATGCACAAGTGCACTTTATGACTGCTGCTCTCTGCCCTTTGCACACACTGCACATGGACCGCAACATTGCACACTACAGTTCTACCTCATTCTACAGTTCTACCTCATTCTTCTTCTTCTCATGTTTCTCCAGTGTTTTATTAGATTTCTTCTTTTTGTTCAGATTTACTTATTTTGTTCAGACTTATTTATTTTGGTAACGAAGGATTAGCAGAGTAAGAATTTCATTGTACGGTGTAACTGAGTGTTCTGCTGTGCACATGACAATAAAACTCTTGAATCTTGAATCTTGAATCTCTTGAAAAGCAATTGAGGTTTACTGAATGTTCAGAAATGAGTTGGAGGTTTGGTATAGGTCTCAGACTATAATCCAAAAGAAAGAAATCTTAAGTGATTCCTTTGAGTCCTCTTTTTTTTAAGTGATTTTCCAAATGAATTTAAGTTGATGCATGCCATGAACATGACATGCCAAAAAACTAGTAAAACTGTTTTAATCAAACGTGAGGGAGACCCTTTCAGTTACACAGAAGCACAAACTTTCTGTGCTGCAGAGCTCTCACTGCTGCAGTATGCTGTGGTCATAAACGCCGGCTTTGAAGAAGCCTAAACCAGGGAGGTAATTGGCCAACCAGGAAAAAAGCAATCTCAGTCTTTTGTCTCCACAGTACAGCGCGACTCTGTCTAAGCGTCAAGTGTTCCTCTTCATCCACTTCCTCCATAAAAATGCGCAACACGTCAGTTCCAGTATTCTCTGTTCCCGCATGCATTTTTTTCCTTTACACTTTAAAAAGAGGTGTTCTTTCTGGAGGTGAGCAACAGCGTTAAAGCAGAGGAATAATGTTATTGCACCGGGAGATTAACTGTAACAAATCTGCAGCAGGCCGCCTGTTCCTTTAGGAATTCACGAGTGCCAGTGTAGGGAGGAGGCCATTGTCTACAGTGTCTGGAGTAACGAGCATGACTGCATATTCTCATGTCAGACTGCATCCAGATGTCCCACAGGAGGCATTGTATCTGAGAGAAAAAGAAAGAGAAAGAGAGGGGGGGAGGGAGAGCGAGGGAGAGGGAATTGGCCAGAACAGATAATTACATTTCTGCAAGGTTTTGTCAACATCATTTTTACCTCAACATGTATGTTGTGGCAACCAAGTGCTGCCGGCAGAAAACTGTCAGAAAATGTAAATTTCTATGATCAGTTCTGATATACTTTCAGCAGTCGCCACTCATTATCAAAGGACAGCTATTTTATACTGCGTGCGTGTGTGTGTGTGTGTGTGTGTGTGTGTGTGTGTGTGTGTGTGTGTGTGTGTGTGTGTGTGTGTGTATTGGGATGTATTAAAAATGCAGCAAATGGTTCTGGCTCAATTTTTTATTAGGAAAAATAAAAAAGAGAGTCATTACTGTCTCTGGCAAAAACAATAACAATTACACATAATGATGGAGCACTTATGACATATTGAACCCATATTAAAACCCAGTTGGGATGAATACTGAGGCAGGGTATTTTTTAAAGAACAAATTTAAAACTGCATGGGCCCTTCAATTATCAGTTTCCATACTCACACCCAACATGACATCAACGTTACAACAAAGCTTTTGTGCATTTATTTCAATAAGCTATATTTTTATTGTCAAACAGGACTTCCACCCATCTGGGGATGTGAAATTGTTGTCCAGTGTTAATCAAAATGTCTGCTGTCCTCAGCATCCATGTAGCCTATTCCTCTCCACCCTATGGCAGTCACGGTTGTTTCCCTCAAGCAAGACTGGTACATGCTTCCCCTGGCTTTTTGTGCCCACTGTGACAGGTGCAGAAACACATGAGAGCCACCACCACCGTCGTGTCTACAATTTCAAAAAGAAATAACATGGACAGTGCATTTATTCACAAATGGAAGAATCTGTGTTATATGAACATTCTTTTCACAGAACAGTCATCAGTTGAATTCAGAATGTCCTCAGATCCAGCACTAGTGGGAAATTTCCTCCTACACTTTATTGTTATATATTTTTTTCAGTTTCTCCTCACCCTGAAGTTCTCCACTTCAATTATCTGCAAAAAACACATCCATTATTTTATAGTAACACTCAGTGTTTGTTATTCTAAGTATTCAACGGCAGTGTAAGTACCCCTCCCTTGAACAACTGTCGCATTAGCCTGGCACATACATGAACCTCTAATTAGCACAGTTAATGAAGACCTACTGTTGATGTACGTGTTTTGTAGCACCCTTCTCCTCAGACTGTACAGCTGTTCACCCTCTGCCCACAAGTGCATGCATGCACACCGGCAAGCAAACACGGAAAAAAAGGTAAAAATAAAATATAGAAAAAGTGCGCTACCCACATCTGCAGAAGGCCTGTTTCTCTCTGTCTCTCTGCGTGTGTATGTGTGTCTCCTCTCTCTCATCTCATTGCAAAGGCCGTATACACTCTCCCGCAATCCCCTTACACCTCTCATGTCTAATAAATCTAATGCCCTCACAGTGGAGCCAACAACAGTATGTCACAGCTGTGCACTGACTGCGGCACAAAAGATGATATATGACATTCAGTTGCAAAAGTGTGTGGAGAAAAAATAATACAAAAAAATCAGAACATCCTACATGTATGTATGTTCCATAAACTAATCACACCAGAATAATATTTCAGGTGAGGCTGCATCAAAGACCTGTACATGCTAGAGGGGACAGGGTGTATATGTGTACGTGTGTGTGTGTGTGTGTGTCAGAAGTGTCATATTGAGATTTTATGATATACATATTTTTTGTCACAGACATTTTTTTCCAATCTTGTGATCTATATAAGAGTTATTCAGTATAGTATGGAGGGCACGTTAAAAAACATTTCAAATTATTCCGAAACTTTTGTAGAAAGAAAACATTTTTCATGAATACCAGCTGACAGCTGTTAAAAGTGTAACCTCATTTCGTGGAGCTCCCCTCAGTTATGGTACCTCCAGCAAGTCAAATTACCGTGTGGGGCCGCAAGCGCAGGAAAGAAAAGCAGCTAGGAAAGGAAAACAACACGCGAAAACACTACATGAATATATGATATCAGACATGCTCCTCCGTCCTGCTCCTTGCAGGAGGAGTGACTCTCATTAATACTTCATCAAGCTTCTCACAAATGTTCCAGAAAACATCCTCTTTTAGAAGTGTCCGCCTACTCGTGCAGGACACTGTGATGTGACTTTGGTTACTGAGAGAACATGCACACAAATAACATGCATTTAATGTTCAAAACAGCCTTTATCCTTGAAGGCTCTCATGTTTAAGATTAAAAGAGTCCCAGCTGTCTGACTCACCATGCACAAGTGTAAATGAATTTTGTTAAATTCATATCTCATACATGAATGTATCATATGCAGAAATCTTTTTTTAACTGAGAAAATTTTCCTTTTTCTATTAAGAATGGGAAATGCTGCCTGATATGATCAGTGCATCATATGAAAGTAGATTAAACAATCTTAAAATGACCACATGAACTTTAGTGATTTGTCCGACATCAGATCATTTTTATGTCCCAATTTAGTGCATCATGCAGTAACCCTCCTGATTATAAGTGTGTTTCATGCTCTTTCATAAAGAAAGATCTCACATCTTCAAATTTCCTTTTTGTTTGATCCATATGAGAAGGAACCTTGTTAGTTAGTAAAATACACATTTTGGTGTAAGACTGGGTGGAATCACATCACAAATATATTCAGCGTGTTGTGTCTTTGTGAGCTGGGTACATTACATTATTGTTATTTAGCAGACACTCTTATCCTGAGCGACTTACACAGGGTATAGATTTTATGTGACTTTTACATTTATACAGCTAGATATTTACTGAAAAAATTGTGGGTTAAGTACCTTGCCCAAAGATACAGCAGCAGTGCTCCAGCAGGGAATCGAACCCAGCCCTGCCCCTTACCACTATGCCACACTGCTGCCAAAAATAATTGTGCAAACTTTCCCCTCAAAATACAAAATACAAAAAAAGACCTCCTTCTTACAGTAAATGCAGACTAGGATTATGTGTACGTTTAAACTCCAGTCTACCTTCAGGGACTTCCTATTTACACTGCATGGTTTTTCCTTGTGGCAACCATAAGCCTAACCCATAATCATTACGGCAGCTGTAGCTCTGGTAAAGGTTTTAAAAACCTTACATAAACTCTGTCTCTAAGGTTAATCTTAGCTTTAACTTTATCCCCAACCCCAAATCCAAATACAAACCTCACCTAGGCCTGTCAAGTGATATGAAAAATGTTTATTTGGAATGTAATCCATACATGCTTTAGATACAACAACCTAATGATAGTTAGTACATTGACTAGAATGTGGTATTTCTCTCAAAATGAAGAAGTACATGAACCAAAGTTTAATTTATGGTTTTTATATGTAGTATTTCATACATGGTACTATGATTCGCTAACTGAACCAGCACAAACAGTAGTAACATTACACAATGGCAAAACAGCTGTACTTCTTGCCAGGCAAAGAGAAGTGTTAAATTATCTAAAGCTTTTTGAGGACAACAGAAGGGATCCAGCGAGACTTATCTTTAATATTTCTATTTGCACAACGTAAATTTGAAGTCCCACAGGTTATCAAATGATACATATTTTGCATAATTGGAAGTGCTTATCTGGATGGTTATTCAGTAAGACAGTAATGTGTGTAATTGAGTCCGCTGTGGTAAACTGTAAAAAGCAAGTCTCTAGGAACTTCTCAAAGTGTTAGGTACAGCAAATCCCAGCTGTCTAATTACCCCATAAAAAAACTGTTCATCTAACTGGAGTATATTATCCATGACTGTTTAAAAAGCTGTACATTACATGCTTTAGCAAATCTCATTACACAGGTGTACACAGCTAAAACGTGTAAATTAATGCATTGTTACTTAAATAAATTATGCCATACTGTAAGCAAACAGAACATGATCAAAATGCCAGCCACCTAGTACGTAAAAATGACAGCAATATAAGTATTCCTTTTTTTTAAAGAACAAAATACAGGTTTTATCTTTACACTAAATAAAGACTAACGGCAATAGAGAAAGAAGATATATGCTCAGCAACCCAATTCTGTCTCTGCAGGAGATGTTCTCTACCAGGACCATCCTAGTACCAGAGACAAAAAGAAATTGTCACCGAATGGGCGGAAACTGAGGCTGAATATTTTTCTTCCTTCAAAGACATTAGCCAGTGGCAGATTAATAGCAATTGTACACTCTTTTTGACCTTAATAGGAAGACTTCCCAAAGGGGACAACACAGATAAAAAGAGGGACTTTGTCGTCCTCGTTAATCACTCGCGTGCGCGGGACCCGGGACACTTCCGAATGTGGAGGAGTGGAGCTCTGCCAGAGAGCTTGAGGAAGCCCCCTGTTCACCCTGCAAGATCTGGGGGAGTTCAAGGAGCCATGTCTTATGAAAGGGGGACGCCATGACAACGGATGTCCCACTTCCGACGCTCTTGGTTGGCCTCCTTCCCCAAAGACTGCGGCTGTGTAGCAGAGCACAGGACAGGATCACGGAGATAGAGAAGCAGGATGATTTTTTTTCACACCAGTAGCCAGGGTTGCATTCCAGTGTAGTCAAAGGTTTCTTCTGCACCGCCACCTGCTGGCCACTTCACACTTTGTCTGTGGTGCAATTGCCTGCTTGATGTGATTTCTCTCCTGTTGTTTGGTAATTTCTACTCTAACTGATGAGGTCCGCATCGGTAGCACACCTTACTCGTCTGTGAGATGGAAAAATGGTGCACCAATCATGGCCGTTTCAAATGAAATGTCTCAGGTGAACAAGCAAGCATCAGTCTCCAGTCTCTGAAACTGCCTCGTTCACTGTAGACTGAGTTCAGATCAGACTTATCTCTCTGACCAGAGCTTGCAGTGACCTCTGACCCAGAGATTCCATCTCCGGATCAAAAAGGGAAGTGAGAGGAAGAGAACTGCCCACCCCTGCTAAACCACCCCACTGCGCCACCTCACACCCTCCCTCAACTGCTCCACCACAGAGGAAGAGAAACTGCCCTCAGCCTGGCAGAGATCCACACTTTCTGGGTGTTATTTCTGCTAGGTGGGGGCGGGGGGGGGGAGAGAATAATAACACCCCATTATATCCAGAGCTGCATTTCACACCACCTCCACTGTTACTTTGCAACTTTCTCCCTTGTCTGATTGCCAGGCTTGATTGAAATTTGGTTGCATTGCTTGGAGATTTCTACCCATGTTCTTCATCAGTGTACATTGACTAACACATAGACGTCAGAGGCACAGATCTCCCTGAAGTGACCCACTTTAGCGTGATTATGGTATGAGCACATTGTGGGTTCTGTAAATGATGGCTATCGTATCTGAACGCTCAAACTTTGAGTTCGGAGGCTGAATTATCCTTCTCCAGCAGTGCGGAGCTGATACATTCCCTGGTCTCTTTCCCGGCACCTTGGACAGGTAGATGAAGCTACCTCACCTTCCAGCGCCTATCAGCAGCTAAAATCCCAGCATTAACGAGATGAGGAAGGAATTCCTCGGGGAGGGCTAACGAGTCGGACTGCCATTTCAGGCCAGCGCTGAGTGACTTTCATTAGGGAAGCAGGCGAAGCAGTGCACCAGGAGCATACCACATTCCCACAGGCAAAAATATGTCTTTAACACATTTTATCAAACTGATTATGCAGCGTTAATTCATGTATAATGATATCAGCCTCCCCTGAAGGTAAGAAGCTGAATTTCAAAAGTATCTGGAAAACCCAAGCTGAGAAGCAATGCCTCTCCCAAACCATTTACATTTACATTTATTTATTTAGCAGATGCTTTTATCTAAAGCAACATACAAAAATGAATACAGTAAGTATAGCGACAGTACAGGGACAGGATGTAGCACAGTTCCACAATGAGACAGTAGTTCTCAGCTGAGAGTAAAGTCTGTTTGAGGACACAGTACTAGCTAATTTATACAACTACAGGGTATAGGGCAATGTGAGAGTTTACATATAGTAACTATTATCGTTTATGAATGATTGTCACATCGTGTTTCTGCACTATAATCCTGCAGTGCATGCATTTTAGGGGCAGGTCCATGTGTTACTTTGTGAGGCGAATGACACCAGTGGTGGAAATAGTTCCATGCTGGGTACACTCACAGAATGGAAAAAGCATGTATGGTGAGAGAGAGCAGCTGAAGAAGACTCTACTGATCATAATGGATTGTATCTGTGCTAGTTTTAAACCCACCTGATGGTGCGGGAGGCATTTAAGGTCATTTAAGGTAAACTGAAGAATGAAAGGATTCATGGGGGGTTAAAATGCAGTACTATCCAAACAGTGGAGGATAGGTTGTGTAAAACTATTTGCCCCCTCTAGTCCAGTTCTACTGTATATTTGCATCAAATAATTGCTACTTGCTGCCATTGCATACTGAAAGTACATTTCTCGTCCACATAAATTCTTTGCCCACATTTTATGAAATAAACAAGAATTCCAAGGATGAATGTCTGTTATTTTGAATGGTGGAATATTATTGAATTTTGAATTCTATTGTAAATATAGAGAGAGGTTAATCTTTGAAAGTGCTGTTGGACAATATGATTTTTTTCTGTTAACGAAAGAAAGAAAGACCTTTGGGTATGCATAGTAATGCATAAGTAATATTCTATTAACTGGAAATCAAGGTTGCAGTTTGCTAGTGGCATCTGAACCCTGAAATCAACATCACTCAAGGTTAGCCTCTTGTGTAACTGCTATTTCAAATATGAGGACTTGATCAAGGCTATGAAGATAATCACTGGCCAGGCTGTTTCATGTAAAAGGAGTTTCCCAGCATGCATTTCCCGCATGTAATACAAAAGGGTTGGAATATTTTCACGGTGAATTAAATTGTGACAAATATCAGTAGGAACAACATTTAAGTTTTTTTTTGCCTTTTCTCACAGTGGGTCAATGCTTCAGCCACATGGAACGTCAGAATTAATGGAAATGTAATTGACGGAAAGCACTTCTCTGTACAGCAGTGTGACTTGCTGGAAATTAAAGGTTAAATTAAACAATGATTAGGTATGGCTACTGGGGGTCAGAGCAATGATTTCATACACTTCCTGAATCATATATCAAGACCTACAGTTCTGCTCTTCACATCCTGTCCTGCCTACCCAGAGAGCAAACCAGGATAGTGTTCAGACATTTTTGGCAGTATGTTCAAATCAAAGTACAGCCATAATCTACCCCTTTTTCATTTAAAATCATAAAGATTAATTGAACAGAGAAAATGATGTCGTTCATAATGCGGCTTAGACAAGGCAATGTCTTGTGCTAAGAATATGATAACAAGAAGACTCTCACCTTTTAGGCGGGATATCTTTCTGTCGACTGGTTGTTCAGTAGGACTTTGAAAGAATTGTTTGAAATGTCTTTCTTTTTTGTAATGGATTTTTCAAAGTCAGTCATCTCAATTGTGGAGTGGTTGACGGCTCATTCTTTTGGAGTGTCAAACTTTTTTTTTTGGGTGTGTACATTTTCTGATGATTTTCTGACTATATGTACAGACACACCAAACCAGCTATGTTCAAATTCGCTGGGAATAGTACAGAATGAAGATATATACATACATATACATAGGCCCATATTCAGTCTAATCATAATAAAAAAGTGTTTCTATTCTTACACATTTTTACATTGCCTTCAGGCGTTGCTGAAGCTGTAATGATGTGGTAGTATCAAAATAAATAAATACCTGCATTAATTCATGAATTCAAGGTTAAGGACAACAGAAGTGAATCTGAGCCAGAGACTGAACTTAGACCAAGTCACAAGAGATGCCCGAAAGCTTTACATCCAGCTCTTTCTCCAAAAGCTGGAATGGTCAGATCTTAGCACAGGTGTCTGCCATGACACCCTGGTAATGCCGTTTCTCCATCCACAGAACATGCAGGCATTTCCTAATCACTATCAGCTGAGCTCCAGAAAGTGATGGGGGGGGCACTGGGTTTGTGGGTGTACTGATTTAAAGGAGCAGCTGAATTTAAAATCCTGTCGTCACAAGCGCGGTCTCCAAGGACGACGGCTTTTGTCACGAATACCCCGCTCGTCACCGCAGTGCGAAAGTTCAGCGTTCTGCGTTTGTTCTCACACCCTGAGGCTGGTTTTTAAGCTGTTGTCTTCACGACGCAAGGCGCAAGGACACGCTGTCCGCCCCTCGGTGACGAGAGGGACCGTCTGTGAGGCGGCGCGGCCCAGGGCAGCAATCACACACCCAGCGCCATACGGGAGCTTCGCCCCAACAGCAGGGAGCCACTGCCCTGGCATCTGCTCCCCATGCTAAACTGCCGCGGACAGCAATTTTTTTTTTTTTTTTTACCCTGCTAATGCCTCTGGACAATTCCAGCTGTGACTGAATGTCATTCTCAGAGCAGGTGACGCTAACTAACCTTCTCAATTTAACACTGAAAATCCCTCCATGATGCATATTAGTGCTTTACAGACCTCTGTGCTTTCTCTGCAAGGTGAAGGGATTACATCATCTCCAGATCCATTTTTTTATTTTTTTTTTTGGCTTTTTTTGGCTGACACTTTCTAATTGGGGCACAGTGTTTTGTTTGGACCCATGCCCCCAGTCTCTAGGCCTGTCCTTGTTGGGCCAAATTGATTCACGATTAGGCTTCGGTTCCCATCCAGGACATACGGCATTGTCCAAAATATGAACAGCCCGTCTCTGGGCAAACGCCAGGGGAACAAGACTTCAGTGCTGAACGATTTGATGAAATGTGGCAGGTCTGTGCTGAACGGGTTCTACCGCTCGTGCCATTGTGTGAGGTGGGTCTGTTTTTGACCTGCTGTTTCAGACCTCACCTGGCTCCAACGACTTTCTGAGTGCTTTCACATTTCATTCCATATATAACCTATCGCCTTCACATCTATCACTCAGGTGCCAAGCCAGGTGTGGAAAACGTACTTGGTTTCAGATTGGTTAAAAGTTGGCCGTTTACTCTTTGTAGTTTTCATACTGAACTACATTCTCCACCCCCACAACTTATAAGTCCCCCAGCTCAGATTGTTTTAACATCAATGGAATTATGGGATTCTAAAACGTCTACAGCTGAATGATCTGGTTAGAATTTATGAAAGAGAATGGATTTTCAGACATTTTACTCAAGGTCTTTATATTGCTTCTGTATTACTAGGACAATCTCTTTAACCAAGCACCAGTCTCAGAGTGATGGCTACATCATTTGTGCGTTACTTATTAAGATGCAGAACACCAGACGCCAGCTTTACAGGGATAGGATTCCAAACCTGAGCCGATGAAGCCCTAACCATGTTTCAGGTAAAATGGTGTTATTTTGTCTCTCTCGGTGGCTCTAAATTATTTACAACCTGTGTACAATGACATAAGCTATTGTAAATGTTCAGCTGCATGCTTGATTTGTTGTCTCAGATTGATACAGTGCTGCACAAGAAATTGAAGCCTTAACCATTGTTTTTCAAAACACTTCAGTAGTTATCACATACCCTACATATATTCTACAATTTTAAGCTATTTAATCTTCAGTATTCACACATATACTTTTGATTCTCTTAAACAGTGATATAAATGTATTCTGTATATTGCTGGCTACTGTCAGCTGAAACAGTTACAAGAGGCCAGAGAAAAGAAGCAATAGAACAGTAAGAAAAGAAGAATGATGAAGTCCTAAATTCTAAAAAGGAGAAAAGACACTGACAGCTCTTCTTGCTTCTTCAGCTGGCATTATCCATGACAGACATGATTAGAGCCAGTTCAGAGGAAACAGAGTTAAAATCATGAGGAGAGTTATGTGGCCCCTGAAAGAATGAAAGACACTTCCGCTGTCTTTGTGTCTTCTCTGTGCTAGGTCACATGATGTCTCAGGGTCGAAATGTTTGGTATTGTTCTGTTCTGTTTCTGGTGGGGTCTGAATGTTTTGGAGTTCATTCACTTACTGATATTTCCCCTCGTGACTTGCTGCCATCTCCATGGTAGCTAAGAAAGACATTCCATCTCTGGTGCATGCCGGCTGGTCTGGTCCGTGGCCATAATATCCTAGTAAAGGTGAATATAACATAGATAATGGCTCATGCCCTAAGGTCAATGACTGTGCACATTCCTGTGAAAGCTCAGACTCCAAGAGTTCACTGTCAGAGGAATGTTCACGATATCTGTAGAGCTGCTTCAGAGCCTCTGACTTTGGTTGATGGTGGAAGATGAGGCAGGAGCACTTTAGATCTCACGCTGGCAGGACATTCACCTTTGCAGAGTGCATTGCGCTGCCTAAAAACTGGAAGGCACTGTTTTTAAACGAGAACCCTACAATCTGCCATTAACACATCCATCAGCTTTGATGAAAGACCCTGCATTGTTTTGGCATACACCACGGCTATATTTTTATTCATCATTTACTTGCACCAGACACAGGAACCAGCCAATCAGGTGTTGGTGGGTGGACAGGAAAGCGAGAGAGGGGGGTGTTTAATCGGTGTCAATCAAACTGATTTTCACACTCAGTCCACTTCCTCATTCAGTATCCAGAAGATGCTAATTTCAGCGGCCTTGGACTACCCCAAACTTTTAATAAATAATAATAACAGCCTTGCAATGGATGTTTTTTTTTCTGCCTCAAATCCACCCACTGCAAGCAACAATAGACATGTGTCAAGCCACGTGTTGATTTTAACTCAATGCGAGCATACTGTACTGTTGGGGGGTCTGGGATTGTATACTGCTACCATATACTGCTACTAGACAGATATGCTCTGTCTGATAATAATCAGATAATAATTAAATAAACAAATACAAAAATCAAAGTTACTTTTAAGGACACTGTAGAGGCAGTGTGGTTTAGATTGCATATGGTCCGTGCCTGATGTCTGAGGGATAAATCAGGCTCACCTGCTTTATTTGCCACTGCAGCGTATGTGAGCTCGTCCCCAGTGACACAGATTCCACCACATGTCCGACATTTCCTCATGGAGCAAACTGGAGGATTCTTTGACCTTTGACCTTAGCTGGCCGCTGGGCTGACTCACAAGGAAATCAACGCCTCCCACCTGAGTACAAACCTCCTTCAGAAGCAGAGCCAGAGGCCGTAGCTGTGTTATTGTAGCATGCCTCCGTATTCCACGTTTTCAATAAACATCCTCAAAGCAAAGCACTGAACCGTTCGTCACTCTGAGACCCAAAGCGCACACATTGAAACGAAATAAAAGAGTAAAGATAAAAGTGAAGGGAGAGCATAGATTCCTGTTTCTTTTGTGGTATTATTATTGTTATTTTCAGCACGCTGAAACATTTCCCCTGCGTGAGGTCGAGTGTCATTTGATTTGTCAATCAACTGTTAGTTTCGTTAGTTTATATAAATATATAAAAATGTCACCATGGGAACATTAATAGTCTACAATTTAGTGTCTGAAAAACAAGGGAGTCTGAGTCCTGTGTCTGATTATGAGGAATAAAAGGCTGATGTAAGTCAACACCGGGGGTCCAAAGAGGCTGCGGTGACGAAAAATGTTGAAAATACGTATAAGGTATGCATGAATGTCTACAGCACTTCAGTGGATTCCTGCTGTGACCGACACCTTACGCTACATCACAAGGAATATTTGTCCTTTGTCTGCTGGTGAGCGTGGTGAGAACTGGTTAAAATTTGAACCACAAATTGCTAAAGACTAAGAAAGAAAAAAGAAAATAACAGACATCTCACGAAATGATGACAGAGAAAGGACAATGAAAGTCTGTTTGAAAAGCCGCTGCGGTGAAATAACACGGGGTTGAAAAGGGCAGCCAGGCTGTGAGGATTCATAAATACTCAGTCAGTTCGACAACATGGAAAAAAATTATTGACAAAAAGGTTTTCAATCATGCGCAGGCCCACGTAGCGCTCGCGGGCCCGTTCTGACTCTGATTTGTTCCCCTTCACAGCCCAGTGCCAATTCTTCAACAAAGCTTTGAGCCATCATATTTAAGAGACAATGTTCTGACATCTCATTATCACTTGAAAGTGCCATTATTGCGCACCATAATTCAAACATAATTGACCAAAGGGGTGGTTACAATTCTTTGCGAACATATTTTTAAAGTAGTCTGTTTATGACAGATCAACTTTGCCAAACTTTCAAACTGGAATTTCTGCAGCAGGCAAGCAGCTGTGCTGTGACAGTTTTTTTTTTTTAAATTGTCAGTGTCCCCAAACTGCCATTCCAAGCTGTGAACAGCATTTCTGATCATTTCCTCTAAATTACAATAAAGGCAAAAGTGAGATCTTTGTAGCCGTAATTCATGTTTGCTGTGAAAAAAATAATGTGATAAGAGAGTTCTCATTTACTTGAAAAATTCATTTCCTAAAAAAAAGCTAAGTAATGTAACCTGACCACTTTGATCAGACATTTTTAAATATTAAGGAATGAATACATTAGTACTCTACAGTCCCACACTTGTAACCAAAAAAGGGACTGAAGTCCTCATCTGCCCACATTTTTGCTTTGGCTGCCATTAAAAAAAACCCTTCTGTCAAGCACTTACCATTAAATTGGCAACATGGGTCTGAAGCCTAATCAGTTGAATATCCATTATTGGTTGATTACTGTAACCTTTAATGTCCACCTGTAGCAAGTCTAAGCTAAATACAGCCCTGCTGACTCTGGAAGGAGCCAATCACAACCATGGACAACACATTGTCATCATTTTACAGCCTTAAAAGAACAGCACTTCCTGTTTTTTTAACCTCCTTTATGTGCAGTCAGGGTTCTCCTTGAGTTAAACATGGTGAACATGCTGCAGTAACACACTGCATACTTGAATATATTAAAGCGAAAGCAAAACGTATGAAAAAAGTTTAATAGAAGAAAAAGTTTGCATTGTTTGACCGCATTTGCATGCATGCCAAATTCCAAAAGATGTTTGGAATAAGCTGTTAATGTTGGAATTTTGCTGCACAGCTTGAGAAAAGAGAATGCTCAGATATGCTAACACAGATACACTAAAAAGAACTTACAGTTCCACTTCTCACAATACCCTAAGCATCTTACATTAACTAACATTTTCAGCATTATCTAGAAAAAGCTCATAAAATTTGAATTCAATGTCATTGTGTGGGTTAATGGACTCTGCAGAAATGATCATTTTTAACTTCATGGCTAATGATTTAAAAGTCAATTGGGGATATCACTGCAGTGTACTTGAAGTCTGATGTACTGGTATTGTAAGGACACTTGAACATAATCTAGGATTTGGCTGCTAGATAGCCAGCCAGGAGGGCCAATGTTGCCAGGAGTAGGAATTGGATAACTTCACAAAAAGGGATTTAACTTAAGATGGTTGGCTCTTGGTGTTCGATTAGAAAGTGCTTGCTAACCAATTAGCCACCAAAAGGTGAACTCAGTTCCTGATTGTGTCACACCTATTATTTCATCATTATGTTATACAGGAGTTTAGTATCAGAACATGGTATAGGTTGTTTATAGTGCAGCTGTTCTCTCTATTATGTACTCTAATATCATGCCAATGTAGATAACGAGGTAGCTTACACAATGTAACCATTCCTGATTCATTAATACATCATTGTGAGCAAGATTCATGTATTACAACTAATATGTCTCCGAGGTCATCTTAACAAGTAACGACAATGCCTAAACAACCTTTTTTGGAAATACGCTGCTCAAATGCTGTAATCAAATGCAAAAATGTCATTTTTATAATTTCTATTTTTTTTTCTCTCAGTGGAGAAGCTAGCCACAAAAAAACAAACAGAAGGAGCAAAACTTCCAAAAAAACAATAAATAATTTTTAAAATCAACAATGAACCAATCTGAGCACAGAGTCACCGCAGATAATCTCTCCTGCTCTTCAGCCGCACACCAGTGTTTAATCTACCTTCAGCTGCGGCTGTCTGACACAAACACGGACAATGAAACATTTACAATCACACAATTAACCAGTTTAGATGCAGCTGGTTGATGCAACTCAGTTGTGGATAAAGTTATAAAATGAATTACAAGGATCCTTACACACATTTAAACAATTAAACACAATTAAAGTTTTGTGAGGGGTAGGTGAAGGTTCTTCACTCTCACTCACTCACCGGCTTGCTTACTCACTCCATTATTTACAGGTTTTGAACATCAAGGCCACCATTTCACCATCTCCAAATGGTTTTCCTCTGAAACTATTGGAGGATCAAACTCTGCTCTGACATAATCATGACTCCTCATTTTATCCCCTCTTTCTGCCCACAGACTCTTGGGCAGCAGAACCCAGGACAAAATCTCAAATCATAGGAAGCCCATTCACAAGCCCTGATCCAGCTGAAGGAAAATGGGTCGAGCCCACTGCAGAGCCTAATTGGCTATTAAGGTAATATAACTTTCCTCTGCTGTCCATTCCTTCTCATGCGGGTCCTGCCGTTCACGCAGGTTCCAGAAGGGAATCAAATATTCATTTTCCCAACACCACTTTAACTATTTTATATAGGAGCACAAATCATTAAAACAATAACACATTCCCTTTTATTTCAACAAAACCCAAGCCTTGCTTTACATCTATACTTAGCTGTTCTGAAAGAATTACTGAACAAAACTGCATTTTTAATGAAACCATGCATCTTCAAAGCTGGCTCTTTTCTGTCAGCTGTAATATACATTTCAATACTTTAAAATTAAAAAATCTCCTCAGTTCAGAGAGGGATGTTATAATGACATGGCCTAATACATCTATAAAAAACAGACGGCAGACAATGGTGGGCTTGATTAAGCTGCATTGTCTGAACATTTATTCCTTTAATTGGCATATATACAAGATATTCAAATGATATGTGAACAGGGAAGATTTGTGCATTTATCAGTTAGAAACATACAGATGTAATTTTTAACGGTGAGAATGTAAAGTGATTTTGTCAATGCAGAATGCCTGTGGGAAGCACACAGAATCCTGTTTTACTTCTACTGAGTTGATCCATAATTCTCAGACTGCAGCATAACTAAGATAAACTATCCAGATGATCATCTACAGTCACAAATGAACCAGGAAGACATGCACATGGGTACATGTTTCTTAATATTTCTAATAGTATGTGTGTGTGTGTGTGTGTATATATATATATATATACTACAATGAGTACCTGTGCTGTGACCACATTTTTCTGAGACAGGCCCCAGTGAACCAACAGCCAATCAAATTTAAAGGATATAAAGTTCTTAAAGGGAACAAAGAAAAAAAAATCTATCACTTAAAATTCATCCCTACAATGCAGTTCAGGGGATATTTATAAAAGAATATGAGGAACTAGATTCACAGCACAAAAATCCCATTTTCTTCCACATTTTTTCACAGTGAGTAATATTCACCCTCTGTATTGATTGGTGACTTTTGAGTTTGAACTCCCTGCAACAAGTCAATTTTTTTGTTCCCTCATACCATGAGTCACTTGTATGATGTAATATAAGGTTATGTAAGGTTCAGACCAACTCAAAGGTGGCTTCCCTGAAACATTTTAGCTATTTACTCTTATTGAAATGTTCATATTCCTGAAAGTACCAGGGAAAACCAAGAGCATCTCATTTCCATTCTGCCTGTAAGCGCATGCCCAAAGCAGTACAAAACATGTCAAATTCCACACAGCAAGCCTTGAACCAGCTGGGCTTACAAATGGTAAACTGCATCTCTATCTTTGCTTAGAATGTAGTGTGTATATTTTTAATGTTTGAACAGTCCCCTTTTCCACGTTGACAATGTCAGCATGTGATTTGCCTTTAGAAAAGGGTATGAGAGAGAGAGTTTGCAGGTGTTGTAGTGGGTGTGTGAAAAGCACCAGGAAAATTGATGGACAAATCTTTGGCTTAGCACCCGGCACCTGGTCACTCCAAGCCCTGAGTGAAGTTTGATACAGATTACCGATCACTGCTAGGTGCTACAAACATGTTAACATGAGGTGAGAAACTGCTGCTCTATCATTGTTGGGAACCAAGTCTATAGCAAGCTGGCTTTACAGCCATTGTATGTTAGGCACTAGGTGCACGGTATGTTGCTTTTATGACCATTGCTAGACATTATGTGCACACTGAAATCAGTTACTGCTGTATGCTAATATAACCCCGTCTCTGAGTCTGGCATTCATTCATCAGTGTGTTACTGGCTATTCTGTCCCTGTAATGTGTTCCTGCTGCTCCTGTGACAGGCAGTTAATGCGGCATGCCATGATGGGCCTTAAAAGAAACTCTGGACGGGTGTCTGCAAAATAAAGAAAGAGTAAATGCTCATTTAGCTGCTCTTCACATAGAGGGAGAGAGGAAGAGATAAATGTGGGTTACGCAAGCATGAAGGGGTCTAAATTTGCTGGGGTTTTCAGTTATTAATACAAACAAAGAGCCGTTCAGTATGCTGAAGGTAAGGAGTGACATATTATATTTTAAATTTATGGTGAAATTACTCAAAGCAGTGCCGCCGCCACCACCACCATCACTGCCCCACATAGCAAGGAATACTTTAAATGACAATATCAGTAAAACGTGACACATGGAGATACAGTACCTTGTAAACCACCCCTATTAATCTATAATATCATTTTACCAAATCCCACAGGAAGCCTAACTGCCTGGGACTGTAAAATATAAGTCATATTCTATAAGAAATGATGTGCTACTATGATGATACCGTGTGGAACATAAAGAGCATTACATTGTCATAGGAAAGCGTCATAAACGGGTATCATATGCCCAAAATGTCGTAACTGAAAGCTGTAAAGAGGCAGGAAAATCCAATGATGTATGCTCAGCACGGTGTGTGATATAGCACAGCAGTGGAACAGCTCTGCCTGGTCAGAACACACAGCACATCAGAACAACGCCTCTTTAGTTTAAAGGCCATTATAACCGTCGTCACAGAGACACTCTGAGTGAAGATGGAGTCAGAACTTTAGCTAGCAATTAATTAGCCCAATGACCTACAATAGCTAGCTATTTTAATTTAGCACAAAATAAATCTGTGTCATAACCCAATACTTAAAAATTGAATTTATGACAATGTTTCACATTAGGTTGGTACAGTAACTTAGCTGAAAAGACAGTAATGAGTGCATTTTGATTCTCCTCAGTCTATTGTTGCTGAATGGCGTCATTTTATTCAAAACTTTTTTGGGCAGAAGTGGTCACATGACCTCTATCTGTGCTCCAATTTGAGGATGTCAAAAATTTCCCACTAGGTGTCACTGCCAATCAAATGTTCCTAGATAAAACAAAGTTGTCCACTTTCCAAAGTAGGTTATGCTGGCAATCATTACCAACAGCAATACTGACCTAAAAAAAACTGCCAGTTCATCATGGCCTAAACTTTCACCGTACACACTGTTTCTGAAAGCAAGCATTTTATTATCCTGCAACTCATCTTAAGCCAAGTTGCTTTTTCCATATTATCCAAGGTCATGCACCTTACCTCAGCTCCACCAGCGCACTGAGCCTGCAAGTGGGGGATCAAAGCCCTGCTTCTTACTGCTGTAGCACGCTGCAACACATCTTCATTCATGTATTTATTATTTATATTTTACCAAATATACATTCATGCATTCTGCCCACTATAAAAGCAAATGCTACACTTTAAAGAAGCTTGTAACTGTTTACAATGATTCATCCTATTGCAGTACCTAAATTGCAGAAAATTATACCTAGTGCCATGCTATTTAAGCTATTCTCAAAAACAGCGTATTACACTCAGCTTATGGCAAGATACTACACTGGAGAAACATGATGGAAAAAGACTACCTGGTGTTCAGTGGGTCAGTTTCTGAGGAGAAGGAAGCAAATATGTGTAATTTTCATATTGACTGTATCCCTGAACGCTAGCCCAATCAGCCGTGCTTTAAAATGTATTTCTGACTCAAGCAACTCCCTCACCTACAGTACCAGTCAAAAGTTTGGACACATCTAATCATAGAAGGATTTTTCTTTATTGTTACTATCTTCCCCATTTTAGAATAATAGTAAAGACATCAACATGAAATAAAAATATGAAATAACACAAATAGAATTATGCAGTGACCAAAAAGTGTTAAACAAATCCAAATCAAAACTCTTATACTTAGATTCTTCAAAGTAGTCAATTTTTTTTTTTGGAAAGAAATTCATACATAGGCATCAGCTACACTATTTATATTTGTCTAAGAAACAAATTTCAAGCATCTAAGCATAAGTCTTTAGATCAAAATGTCTTTGAATGAATGTTTCCCATTATCTTAAGCAGGTGTGTTCAAACTTTCGACTGGTATTGTTCCTGGGTAGTACAACTGTAACAACAGTATGCTGCTGTTACAGCACAGTACACAGAGCCAGAAACGTCCCCAGCCTGAGCCAAAGTCAGTCTCTCCATCTCTGATAACACCCAGCTGAGCAGCTGCGCTGAAACACTGTTCAAATTAACATAATTCTTCAGAAGGATCAGCCCCTTCTCCCCGCGGGTCGTCAGGCGCGGTTTCCCAGACGATCAGTCTCTCAGATCTAATTAAATTCAGTCCGACAGCAGAATGTACTGATGGGATGTTATCAGCTGCTGTCGCCTCTCCCATCTGAAACACCATCTTTACAAACCTTTGTCACAAAATCAATACGACTTTTTTTTATATTAGAACTATTATGATTATGATTCATGGCCTGGCCCTGGCTGGTTGAACTCATCTGGAGAAGGTGTCGCAGACACATAATCACACTGTGAGCCTTTCTCCTGTATCTCTCCCATTGAGCGATTGACAGCCCAGTATTGGATCCAGAATCTGCCGTGAAATGTGCACAGACTTTTCTACGGTGAAAGGGTATAGTCCCAGACACATTACCACTGTAGCTTTTCAGGGGATTCTTAAAACAAGAAAATGTGCAAAGAAATATGCTTTTTATTACAAGCATTTGTGAACAAACTTTGTTCAACGCCTGTCACTCATTTTAGCACGGAAAATGGCACTATTGTACAATTCACCTTATTTTTGTATTTCTAGGCAAATATAAATGCATTACTTGGATATTCAAAGTGTTCACATAGCAAACATTTTGTTCCCTAGCAACACAATAATGGAGCCTTCCTGCAACAGCTTATCATTAGAGGTTGTTATTCCTATAATGTGTGTGCATTCAGAAAGACAGTGATTCATACTTGGTTACTTGTTGTCAATCAAAAATATTAAAATATGCACCATTCAAAAATGTACATTAACATCTAACATATTTATATGTGCGTTACGACTACAGCCAGAAGCTATTTACTTCACAAATGCTATCAAGCAGATTTATCCATTTAAATAAACACATGAGCTCATTTAATTCTTGATGGCTGTGCATTGCAGGATAAGGCAACAAACAGCCTTTATGTCCAACAGCAATTAAGAGCATGAGTGGCCGTTCAATTTCATAAACATGTGGGCCTGTAAAATTCACCTGCTGAAGAATTAATTTCACTTCGGCATCAGAATATATGAAATAACAGAGGCCCTCTCAGGTAAATGGGATTACAATCTGCTTTCTTTGATCCACAGAGGACTCGTCTTAATCAATCACTAATTTTCTCCCAGAGTCTCGATGGAAATTACTCTGGGGCCCCTTTCTCTGGTGGATGCTGCATTCTGGAATTCAACCTTAATTTCACTGAGTCTGAGTAAAATGCATATGCTGTAAGATGCGGCACACTGGAGCCCTGCAATCTAGCGCGGTTAAAATGCTAAAGTGGCCAATATACCTGATTTATATGGTTTTTACTTCTTAAAATATCTCAGCATGAATCAATTTTTGCTCTAGTACTCACATACTGAACTCAATTGTGGAGAGTCCTCTCCGTAAACGAAATTAATTATACAGTGTCCTCTTGTGGCTGGTTTTGGTATTGCATCAATTACTAACAACAATATCAGTTTATCCCTCATTTTCTGGGCACCCCAGTACTGTCTGTAAACCGCTGGTCTCGCACTGTACCTCTCTAGAGCATAAGCTTCATATGGACATGTGTGTGGTGTCTATGGAAATACATTCACAAGAACATGCGACAAACAGCACAAGACTTTCCCCTAGTCGTCAGTCAATGTGCACCAATGCACAGTTTCCTGGGGAATACAGCCCTGAAATACCTCTGAATGAGAAAATGTGTGAATACTCTACTGGAACAATACCAGACTTATTGGATTTGTTCCCAAGACAAATAAAAATGTTCAAAGTAATATTCAATAATGCAATAAACAAGTGACTAAGGCATATAGTTAATTAATAGTTTGATAAGCTGGCCACTGAGGTGTGTATTTAATTAATAATGTGATAAACAGATGTTTACTTTTAAGCTTTAAGTAAGGGAGTGAGGGTCAGAGCAGTGCTCCAGGAGCAGGAAGTGTTGCCTGCTGCAAATATTTGAAAGCTGCAAATTGCTAGTATCCTGCACACACATGCAGCAACTGTTGTCGTTTATTCAAAACCCTGAATCCACAATGAAAGGATTTTAAGTGGCGCCATTAGTGTCACTTCAGCTCACTTTCCAGAATGGCACTGCTAGAAATATGTCTGTAAAGAAATAACGATTGCTGCCACATCGTGACCCTGAGCATCTTATTTCAAAGAGTGCCCAACTGAGCCACAGAATTCCTCACCTTCATGAGACACATACAAACGTACTTTATTTTTGCTTATACTAGAATAAGTGCTTATATTTCTTTAAAAATATGTGCACGCTATAGAACAACAAAGCACACATACACAAGGCTACAGTTGACCTGCTTTGATCCCCAGCACTCGTAAACCCTGAATTCTGTTCATACGCAGTGCACTCGGCTTGACCTCAGAGCAGAAGGCTATCAGCAGAGAGGAATGAAATGCAAAGATGATCAAATCTGGGATCTGCTGGAGACGTGTGGCTTGTCTTTGCAGTAGATTTGCTTCAGAGCCAGCCAGTCAAGCCTGCAGAAAATGAGGAGGGTGATTGTGTCTATGCACGCGTGTGTGCGCATGTGCATGAGACAGAGACATGATAGATACAAGTAATGTCTTCTGGAAGTACAACATCTAAAGTTCTACCGTACCTCCAGAAGCCCTCTGAAATGCCACATGCAATCCTTTATAAAGTAGGACATTTCTTAGCATATATAGGTTTTGAGATGTCATTTCCAGGTACAGACTGGTAAGATTCCAAACTGATAAGATTACAAATAGACGCTGTGTGAAGTAGCTGTATCAATTCATGTACCAATTTGTTATTTCTGTCATAGCATTGCTTGGTTTAATTTAGAGCTGTAAACACTTTATGAACTTGAAGAAACGTGCAAACATATTTTTACCTCAAGTGACAATCATAATTACTGCCTCACATTACAACAGGCAATGATTCATCAGCCCAAACAACAGAACGCGGTTTAATCAGGACCTGTAATTCCAAACAGGTGTGAACGGAATGCGTCCAAAAGTTACCTGGCAAATCAAACGCATCACCCTGCCCAATATTCACAGCACCCGGTGCCTTTGAGCCTGTTCAGTCAGGAATCTGGATTCTGCTTTGCGGCCATCGGTCATTAATCCTGGCGGCCCTGTCTGTGAAGGTGGTACAGGGATTTTCCTGTCCTTAATGCTGTGATGCTCAACAGCGACACCAAAATTCACATTCCCATAGCCTGTGTGTTGGCTGTGAAACTGCAGGTCAGGTGTTTTATCATTGAATTATATAATTAGTTTGGAAATGATTCAGGAAGAGAAGACTGTGACACATGAGGATATTTAAGGATGGAGTAACAATGAAACAGCAACACTGGCAGAGGGATGTTTATATAAATGTACGGCTCAAGAGTGAAGTCCAAATCACATAAAATTCAAGTCATGTAGCGAGATGAGGTACAGAACGTAGTACTTGCATAACTCAAGGTTCACCTGCAGTTCATAATGCCATTGTTGCTGTGGTAGTGTTTGCCTCTGCGTTTAGACCATATAATTCGGCCCTTTTGTTGTGGATCTTCTAAATCCATTCCAAGGAAGGAAGACTAAAAAGATCAGTTAAAGTAATTAAAAAAGAGAGTAGATCTGCATTTTAAAATGAGTACTCAGCTGGGTGTTTCCTAGATATGCAATTAAAATGATCAGATTAAGAAACAAAAGTGAACTGCTACAGAACAGACCATTATTATTAAAGTTTAACTTCAATTGAACATGATAAAATTCACATATTACATTTCAAAGACCTTACATCAAATCCAGAAAATGAGTGGTAAGTATGAAGAAAATAACACAGTGAAACTAAGTTTCACTTTTTTATTATTCACAAAATGTGTTTTTAGTTATCTCAGCACAATCGAGAAAAGAAAAAAAAAAGAAGCTGTGTATCGTGTTAACGATTTAAATTTCCTTAAATTTGTTGGCTGAAATTGGCTTCCCGTCAGCAGGCGCACATGCATAATGTGACCTTGTGAGAAATGGAAATCTTGGCTCTCATAAACAGCCTACCTTCACCTTCACTTTCAGTGAAATGGCGACTTTCTGTTTATTATGAGAGAACGATACATATGCCCCCTTCCAGAATGCCAATATAGGTATGAATAAACAATAGATTGCTTCTGCTAGGGGCAGTTTAATCCAGTGACAGGATACATTTCTCCTGCTTTGCCTGCCAAGGTAATTGTTTCAGCTAACCTGCCAGAGCCTTAGCCAGCCACAAATGGATGACATGATGGAAGCCAAAATTGATCAAATGCATCTTTAGGCAAAACAGGCATTAATAACACTTCTCAGGGAAGGAAGGAGAGAAAGGGGGGAACTGACAGCATACAACACCGGGAACAAAAACTCCCAGAGGGAGGAATATCAGTATTACAAATTTCTGACAGTTTCTTTAGCATTGGTATGACAGGAGACAAGGCCTTTTCCAATAGAATGAATGGGGAATGACATGCTGTATTTTAAGCAAGACATGTTAATGTATGTCTTATCTGTAATTTTTTAAAATTATAATGATGATCACATTATATTATTATTCTACATCATTATGCATGTGTGAATGAGGGTAGAACCTGTTTCAAGTGGCTTCACTGCCTATTCAGATACATATAGCCAGTATTTAAGCTAGTGTTACAAATTCACTTGCAAGCTGTCTAGTGTAATTCTATATTTGTATCTACCTGAATCCATTTCACAGAGTTTTCTGATTTAGATCAGTGGTCTCCGACCCTGACCATGGAGACCTGCTTGTCCTGATCTCACTTTGATTTCCACTTTACCCAAAATGTATCTGCTTCTGTAGTCTGGGTGGAAACAGGCACACCTGTTAACAACTCATCATTAAACCTGACGCTTGTTTAAGATGGCGAAAAACAGTACATCCTTCATAAATACCATGATGGGCTGCTTCTTTGCCCTTGCATGCACATGCAAATACACCTCAGGTGCCAGGGGAGGACCTCTTTTCCTGCTGTCTAATGGGTGACAGCAGGCCTACATTCTGCTCCTGGTTTTACTTCTATAAAGTATCTTTTGTAATATAAACACTCATTCAATTTTAAGTGGAGCTCCTAAAGGGGGAGTTTAAGACTTTGTGGGAAAAAAAAGTAACGAGGAACATTTTGGCAGGTACCTCTGGCTGCGGTTATTATTAGGAACCTGGAGAAGAATGAATTGACCTGAGCTGTGAATGGAAGATAGCCCCAATAGATAGGGCAGTATTGGCTGCACAGTCTGGGTGAACTCTCCTGCGCACCTCTCTCTCCCTGTGATTACACAGACTGGATGAAAGCTGACAGAGAGCCTTTGTCGATGATTATCCGGCTCCTTTTAAGGCTTATCAAGAGGGAAATGAAATCGAGGGACGCCTGTCAGTGCACCTCACAATGTAACGTCTCCCTGTCATCTCTCTGAATATTTATAACCTGCGCACTTTTGAAGTTTCAAATGATGTGCTCCTTTCTCTCCCCTCCCGCTGACAGTGTAGAAATGAGGTACAGAGTGTCATGCCTTTGTGCACATTATTGGCTTAACGAACCAATTTTACTCAGAGAAGTGCACCGTACCAGTACTTTAGATGACATATCATTCAGTGTGTATGTTCACAGAAATACTAACATAACACCGGTCACTTACGATATTGTAATGCACGGTTTTGTCAATGAGAAACGAATCTGAGCAAAACGGTTTGTTTTCCGACTATATATTTTGAGTTAAGATAGATTGCTCTTGTGTTCATTCATTGCTTGGCCTTCTGAAGGCTGGAGCGGATATCACAGTGACATGTGAGGGAGAATTTATTACCATGCTTGAATGCCTTCACATATTACTTCTGGAGCTGGTGTTTGAAAGCCATTGTATTTTTATCTATTGCTGAAATGAGGGTCACGATCATATATTTGCATTTACATTTATTCATTAAGCCAACACTCTTACCCAGCGTATAGAAAGTGCATTCAGCTGAGTTAGGCAAGCAGCCGTACAGATACTGAGTCATTAGCGCCACAGTTCTGATATAGCGCTATTGTAGGAAACAGTGTACATCGACAGCACTCATTTTGGCAAACATTTTCTACTGTCAATAGCGAGAGATTTCAGGCTGTTAGGAAACATGTTTGGACAAGGCTCTGCAAAGTATAAAAATGTAGGCTGGTAATGAATCAAATCTATGCCTTGCCCATTTGTCACAAAAAACCCTAGGTTTGCACATAAACCCTTGTGTAAACCTAGAATGAAACTCCTTCACACAGGCTTTTATGTCTGTAAATGTGTTGAGCCTCAGACAAGAAAAGTTACCAGAAAAGTTTTGTTGTAGAAGCAGCCATTGCAGTCAGAAACTGATTTCTGAACATTGAAAACAATGCATGCTGCACTTAAGCATTGGAACTATTAAATGCTGAGATGTCTTCATCATCACAGAAACGCAAGATGAAATGAAATCTTACACCAGCACCCTGCAGATCATCAAAACCATAAAAAACTTTAAAAAGCAGCACCCACATGCTGTGAAGCATACAAACAAGGGATTGTGAGAAAATCTGTAATTGTGTCAACTACGTTTAAACATGTGATGCAATCACAAGTCTAAGTATGAAAACATCCCTCATTTTCTATGGAAAGACAGACAGTGGATGAGAGAATTAATCAAAACACATTTGTGAATACATTTCTTCTTTCCAGTCAAAGCGAGAATTTCAGATACAAATTTTGGGTGTTTGGAAACGGATCATTCTGATAGACTGTGGTTATTGTTTCAGTTATAAAGACATTAATTTTGATACTTTCGTCTTGGCTGAAGTAAAACTGAATGCTCTATAGAAGTAGGTTGCTTCAAAATAAAACAGAAAATGAATTGCTTAGTTATGTTTGAAGCATATAGGTTCAAATGTAACAAATCTCAAAAAGTGAATATTGGTCCATGCCTTTAACGCAATTCACAACATTTTATGCACAATGCGTGAAACCTTGAATTCAATTCTGGCATCCCACTGTGCCTTTTTAACCTTCAGAAACACATGCTTTGCATGGCAAATGTGGCAGCGCCCTCTGCTGTAAGACATTAAAAAGACAGCCTTCAGCATTCGTGCATCATGCACCAAAGAAATTATTATATTTCGGAGCATTCTAAGCAGAGGGGTGAAATTCTAATAAATTCCAGTAATGCAAATTCAAACATAATGATTACTTGAAACATTAAAATGCAGTACAAATAGTGTTACAAATGCTAGTGGAGTGGTTTAGGCTAACATGGCTAGATTAGATCCATAAAGATCCCCGCTATTGCAGATTGGACAAACATCATATTCTTTTTAAGCATTCTTTCTTAACATGGTCATACTGGAATTAACCAGTGCCCTAGCTAGCTGGCCAGCAGAACAGTCATTTGTCTTGCTTGCAATCTGTTTGTCACCTGCATTATCTGACATGCAAAAGATTTAAACAGAACAGAAATGCCAAAAGAACTGTGAGGCAGACATCTTTGAATAGCCCAGCTCACCATTCTGCAGTTGCGCCTACGCACAAGGGTCTCTAATGGCCAATCATTTCTGGCTTCTGAAACTGGAAACCAAAAAACTGGAAGACAGCTCGTGTCAGCTTAAGCAGAAAATGAAAACACAAGAAAACAGATTGTTGTCCTGAATGTTGGATACTGATAGCAAGCTGGTTCTTTTCATTTTCACTACTTGATTTTAAAATAAACATCATGTAGGCCTATTTGAAAACGGTTCAGATATTCTTTAGCTATATTGGGTCCCTGGGTCTTTTTTAAGCTATACTGGGTTACTTTATACAACATGTACTCACTAGTAGGAAGATTACTGAAGATTCAAACTTTATCTCAAACAGCAAAATATGTAGTCGTCAGATGAATATAACCATGTAAATATTTGACAATTATATGTACACAGACATCAATTGATACATAACATTCCCAGATTTGGTGTACTGTTACTTTCTATTAAGTAACTGCTGGAGTCACAACACAAAAACATACTAGGCCAGTTTTTCAGACTCAGATTATCAGTGCATTGCCAGAATGAAGATAAAATGTAATGAATTTCCAATCTTTTCTGGCTATTGCCAGTATTAAACTTGAAAGTAAAAGCATATTTTGTTAATGAATTTCTGTTCTTAACATTGCAGATGGTGTTTGTGCTCTGAAGGGTACCAGGCTGCTAACAAATGCAGAGACCGTGATACTGAAACGACTTGGAGATCAATTTTCTGCAGGCCGGACTGCTGTGCCAGGTGGAAAGAGAGTGAAATAAATACTTCAGATGAAGTTCAACGGTTTAGCGATGTAATCTGAATATGCGCATGTGCAGTTAACCACAGGTGGAGAGATGCAGCTGGTGTGACCAGAGGTTTGTTGAGTTTATACCTGCTGTGACTCAGCCCCCTCTCCTATTCGCTTCCTGTTATAGTCATGTGACCCTCTGCCCTTGATGTCTGAGGGGGCCTGCTGCAAAGGCCTGTTTCCAGTGACCCACTATAGGTAAAGGTCAGCTGTACCTGAGGCATTTCCAGTGACCTGCTTCAGCTAAAGGTCAGCTGTACCTGAGGCATTTCTACTGACCCACTTTAGCTAAAGGTCAGCTGTACCTGAGGCATTTCTACTGACCCACTTTAGCTGCAGGTCAGCTGTACCTGAGGTATCTCCAGTGACCCACCTGAGCTGCAGGTCAGCTATACCAGCTTGGACCGACAGTATACTTGCTAGTCTCAGACACAAAACCACAGGCTTATGAGCTACCAGTACAGGACTACAGAATGAACATATTATGTTTTTTTTTTCATTTTCGATCTGTATGGGTTTTGTAGTACTTCAAACAGAGAATACAGAAATGTAGAATACACATATAATGGTATTGCTGTAATTGAACTGTCATTCTGTATTGTATGTGATAATGGTGGACTTGTAAGGCTTGTAATGTTACAGCAAATATAAAGCAAGTTGTGAATGTGCCTCACACTTATAAATGAACATATTAATATACACATTACATAATGATTTCTATGGGCTATTTTGATATTAATATTCATCAGTTTTGTCTAAACCGCTCTTTGCTATATTTTACTTTGCTTAATTTAGAACTTCTTGGACTTGACTCTTTAACCAATGGACTTACCATGGTGCTCCCCCCTGCACTGCAACCGGGGAAGCAGGTTGTTTAATGTGTTTTAATGAATGTGAGGGTTTCTGAATATTAATAAGAACAAACTATTTCACCGTGCGAGGCAGTGCTGGGAGCCCAGTTCCTTCCTGGAAAAACCCTGCCGCAGTCTGAAGATCACTGTCGTCACAGACTGTAATGTAAAACGTAACTGCAGTCCTACTTTTGGAGAATGAAGGTAAAAATGTGATCGCAGCGCCGGTGATGTGTAGCAGAGGGGGGATAATGCAGGTCTGAAAGCACATGGGAAGGGGCAGACAGCGCATGCACAAAGAGGAGTTTAAAGACATGAAACGGAGCAGCTAAGGGAGATATTAACACTGTCCTAATGTTAACACAGTATTTATGCTGTTACTGCTGTCCTTTGTGAAAAATCACACAAAAAGCCATGTTTCAAAAGGCACAAAGAACAAACACAATGCTTACACTCCCATTGTTTAATATTATATCCATTCTGTATGTGTGTATGACATACATATACGTATATACATATATACACATACACAGGTATTTCTCCCCAGGTGACATAAAACTGAGAATATAAGCAGCCTAACTGGCAGCATACACAACAGGTTTGTAGTCTGCTAATGCAGAGTCCCATATCAAAAAAAAAAGAAAAAACAAACATACCTCATTATAAAACAAACCCAAAACGATGACATTAAAACTGGTACCACAGTCAGTGTTGCATACACCTTCCATTTGGATTCACAATGATAAAGGTCCAATGTAAAGCCTGTGTCTGAATGAAGGGACTGAACCGCACTCATTGTTTAAGTTTGAAGACTAAAAGACTGACTTAGAGAGAGCCTCGTACCAGTCCAGCTCCGGTGGTCCATTCCATGAGATGATTTCTCCTGTGAAACCGTTGGACTGCCTATATCACATTATCTCAGTCTCCACTCACGGCCTCCCCTTAATTCAGATCGATCTTTTCCATGACTATTTGTCAAGGACTTCTTAAGCACAAAATGTACGGTTTTCAATCACTACCGTTGCAATAGTCCAGTTCCCACTGTTTTCAGGGGTACATTTTTAGGGTAATTTCTTTCAAACGTTTTGTGAACACACACTTGCATATGCTACTGGCTGCTAATACCAGTCACCAGTGAATTTTGGTCGCGAGCATAAAGAACAACCCAGTGAGCAAGCACACCAGCACAGCCGAAACCAGGAGTAAATGAAACCAACCTACTAAGCTTGCAGGGAAAGAAAGAAGGATATATGTATTCTGCCAGCTGTAAAAGACATCCAGGTAGAATTCTACAATTTCTCAGGAACCTTTCTATGATGGCTGGATGTGTGACCACTCTCCATGATGCCTGTGTTGATTTTTAAGGGGCCAGGAATGCTTACTGGCATGGAATCCTTCCAACGCTAAAGAATATGACTGAACGGATGGCGCTAATGTTTGCTATTAACACGATCCATAGCATTCCACAGAATCCGTGGAACTTTGCACTGTACTGATGCTGTACCTCTGGTGTTTCTTTAGAATCACATCAGCTACTTAATGATCCTATGCATCAAAGACTACATTTCTGCAGGGGGTCAAATGCAAGCATTTCAGTATTTTAATTACAATAGTAAAGTTAAGTCCATTAATTAGGGTGTTAGCTTTTTAAAAGCATAAACGGTATTATAGCTTCTTAATACTGAGAGGCTTAAGACAATGGCACTCGTGATAGCACAGATCCCCACTGTTTCTGTCCCGGTATAAATAAGTAAAGGAGTCCATGTTGAATTCTAAATATGTTTCAGATTTTCCCATAGTACCATTTGCATCTACGCATTGTCTTAGTAAATGCATGTTTATCATTTTAATAAAGCAGATCAATATGACCATAATTAAAATAGATTTATATAGAGTATAAAAAATACTGTAATTACATCTACTACATTTTATGTAAATCATTTTTATTTCCACTTTAAAATATCTCTCCTTAAAAAGCCATGGCTTTCATACAGACATGCAGATCATTTTCGTATCTCCTTTCATACCACACCACACTGGAATGAATCAGGCTGCAGGCCTGACATCCTCAAAGGCAACCCGAGCAGCCAAGGCAACCCAAACGCAGTCACTCCTGCTGCTATACGGTATGTCGAATCTGATGACTTCTGGACACTCAATTCTCAAAAATAAACAAAAACAAGTACAGAAACAGCATATATCTACAAACATAAATAGAACTTCACTGAAAATAAAGAAGAAACGTTATTTTTCCGTTATCACATACCACAGTTAAAAAGAAATTGTACACTCTCCAGCAATTGAGACGGGAGATTATTTTATCATTTGGCACACACACATAGGCCAATCTCCCACTGCGGACCTGTTGTGGGTTTGGGGAACAGATTGAGTTGGCACCACAGTACTGTACACTGACTGTCTGTAAATGAGTGCTGACACCCCACTCCTCGGTGTGACCAGGTTAAACGTCAGTCTCTGCATTCCCGCAGCGGTGAAGAGGGTGGTGGGCAGGTAAGGAAAAACATTTTCAAAACATTTTCATTTTCGGTGAAAATACTGACACCTACGGAGTGAGAAACTTCCCAACACCTTTAACCTAAAGGCATACATGCACCAAACACCAAAAACAAGACAGAGAGAGTGAGGTGAATGCAGGACTATCCAAAGTAACTTTATGGGTGATTAACAAAAAGACTGAATTAGTTTTTCTGACTCATGCCAGGGTATATTCTGCAAATTCAGTCTGATTTTTTTTTCAGTTCTATTGCCACACAATGCCATTACTCCCAGCTCTGGTTCCAATATTGTAATAATTCCAGTTATAAAATCTATCAGCTTTCTTTGGCCCCTTGGTTATTTTTGCTGAAAACTGTCAAATGGCACTGGCTTCTCACATCAATTTCCCCTAAAAGGAATATAAAAGCTTCCATACTGGGTGTTTTTGACGATGTCAATTCTGTGTATAGATACCATAGGAGAGGACAACATTCCTCTCTGCCGTGACAGGTGACCTTTATATTTCCCAATCAAAGGCTCAATGGATATATGCATCTACAGAGTGACAGACAATTAATAAGAGATGAAAAAAGATTTCCAGCAAGTCAGGTCAACCAACCAAAAAAGCAGTGATGTTGATGACAAGTCAGGGCAAAATGCAGGCCAAAATGCAGTTGATGACTATATTGGAATTAAGCAGAACTGATCATTCTGAATCGAGTTCCAAATCCTCCCAAGATTCCAAAGCTTGTGATACCAAGTCTGCTCCCAGTTAACTGATCCTAACCCTGGATCTGATATTCAAAGGACTGATGGTGTATGTTCCTGTCCCAGGTACAATTTCATAACCAAGTAAAGCTTCAGTACAAGATATGAGAAATGCAACTCAAATGTGTGTGTATTTATAGTAGCAGTACTCGATCGAGGTGGTTTAAAAACAACTTGAAATTATTAAATAGAAATACTTGGATGATTACAATTATATCAAGCTCATCCAATTAAGTTCATTCATACAACTTAAAAAGAAATTAATATTAACATTAAAAATTAAATTATGCTAAAGCAACATACTTTTTCCTGTTAAAATTTCTACAATAATTCCTACAGGGGAATGTTTTAGTGATCAAAACAGTTTCACTCTTAATGTTTGGTCCTGCTTTAATCTGCACAACTAAACTTCAGAGAAGGCCATTCAGATTTCAAATGTAAAAATTCCAGCTCTATGGCAAAAACGCTGCGATTTCCTAAAAGTGCGGATGTGTGTCCTGATGGTGAATCTGCATGTGATGAAGGTACCCGCTTTGTTTAAAACAACTGTTCACCTGTTGTGGGTCCACACCCAAAGCTGAGCTCTGGAGCTCCTGGTGCATTCAGAGACTGGGTGTCCCTGTTCTTGGAGAGCCACCGTCCTGTTCATTATACGGGCTTTTAACGTTATAATTTGCTTAGCAAGCACTCTTACCCAGAGTGACTTACATAGCTTAAAATTTCTACATGCTGTTTACTCAGATGGAGGCAGTTCAGGTTAAGTACACAGCCCAATGGTATAACAGCAGCCCCCCACTGTGGAACTGAACTGGCAACTGAACTGGCAAGAGTTCTGTAGTTAACTCTTCTTCCTACTGCTGTGCCACACTGCTACACTGGGTTTTATGAACAGTGTCAAATTGAGAACTATGAGCACTTGGGCACGTGCAATCATTTAGTAATTAAACGATCAGAGGGAAAGAAAAACCCAGAAGCATCTTTGGCACTCCAAGACCAGGGCCGGCTTTCTGTGGCCTGTGCAGCACCTGGTCAAACACGCAGAGATGAGGAAGAGCTTCCCTTCCAGACTGACACCCAGAGAGCAGACAACACAGGTCAAAGTACAGTGAACTGTTCTCTAATTAGACATGCATTTCTAACCTCTAACCTTTAACCTTTATCCCTTGTAAACCCCAAAAACTCACCCACATCCATTCCAAAACAACAAAACAGTTAATTTAAACCCCCCTTTTGCCAGTAGTTTGTTTACCCTTTTTGTGATTAATCGTATTTGGGATCGTCCACCCTTTTGCTAAGTCAGGAACGTGTGTCCTTTTCGAGGTTACATTCACTTTAGTAAAAAGTCTTTGCATTTTTTTGTTGTCATTTTTGATGAGTTTCATTAAAAAAAAACAGGAATTAAAACGAAAGGCAAGCAGGAGGCAGCCCGCTGTCCTGCAGAGGCTCCTGAGACGGCCTGCGTTCAGAGACTCACTCTGCGCGGATCTCCGCCTCAGGCCTCTGCATGGGCAGCTCCGCCGGGACAAAGGCCCCCTGGCCCAGTGCGGTGGCGAAGGTCCTGTTAGTGTGCGGGGGGGGTGAAGCCGGGGCCGGGGGCAGTGTGCGGGGGGGTAAAGCCAGGGCCGGGGGCAGTGTGCGGGGGGGTAAAGCCAGGGCCAGGGGCAGTCTGCGGCGGGTGCTGAGGTATGGGGTGGTAGTCGTCCAGGTTGTCGTAGTGGGACAGCAGCCACTTGCCGTGGGGCTGGAAGGAGTGGTTTCCCCTGTGGTCCCGCTCCGCCCCCTCCGGCAGGTGGGCGGGCGGGGGGCGGGGCAGGGTGTAGTGGTGTCGCTCTCTGGCGCCCTGCTGCCGCTCGGGCTTGGGCGGGCCCGCGTGCTTCGCCTGGGGGTCGTCGTCGTGGTAACCGCCGCTGACCTTGACCCTGCCCGCCGCGTGCCTGTCCGGGTCGGGGCGCTCGTAGCGGGACGGGGGGCAGCGGGCCTCGGGGGGCTCCTGCCAGTGTCTGCTGCCCGCGCCCTGCTTGTGGTCCCCCAGCTCGCCCTTGGCGTCGGGTCGCCCCACGTCCTGATGCAGAGGGGGGTGGCCGCCCCTGGACCCGCCCTGTTTCAGGGGCTTGTCGCCCACCCCGTTGCCCTGGTAACGCTTCTCCTGCTCCGCGTACAGGAGAACCTCGGGGTCGGGCGGAGGATGGCGCGGTGCATGCTGGGATAGCACCGCCGCCCCGTAGCGCCCGTCCTTGCCCTCCGCTACCGCCATGAGCACGGCCTTCCCGGGGTCCGACTTGCTGCGCAGGTGGCGGATCTCGGGGCCCGCGGGGTCGGCGGCGGGTGCCAGGGGGCCCACGTTGTCGTACTGGGACAGCACGGGGCCCCTGGCCTTCTGCCGGGCCCGGGCCTCTCGCCGGACAGTGTGCGAGTAGAACCCCTCCGGCTCCTCGGGGTCCCACGCCAGGTACACCGCCGGCGGCACGTCCCGGCTCACAAAGCTGTTCTCCTTCCCCGTGGGCGGGGCGGGGGCATGGCGGGACAGGTAGGGGTACCCGCCGGCCCTGCCCCCCACCCTGATGGGGTGCAGCGGTGGGGCGGAGCGCCCGGGGTGGGGGTGACTGTGACCGTGGGCATGGGCGTGCCGCAGTCGGACGGTCCCGTAGGGGTCCACATCGTAGAAGGGCGTGTCGAGGGCGTGGCCACCCGAGTAGGGGCTGTAGCGGTACTGCACGCGCCCATTCTCGAAGTAGGGCTGCAGCTGGGTGACGTGGTAGTCGGATGGCGTCGGAGGCGGGTACGCCTTGTGCGGGTAGAACGGCCGCGGGGGGTAGGCCGGCTCGTCGTCGGGCGGCACCTCGGCGCGGGACACGGGCACGGCGCGGACGCCGGTGGGCGGGGCGTGCAGGGAGTGCACCCTCCGGATGGTGGGGTACGCCACCGCCCCCTCCAGGATGAACCCCTGGGCGCGGTGCCCCACGTGGCCCCCGGGCAGGAACTCGCCCCTGGGGGGCCCGCGGGCCTTGAAGGACTGGTGGAAGGACTTGGGTCCCAGTGTGGCGTAGCGGGCGTCGGCCCGGGCGCTGTAGAGGATCTGGGGGTCAGATTTGGAGGCCCAGGACAGGTGTGGGGGCACACTTTCGGGTCTGTAGTGGTAGCCCATGGAGGACTGCCCCGCGGGAACGGCGCAGGGGGTGGTAGTAGGGGTCGGGGCGTTCCCCGGGCGACTCCAGCACGCCCTCGGCTTTGGGGTGGTAGGGGTAGGGCGGCTGGTGGGCGGAGGATTTCCGCAGGGGCGGGGCCGGCTGCGGCAGGACCTCCTCCACAGACGCGGGCACCGATGCCTCGGCCAGGATGGCGTGGAAGTTGGAGGCGTTGGCGGCCTCGGTGCCGGAGAGGGCGGCGGCCGCCAGCCTGCTCTCCATGGAGCGGACGGGCGGGGTCGGGGGCGTGGCGCTGTAGGCGTGGTGTGGGGGGAGGGGCTCGGACCGCGGGGGCGGCAGCCTGACGGCCTCCCAGGGCTGCTCCGCCGGGTGGGGAGGGGTGACTGCGATTGGCCAGGCAGACGCAGTGCCAGGGCGGTGGTGTGGCACTGAGACTCCCTGCTCAGCCAGTTTGGGGAGGGGGGGAGACCGCACCACCTCCCTGGGTGGAGACATGGGGGCCATGCCCACCTGCATTCAGACAGACAGACAGACAGAAGCAGTGTTAGATAGCGCCACTGTGTGCTGACACTTATGAACAGTAAACCTGTAGGGCATGCGGTCAAAATGTCCTCTCACCTCTGCATCTGGCTGTGGAGCTCTCCTGATCTCCCTCACCTCCTCCAGCTGTGGAGCTCTCCAGGTGTCCCTCACCTCCTCTGGTTGTGGAGCTCTCCAGGTGTCCCTCACCTCCTCTGGTTGTGGAGCTCTCCTGATCTCCCTCATCTCCTCTGGTTGTGGAGCCCTCCAGGCCTCCCTAACCTCCTCCAGCTGTGGAGCTCTCCAGGTGTCCCTCACCTCCTCTGGCTGTGGAGCTCTCCTGATCTCCCTCACCTCCTCCAGCTGTGGAGCTCTCCTGATCTCCCTAACCTCCTCTGGTTGTGGAGCTCTCCTGATCTCCCTCACCTCCTCCGGCTGAGGAGCTCTCCAGGTGTCCCTCACCTCCTCTGGTTGTGGAGCTCTCCTGATCTCCCTCACCTCCTCTGGTTGTGGAGCCCTCCAGGCCTCCCTCATCTCCTCTGGTTGTGGAGCCCTCCAGGCCTCCCTAACCTCCTCCAGCTGTGGAGCTCTCCAGGTGTCCCTCACCTCCTCTGGCTGTGGAGCTCTCCTGATCTCCCTCACCTCTGTGTCTGACTGGATGGTGGCTCCACCTTCCTTGAGAGTGACCCCGCCCTGCTTTAGGGTGGCCCCGCCCTCCTTGAGGACAGCCCCGCCCTGCTTTAGGGAGCTGACCGGGACCTGGCCCATGGCGGGCTGTCTCCTCTCTGGGCTTTCGCGGGCGGGTGGAGCTTGGGGGGCGCTGGCCTGCTGCAAGGTGCTGCCGGCACCATCACTGGCAAAATCGCTGGTACCGCCAGGTCCGGGAACGATGGCCTGGCTGGCACAGGGGGCAGGGGGTGACCTGGTCCTGGCTGCTGGTGTCTGCCCCTCCGCAGGGGTGGGGGTGGTGGTGGCGGGCGGGGCGGGGGGCTCGCCCCTTCCCGTTGTCCCGCCGGGACCCGCGTGCGGTTGGAGTGGAGGTGGAGCGGGCCACTCCGGGGTGCCCGGGAGCTCGGGGGGGCGCAGGGGGGAGACGGGGGTTGGGGGGCCGGACGCCCGGCGCTGGGACAGCATGCTGGCCTGCTGAGCGGACTCCGCCAGGGCCAGCGCCAGTATGCGGGCCGCGTTCTTCGGAGGGGGCGGCGGGGGGAGGAGGGACACCGAGCTCACGGGGGCGGGGGCCCCTGGGGAGTCCAGAAATATGGCTCCTGGGGAGGGACAAAAACAACCGTGAGGAGAGAGCTGGAAAAGGCAGGCTGATCTTTCAGACTAACTAAGGCGGGAGTGTGTAGGCCTGGGGTCTGTAGAAGCTTGCAGACCCTAAGAGATGCACTCACTATACACGCATCCAAAAAAATAGAGGCAATTTCCACAACCACTGGGAGATGGTGTTAAATTATACAAATTTCTGTCAACCTTCCAACAATTACTTTGTAGTGAAACCTAAGCTAAACTGGCTGAATTTCAAGTACATGTCTTAACTTTTTCAGTTAGCTAAGGAATGCGTTCTACAAATCTGTCTGTGGCGTTGCCAACATAGAATGCTCTTACTGGTGGTGCAGCACCCGCCCTACTGACCTGATTGGCTCTGGCTGCAGGTGGGCGGGGCCGGCTCAGGGCCTCTGCTCTCCGTGCTGGGGTCGGCAGAGACCTCCCCCTGCGGTGCGTGATGGGGTCCCTCGCTCTGCGGCTTCTCGCCAATCCCCTGGGGCACTGGGATCGGCTGGGCCGAGGGGGACAGCGGAGGAGGGGCAGAGGGCGGAGATGCCGCGCTCTCCGAAACAGGGGCGGCCATGGGGCCTTCCACGGGCTCCGATACGCCCGGAGGGGGTGACGTGGGTGACTTTGGGCCCGTTTTTGGAGACAGGGACGAGGCGTCGGCCTCCCGGAGGGGCGGGCTGGAAGCAGGTGACGGCGGGGGGCTGTCCAGCCGCTCGGGGGAGGGCGAGACGGGCTCGGACCCGCTGCCGCTGCCCTCGAACTCCGACGAGGGGAAGGCGGGCTCGGCGGCGGGCAGGCTGAACTGGAAGGACATGGGGTCGAAGTCCAGGGAGGCCACGCCGATGTCGGGGGGGCTCAGGTCCACGTCCTCGGCGGAGCGGGGGGGCGAGATGAGGGCGGGGACCCGCAGGTGACCCTCGTCCCCGTCGCTGTCCCCCTGCGGCAGGTTGTCGTAGGAGTTGCAGTGGTGCCGGCTGTCCAGCAGGTCGCCGTTGAAGGAGGCGGACAGGGCGTCACTGCTGGACCGGGGCCGCCGCGGCCGGTACACCTTCGCCTCACCTGCAACACGAAACCTTCCGCTTACCTGCCAGGCCTGTTTACCTGACCCACAGAGACACGACCACAAAGCAAAGACAAGCGGTTGTCTTTCAGATACAACCGAAGTGTTTCTGTGCAGGAATCCATCTAATGATGTGAGGCAGCAGCACAGCATTGTGGAAAGGGGCTGGACTTGTAACCAAAAGGTTGCTGGTTTGAATCCCTGCTGCTGTACCCTTGGGCAAGGTATTTAACCCACAATTGCCTCAGTAAATGTCCAGCTGGATGAACGGATAAAACTGTAACAAATGTAAGTCGCTCTGCGTGAGAGCGTGTGCCAATTGACAATAATGTAATGTAATGTAATGTAATGAGTGTGATGTTACCTTCCACATTGTGCAGAGAGGAGAGCGACTCCTCGCTTTTGGCAGATCGGAGAGTCCCTGTGTCCCCTCTGCCTCCTGCCAACAGAAGGAGATTCATCATTTAACCAGAAATCTCTACAAACACCAAACGATCACTGAACATCTCTGGGACTACAAATAGGTTTTTAATGGTGTTGTTTATTTTGCTATTATGAACTGACGCTCATGGACTGCCATTCAGCTTTTGTGCCATTTAAGCTGCCAGCGTGCAGCACTGTGAAATGTGTGCAGTAAGAAATGAGCCATTCACACAGGAAACACAAATCGGGGCTCTTAACTCTGGTGGTACTGGATGTAGAGTGAAATATACACATCACACCATAAATGCTCTGAATTAGAGCGGGCCATGTACTGTGAGCCAATCAGAGCGATCCGTGTGCTGCGAGCCAATTAGAGTGATCCGTGTTGTGAGCCAATCAGAGCGATCCGTGTGCTGAGAGTGGTTCTCGATCAGAGCAGTAAGGCGGGAAGCCGCACCTGCCAGTGCCATGCTCTTGATCTCGTTGGGCTCGCTTGGGTTGCGCTGCAGCTTGCGTTTGGCCATGGAGGACGACTTGCCCAGACTGAAGAAGGAGCGCCAGCTGCCCACCGGAGACTTCCTCACCTTCCCGGGGGGCCTCTTCCTGTTGGGGGAGCGAGAAGGGTTACCAGAAGTAATGTGTTATATTCACACTTTAACATTCTTCTTTCCCTAAAGCAGTATCAGTTAGTCATTCTCAGGGCCCAAATCCCAGTTGGAAACTCACATAAACAGATACAGCTCAAAGGTGACAGTGGCAGACATGGGCAGGGTTAAGGCGGAGTCATGCTCAGGGCCCACCCCTCAGTGGCTAACTCACATAAACAGGTAAAGCACAACACGGGTGACAGTGACGGAGGTTGGAGGGGTTAAGGTGGAGTCACGCTCAGGACCTACCTCTCGGTGGGGAACTCGATGATGGTGTGGAACTTGCCCTGCAGGGCAGCCGGCCCCTCCCCCACCTCAATGTACTTGCTGTCGGCCGTGACGGGGGAGTTGATCTGGGCCTGGGTTCGAGCCTGGGCCTCCTCCAGGGTCAGCAGCTTGGTGGAGGGGGAGGAGATGAGCAGGGACTTGGGCCGAGACAGAGAGCCGTGACCTGGGTGTGAGGAGGGGAACAGGACGCTGTATGACACTATTCACAGGCACTGCGTCCTTGGGTTCATATTCCCAAATTCACTTGATGAGTACAAGCTGCAGTGCTTCAGTGCAGGGCTGGTAGCGACTGGGTCTCGTACCTGTCCCCTCCCGGATCAGCGAGCTGAGTTTGGGGCTGAAGAGAACGTCCACGTGGTTGAGGATGAACTCCACCACCACCGACTGGATACGCACCTCCATGAAGGCTGCTGTACCACTGAAGCAGGCCGACTCGATCTGCTTAGATCTGAACAGAGAGAGGGATAGAGAAGGGGGAGTGAGAGAAAGAGAGAGAGAAAGGGAGAGAGGGAAAGAGATAGACAAAGGGAGGGAGAGGGGGAGGTGGGAGAGGGGGAGAGAGAGGGGTGAAGAGAGATGGGGAGAGGGAAAGAGAGAGGGAGAAACAGAGGGACAAAGAGATGAAGAAAGAGAAGGAGAGACAGGGAGAAAGAGAAATGTTCAGATTTTCCCACATTAGTGTGATAACTGGAACTTACATCATTTTCTTCTATATGCAAAGTTGAAATGTCCATTGGTGAAGTGCTGAGTCAGAACTGAGAGATGTAAGCTCACCTGAGAAGGTTAGGAGCCCAGACGATGGCCAGGTTTTTACTGTGCATGTTGGTCACATAGCTGAAGGTCGCCAAGTAAGACAAATGCCTCATGAGAAATTCCAGTGTCCTGGGATAAACAAAAAACAGCATATCATTATAGCAACAACGTCTAAGGACATAATGTTGTATTACATTTTTAGGTTCAATTAAGCCTATATATAGCTGATGCCATCTTGTAATTTAGTCGACCAAATATTCCCTATTATAGCCACCTGGGGGCGATGAAACACCAGACATATTCCTGAAACGTATTCACTAGCTATTTCAATAATGGTTAACAGACTGGGAGTGTAAAACAGCGCTATTTAACGCATGTGTTTGATTAATTTTGCCAATATGAAATATGAAAGTGTAGATTTGCCAAATAAAAAGCACTATTTGACATTGTTGGCACTACATCTCTTTGGCCTTCCGTTAATATTTACAGGGAGGAAAATGTGGCTGCAGTTCCCTCCCTTGGCCAGCAGAGGCCAGTGTTGACCAACATGGACTGACCTATAATGCGGAGGAGGCAGCTGCTGGATGACATCATGGATTTTGATGAGCCGTTCCTCGTCTGTGGCTGCGGACACTGCCTCCTGCAATGTGGGGGGGACAGAGAGGGAGAGGGAGCGAGGGAGCGAGAGAGAGAGAGAGAGAGAGAGAGAGAGAGAGAGAGAGAGAGAGGAGAGAGAGGAGGGAGAGGGAGAGAGAGAGAGAGAGAGAGAGGGAGGGAGAGAGAGAGAGAGAGGGAGGGAGGGAGAGAGGGAGGGAGAGAGGGAGAGAGAGAGAGAGGGAGGGAGGGAGGAGAGAGAGAGAGAGAGAGAGACAGAGAGGGAGAGAGAGAGAGGGAGGGAGAGAGAAAGACAGAGAGGGAGTGAGAGAGAGCGCACGGTTCATTCCCGCTGCAATCAGCAGTGCTTGCCGTCCGCAGCCTCGGATCCCAGTTTGGGCGGGCTGCATCTGGGAGCAGTTTAGAGCCGGACCGCTGAGCACAGAGCCCAAAAGCGCTGCGCTGGGCCCGCCGTTGCCATGGCTACCCGCAAACATTGGCACTCGCCCCCAGCCGGCCGCGGTTCGTAATGGTTTATCCCCTTGGTGTGGTCAGATGTACGTTCTAACAACACTGATTGTTGATACTTGGATACGAACGACAGAGCCAAACGCTTAGAGGGGGGAAAAAAGGTTTAAAAAGGGTAAACGAGTGCATTTTCCAGAGCTGTCCTTACAAAAACCCTGAGAGTGATAAATTCATGTTTTAAGCGATAAATTCCCCTTTTCAGCATCGGAAGGCTGTCCCCGGAGTGAGCGACCTCCTACTGAGGCTTTTATAAATACCATGTTTAAGTCCAAAGCCTTCTTTACCCGCTGGATCCATACATAAATAAGAGCGGCTGACATCCAACACCAAGTGAAAAAAGCACCCATGCGGAAGGGCTTCAACTGGCCAGGACTCCCAGCACTTAGCAACATCATTACACAAAGGCTCTCTGAGCTCCTGCTGTGCAAAAAAAAAAGAAAAAAAAACTCTTATGGGGACACTCCTCACCAGTACATTTCTTTCAAGGTTAATGCTGCTATGGGGACACCTCTCACCAGTGTTTTTCTTTGAGGGTTAATGGTGCTGCGGGGACAACTCTCACCAGCATGTTTCTCTGAGAGTTAATGTTAGTTTGGCTGAATGATTTGGCAGGTGTGGCACTTACGGAAAACTTCTCGTAGAGTTGGTAGGTGAGCAGCGGGTTGGGCAGCTCCCGGAAGTACAGCTTGCACAGAGACCCCACGCAGTGAATGTCCTGGATGTACACATCCTTGGTCAGGTCCGGGATCTGCTCCGAGTCGAACTCATGCCTGGAGAGCAGGAGAGGCACTGAGTCATTACCGAACGTCAGAAAGGACACCAGTACAAACAAACTCCTAAAACCCACAGAGGAGAAAGCTCCGTCTTTGCAGTGCACATGGACTTGTACCAAACTTTGAATTTAGTGAAGCTTAAATTGCATTCATGTGCTTGATTCAAAAGCAACTTCAAAGCATTGTAAAAAAAACTGCCCATTTAAACAGAATTTATGACAGTGGTTTAACAGTCATTTATTCTCGACAATGTATCATACATGTATATCATCAATTTTTAAGCCACACTGTAAGCATTGGTGAAACAAAGAGGTTTGTCCATAAAAAGGTATTCAAAGACTCATTTCAACAGAAAAGTCATTTTGGTTACCCGAGAAAACAGGTGAACATGCAGCTGGGGATTGTGGGTGTGTGTGAAAGTGTGACGGGAGATTGTGATGGTGGAGACCCCAGGTGGGAGACATAATTCACACAAAACAAACAAGAATCACACACCTGAGAGACAAAAGGGCATATTAGGCTACATCAGCTGGCTTGTTCACACCTGCAACTCCTTGAGGGGAACTAGTGTGCCAGACACAAGGAAGCTGCAGACACACCTTACTGCAACAGTATGGCATTCTGTGTCAATCTCTGCTATTGACAAACACATGTTCAAGTGCCATGATTGGTGTGGGTTTGGTGGCCAGTGTCATATACTGCAAGTAAGAAACCACTGCAGGTAGGAGCTGTTAGCGCTCTTTGATCCCCTTCTTCGCAGTCTACTTCCTCCTTCCTCCTGGTGTCAAGGTCCCGGTCTGGAGTGAGGCGATGTGTACAATAAAACCAGCCTCTCTGTTATTTCCTGGTCCCCTGCCATTTACCCCCTGGACCAATCCCCTCAATCCCTCAGGGCCTGGAGGAAGTGGAGCCCGCTGAAGACTTTGAACAGCAGGTGAACCTCTCAGGGGTCAAGGCCGCCCCGCCCGCGTAATTGCTCTGAAATGTGTGTGAGATGAGCGTGCTGGAAGCGGCTGCGGATATGCAGGATGTCTGTCCAATAACTCATCTCGCTCCCTCGCTCCCTTTGGGTCGGGTTCAGAGGAGCCAAGCACGGCCCACACTTTCTACAGCTTTTTATGACATTTATCATCTCAAATGGCAGCTTGTTTACAACTGAATCTATGAACGGATCACAATACCCAGAGCAGGAGGCGGGAACACTAACTTGTACCTTGACTGGCCAACCACTGAAACCTGGTCAAGCAGCGTTTCTAATATTGTTGACTCCTTATGGTTTTTGTCGGTTTGCTTTTGATAAAAATGTCTGCCAAATGAACAAATGTAAATGTAAAATGAAAATGTAACACCGACAGGGTCTGTGAAGTGTTCATGCAGCTGACCGAACCCATGGCAATGAGACCCGGTCTCACTGCTGCCTGCCACACTGACCTTATTACATTACAGTGTGTATTTGCTTACGCTCCAGGGTGCAAAAGCTGAGTGCCCCTGTGGTAACGAGCTCAGCTCCGTAGCAACCAATCCACACTGCCAGTCTTCCCCCAATTCCCTACTCGCATGCCTCTACAGACACCCCAAAGCCAGCTTCCTCCTTTCCCATGAGCGTGGAGCTGCTTCTGGCATTAAAATTAACCCTGCCTGGAGGTGACCTTTAGGATTTATCCTCAGTGGCAGTACGAGCCGTGAACCCTTAACCACCCTCCCTATGTGTTCCCTGGGACTGGCAGTATGGGGTTGCCTGGCTTTATTCGGCCTCCTTAAGCTTTGACCCCTGTACTCCATCTCTGACCCTCCTGGATTCTGACTGGCAGTCTGACCCTCCCGATGGCTCTGGCACACCTGCCGCAGGTGGTGGAGTCACGGCTCCCTCCCTCCCTTACCGCAGTTTCTGGATGTTGGAGGCGATCCCGGAGAGACGGTACATGCCATCCACCACGCCATGCTTCTCAATGAACTCTGTGCAGCTTCTGAGGACCTGGGGGACTGGAGGAGAGAGGGCCAGGGAGAGAGGAAGATGAATGCAAAAGAGAGGGGGAGTGAGGAAGCAAGGGAAAGAGGGAGAAAGGGAGGAGAGATGGAGAAAGAAAGGGAGAAAAGTAGGAGGGAGAGAGTGAGACGAGGGGGGAGGGAGTGAGAAAGAGGGAGGATAGAGAGAAAAGGAGTGAGGAGGGAAGAAAGAGAGGGAGAGAGACAAAGAGGGAAAGCGAGGGAGAGGGAGAGGGAGAGGGAGAGAGACAAGATTGTCAGATGGAGCTGACTGCAAACTGCAGAATGCTGGGTAATGCAAACAAACTGTCAAAAAAATCTTCAGAGGGTTAGGAGATATGACCTTCTATTCCACAAAAACATTTGAGATGCATAATCTTAACATCACCTCCATCCTCACATTACCATAATGCAAGGCTGTGATAGCATGGGGTGATCAGGGGGCCTCAGTAACAAGAGCCCACGACTGCCCTGGCTGGGCAATCCAACACTGTGTCTCCTAAACATACATTTGAATGTGACAATGCATTTTTTGCAGCTGAAAACTACTGGATAGTGTTTCTTAGCCACAATCATGGAGCAAACGTGATCGGATGGTTAATCTGCAGGTTGGTTCCAAGGCAGCACTGCATGGCAGGAAATCGGCAACCAACAGGACAGAAGTCGCATGACGCCGTGCGACTGCGCAGTGGGGAGGAAGCCAGGCGCTGGCGGCGAGAACGATGCTTTTAATCCCAGCAAGAAAGGCCCACCGGTGCAGAAAGTACCTGTCATGCACCTGCTAAATTCCAGTGTCAAAACTCGACTGAACTCGCCACCTCAGCACGCCGCCCTAAGCAAATTACCCGCAGCGCTCGTGGGAAGCCATCCGAGTCGTGTAATCCAATTGGCTGATTAATGTGGCACAAAGTGCGGCGTTTCCAGGCAGGTGCTTTCAGCGAAGACAGACTCAGACCTGGAACGCTCTCTTCCACATGCACTGCGGAAATCAATCCGCGCCCTCCGCCCAGCTACGTAATCGCCCGGCTGGCTCCGATCGGGCTCAGTGGCTGCATGGAGGACTTGGAGGAGAACTCTGCGTGGTGTTACACAGGCTGGGAATGCAGTCTGGAGCGTGGAGTCGAAAACGGCTGAAGACGTGGTGCCAGATTTCTCCGAGAATTAGCTGTCATTGAGTGGGCCGACAGAGATGCTCTGAGTCCATGCATACAAGCGAGCCACTACTCACTTGTTACGTGGCAGTGTAGCATAGTGGTAAAGAGCAGGGCTTGTAACCAAAGGGTTGCTGGTTCGATTCCCCGCTGGGGCACTGCTGCTGTACCCCTGGGCAAGGTACTTAACCCACCATTGCCTCAGTAAATATCCAGCTATATAAATAGATAACATATATGTTACAGTTTCTACATAAGTTGCTCTGGATAAGAGCATCTGCTAAATGACAACAATGTAATATATAGATGGGATCAGATATGGAGAGTATAAGCATCTGTCCATCCCTCTCACAGCTGCCCAGCCTCTGAAGGACACCCCTCTGAATTACATAAAACATACCCTGGAACATAAAGCTGTAATACGTTCCATACATACAATAAAGCCATAATGTATTCCATAATGCATTGATACATTTTATACTACTTATAAAAACAAAAATCTCAAGAAGTGAGTAACCGATACTGAAACCTTACTGGAGCCCGGCTCCTGCTCTGCCAAGCACACCGGCCAAGCCCCCGGTCAGAGCTGCGCGGACCGGGTCTTAAATACCAAAACAAAAGGAGAGGGGGTGGGGGCCTGCCAGCCAGGCTCAGATCAATAGGGTTAAAAACCTCCTTCGACGTGGGCAATCCGTCGCCCGTGCCTTTAAAGCCCCTAAGCTCATTTGTTGCCGTGGCGATGGCGGCGCGGTTCGCAGTGGGCCCCCCACCATGGTGGTCCGGAGCGTGGAGCCGGGTGGACACGCCCGGGCCCACTCTCCACACATGCAGACCCCAGAGTTCCCCAAGAGCCGCCCCAAACAAAGACATTCATACCCACAGAGTGATCCACTGCAGGAGGGCCACTGTCCCAAGCCCAATATACCACACTGCCTTCAACACTTAGTAACACACCCAACTGCTCAACCAATTATAACGATAATATCAGTGAAATAGGAGGCAGATGCATTTTGGAGGAGTTTAGCCAATCATATGTCACATCTATTCATTTGGAAATTGCCTACAATGCGAAATGGCAATTTGCTTTGGTTAAATAACCAATATACAAGAATAAATACATGCTGCATGCACTTAAGATGCACATCATTTTAAATTACTCACTTACAGTATTTAGGCATTTTACCCACAAAGAACCAGACCATGTTGCTTATACTCCAGTTCCGGTTAACATGATCTTAAAAACCGTGACACTAGTTCTAAAATCAGGTATAAACAACTGCTCCGAAGCCCAGAGAGAGAGCTACATTCACGGGAGCCAAATTCCCTGTCATATGCTCTGATGCCTATAGATAGAGCTCAATACAGGGTGGCAGAATAACCTGTCACCTGATGCTCAGAGACAGAGCTGCATTCAGGGCAGCCGAATTCCCTGTCACGTTCAGCTGAAGCAGTGAGGAGCAGGTCAAGGGAGGTGGCAGCAACTGCAGTTCCACAGTCCCTGGCCTCGTCCTTGTCAGGATTACATCCATTTCAAAGCCCATTAAACAGCCTCACACCCACTGTGTGACACATCTCTGCTATAGGTATGAGGTTTCTCTGCGTGAGGGTGGTGTGTGTGTTAGTGTGAGGGCATATACTTGTGTGAAGGTGTGTATGTGTGTGAGTATGTGTGTGTATGTTTGTACATGGCTGGGTGCGTGTGTGTGTCTGTGTGTGTGTGTGTGCGTGTGCGTGTGCGTGTGTGTGTGTGTGTGTGTGTGTGTGTGTGTGTGTGTGTGCGTGTGTCTGTGTGTGAGTGTGTGTCTGTCTGTGTGTGAGTGTGTGTGAGTGCGTTCGCTCGCGGGCCCTCACCGTCATGGCCGGAGTTGAGCAGGTGTTCTCCCAGGTCGCAGCCGAACACCCTCTCCCTGAGGATGCCCCTCTGCTTCAGCTTCTGCTTGGAGGGCCGCGACTTCATGAAGCTGCGCAGAAAGGTGATCAGCTTCCCGTGCTTCTTAGACACTGAGAGAGAGGCACATACACACACAGTGGTCACTACCCAGAGCCGCCACCAGGGCGGCAGCAATGGACACTTATTACACACACACACACACACACACACACACACACAGATGAACACATAGGCAGCAGTCACTACCAAGAACCACCACCAGGGCGGCAGCCAAAGACACCGATTATTCACATGCAATCCACAACTGGAGTTCCCTCAAGATGTGAGCCTGCTCAAAATTTTGTGATAGGGCTGTTCCTTACATTTAGGACATTTACATTTAGGTCATTTGGCAGATGCTTTTATCCAAAGCGATTTTCCTTCAACAAAGAGTTGAACAGAAGGACATTACAAATCATAAGACTAAGAGCTTTCTTCTGGCATAAATCACAGTACATCAGGCAACCAGAATCACCCTAATGACTTACTACTATAGGTGTGGAAGCTGAGGTGCATGTCTCCATAATGTTCATGCTAACATCACCGTTTGAGGTTGTGTGATGTGAACATTACCCACAGGAAACATCAATGAGGGATTTCGCTACCGAATAAAGATTAGTCTGCTCACTGCTCAAAGCTCAGATGAGGCTGTCACTAAAACAAAGCGCACCATCAGCACTGCTGATCAAAGCTGTCTGCTTACATCGACTCAACAGCCACACTGATTAGCTGCTGGTCTAAAACCGCGGTTTTGAATAAACACGAACCGCAAGGAAGCTCTGATAAGCTGCAGCAGAAAAGGTTATGGCATTTACCATCTTCAAGAGCAGGAACCCCTGTGTCAGAATCACCAGACAAGACATTGTGTACATAAAGAGCTCAAGGTTGTACCAAGGTATGCCAGCAACTCATCCAGGACCAGCTTACCACCTTCAACCCTCACTGCAGCCATTAGGTGAAAACCGAATAAAAGACTCTGAAACTGATCCAGGGTCAGTGGAGCTGCGTCCATCTCTCCTCTGCAAGGCTGCCAATTAAGCCTCCGATTTGACGATGTAAAGAATAAGTAAAGACAGCTGGTCAGAGGGTTCTCTTCCAGTTGTTTTTAGGGCCTTTGCAGAATCCCAGCTCGGAGCCAGCGCTGACAGACACACTAATGCGAATAAAAGGCCAGGGTCCGGGCCAGGAATCTGCGAGAGTGGCTCTTGGACGCAACGAGGGAAAACAGCAGATGGCGTGATGGAAAAAGGAGAGCGAGATTCTGGGAGTCTGAATTAGAGAGGAAAACCAGGGTGTTTCTGAAGCAGTCCGGGATATTTAGGAAGATTAGAAACGGCTGAAATCCACTCATACTGAGGAAGAGGGGGAAAAAAAACAGGTGTGGGATAACATTTTAAAATGAGGTCAGCTTTTTACTGGGCGCAAGGCCTGTCTGAAGAGAGGACTCCACCTCAGAAACCCAGTGTCAGTTAGCAAAATAAGGACCTTTTAATCTAATGTCAAAACTAACACACTCTTACATACACACAGTCATACACACCTATTGAAAACAGTCCCAAACATATCTCCAGCTTTGACAAACAAAACAGGAGATACGTTTGAGGCTACTCGAGCGTGTCTGAGTGAGGCAAGAGACCTGCCGCACATTAAAATACCTGCTCCTGAGAATCTGAGCCACAGAGGCGATGACACTTCACGAGCCAACAGCGCCTTAATGCGGTGACAGCTACACAAAGCACAGCCGGGGGCCGAGAGCACGACTGGAGCTCAGATACCATCTACAGCGTATCTCCAGCCCGTTGCAGCTGACCTGACCTTCCGTAAAGGAGGCCTGACACCACTTTGCACTTTAAACGGACTCAAGAGGAGAGGTATCCGCCGCAACAAAAAGCCCTGAGAAGGGCAGCCAGACAAACTTCAATTAGAGGACGAGAGGAATGCTCTCATGCCGCCACGGAAATTTCCGCTGTAATCTCGGCGGTCTGGAGTAAGCCCCAGATCCCGCTATAACCACAGCACCTTGACAAAGTGGAGATTTTGTTACGGTGCACCTGTAGACCTGGTTACATCACTCCAGGCTGGCCGATTCTGCCTGCAGACTATGCATGTGACAAAGAGAGAGTACAATGAAGTGGATAAGAAAAAAAAACAGCTGTTGTGCAAAGACAAGCGATGTTCTTACAAGCACTTACACCCACATACCGTTTCCTTGTGGTGATACAGGTCTCAACACAGCTTGAATGAAAAGTGACCTTAGCACTAGGTGGCTAGCTTGCTAACCAATAAGCTCATAGAAACTGCTGTCAGTTAAGCCTCTCTCAGGAAAACACCAGCTAGCAGGAGAGGCACCAAACCATGCTTTAACATCATGGCAGCCGGCAGAATCAAGGCACGTGTGTTTGTATACGGCACCGCTGCACACGAACGCTTCGCCATCACCTCTGCTCCACATGGAGTCAACTTCCTGCTCTGCAAAACCAATCAGGGAAAAGCAGCGCAAACGAGGCCCGCAGCTGACCGAGCTCCCGGAGCCTCGCAGCAGTACTGTACGTACCCTGTGCCGCTTTCAGAAAAGATGCTCCTGCGCAGTGTACTACACACAGTCCTACTTCACGCAGAGCGGAGCCACTCTGCACTCCTTTCATTCCCTGGAAGCCGTTACACGTTTATACATTTTTCAGATGTGGGGGATATTTCATCCAGCTGGGATCAGAAGGCGAAATGGAAATATGTGCCATAAAGGCACTGCCAAAAAAGCAAAACGACTGAACGGGACAGAGATTTCAGCGATAGCCATTCCGCGCGGAAAACAAATTGCATCACAAATCACAAAACACATCTGTCTGCAGAACTTGGCTCCAGTGTTCTCTTCTCTCCATGTGGATTTATGAAATAGCCCGCATATCTGAGAGTCAATCCTGAATGTGTCTCTGAGAAAATAGACCCTCTGGCAAGGACAGAGGGCAAGTGTGAATGTGTGTTTTCACAGCGCGGACAAAGCTGACGGCTTTCTGGATGCATTTGTGTTTACACACAGGGAATGACACTGTTGTAACTTTTACGGTATATTACAGGCCTATTTCCAGGCAAAGAATATTTTCCCATAAATCAATCACATTCATATACTCACATCCATTACTTAGGCAGCTTCTTTTTAAGCATTAAACTTGGCATTATTCATTGTGCTTGGAATGCCATGGTCCCTTATTAAATATGAGACAGAGGGTGTTAGGGTGCTGTGTTGACTGGCTTAAAATGAAATTATTTTTATTTATACTATGAGCTTGAAACACAGGTCCCTCTGTGTATTTAATGTCACTGCTTGAAGACTGACAGGAACTGACTGTTTCTACCAACACAAAATGATAAATGTCTCCTGAGCTGCGACCGTCTGACAGCAAATGAACCCAGGCACCCTGCTGCCTACTCAGCGTTTCACAGGCTGTCTGGATTCTGCTAAAACAGCCAGATTAAAATAAGTCAGAAATCTGCGCGTGTCTGAAGGACACAGTGGATGGCAGAGGAATGACCTGATGCAACACAAAGAGCATCTTTTCTCCATGACTGACCCGGGATAAGCTGTGTGTAGACAGCCCAGCAGAGGCCGGAAGCACACAGAAACCTCTGAAAGGAAATTTGCAGAGAGGGTGATTTAACATCCGATAAGTTCTCCAGCTCTGTTTACTCTAACATTGCTCATTTTTTATGGTGACTTTTTTTTCAGCTTCTGCTAGCATGCTTGCATTTGCCCCTGGCATCTAAGCATCTTGAATAACAATGATAAGAAAAGGTTTATTTTTTAACCACCCCTACCACCCTCCTGAATACTGCAGAATCCTTTCTTCACAATGCAAGATGTTGACACTTTGCCACATGTACATTTTGTGTGAAGATCCCACTTGTGAGGACCTGTCAGCATTTGATGTAGGTAGAATGACTCCACTCAAGAGGATGGTGTAACAAGAGGAAAAAGTGTGGAAAATACCAAACAGCTCCTCTGTGCATAAAAACAACACTACAGCATCAGCCAACAGGTAACTGGATTGTTTCTGCAAGAACAAAAAGACAGTCTGTTGACTTGTATGTTGAAAAGAGGGCCCTTGCCATGAGAAGGGACACTCCTGAAGGTTATAGAGGGTAACCCAAACAAAGTGAGACTTTTACATGTCTAATTGGCTTATATGTTAATCATGAAAGAAATCCAAAAAAGACTATCAAGATGCATTTTTCCCATTCTATGAAGAGGCTACAGTAAACGCTGGAATGCATATGAAACAACAACCCAACAACAGAAAAACTCGCGCACAACTCACATGCGGACAAATAGCTCAAAATGAAGTTAATGATTTACAGCAGAGACAGTCAACTAACAAGCAAAGGCGATTCAAACTTTATTACCAGACAGTTAATACATCATTCGCAATGGCTTACCTCCTCAATGACTTCACTCTGTATTGTCAAAAAAAAAAAAACTTAAATCTGGACACCAAAGTCTGCCAAGGATTTATGCCACTGTCATTATTATGAATAACAGACGTAGATGTTATTGCACTACTAGTAATAGTATGCCAAACGAGCATCTGCCTCCAACTAATGAAGAGCGAGTCCTCTCTCTATTATTAATGTGAAAAAACGGCTAACAATGAAAACACATTCTACCTAACTGTATCACGCAATCGATACATGTCGTATATAAACTGTCAGTATTCTGCCAACCCGCACAATCCATACGTTACCATTAGATAGCGCTGAATGCATTCTCACCTCGTCTCCTCGGCGATTTTCGGGTCTTTCCACCAATGGCAAACAAAACGAAAAGCTCAGCAACTCATTGCGACTCCAGACTTATTAGTTTGACAGGCAGTGACAGCCTCAGGAAGCTCGTTCAGGTTTAAGAAGTATTCCTTATGCTCAATTAAAAATGCCGGGGTGTGCTGGATTTGCGAATCAATGCCAACTCCCCCCGTTCCTTGCCATAAGAAAACGCATCTGAAAAGCACCAAGGAAAAACTTTCCCGTTTCCCCGCTCTTGTATGTATCGTGTCGCTTCGCATTGATTTGCAGTCACTCCACTAGCAAGTTTTCTTTTTCCTTTTGTCTCTCCCTCCGCATGGACGTCCGGCCCCTTGGGTGTCTGTTTACGACCAAACCGGCTTCACTGCAACTCGAACCGTTGGAAAGCGGTGGAAAACTCCGCCCCGCATGTCCAGAGTTTCATGCTGGCGCAGCGAACAGCAATATGTCCACGCCGATGCGTTCCAAACAGAAGCCGACGCATGTGACAAATGGATCTCACAAACAATAGTTTCGTCCCGGCGCAGTTATTCTGCTGCGCGGCAGCTCAAAGCTACGAACATGCCGTTCCAATGTGACGTGCACAACACCCGTATGTGACCTCGTATTTTAGGTGTCTTGTTTTTGTTCCTAGTTTTTCGTTCTTTTTCTGTGGATATGGTACACCTTTCAATCCGAGGATATGACTTAGCGTCTAAATTCCAACAGACCCAAACGTGTTGTCATCATTGCAACAGAAATGTACACACACAAAAACAAAAAAACTAAACACAAAATGAAGAAGGAGGGAAAAAAAATTCATCCAACATTCATTAATCCCACTGATCTCAGATCTCCAATGCACTGACCTCTAATTTAACAGAGGAGCTTTCTTTGATTTCCCTGACTTTCCAGTGAAGCTGGAGACAGTCGAGTGCAACCCCGTTTTTACAGCCCTGAGGTGTTTAGCCTTTCAGCTGGACATCCATCTGCTGGATGTCCTTCAGTCAAGGTTTTCGCGCTTCAGTTGAATCGAGACGACACTGACATTTCACCGCGAATGACTTTCACAACACCATATCTCCCTCTTCACTGTAAAACTGCCTGTGTGTGTGTGTGTGTGTGTGTGTGTGTGTGTGTGTGTGTGTGTGTGTGTGTGTGTGTGTGTGTGTGTGTGTGTGTGTGCATGTGCGTGCATGGGTGTGTGAATACTTAAAAGTATTGTGTGGTACCAATGCATGCATTCTGGGATTGATTAAACACATCTGAATCTTAAATGTGTATTGTGGGTATTGAATAGAGTTTAAAGAATTGACAGCATGAAGGCATGAATTGACAGCTATGAAAACAAGGCATGCAGGAACCACCACATCCCTGGCTTGTTTGTATTGTAAAGTAAATTCCTCAACTTCAGTTTGGGTTCTCCTGACCACTCTGACATTAAATCATTACACCCCATTACACTGCTTATCCAGGGTTACTGACTTGGGCCAGGTTCAGTGCTCAGGTGTGCCACTGATGCTGTAAGATTGATCTTGATATTAAATCTAATCTGAGCTTGATATTAAATCTAATCTGAGCTTGATATTAAATCTAAATTGTTTCTGTTGATGGAGAATATGTCAGTTGTGGCCCACGTCATTAATCCTTGATAAGGAGGATTGCTAATCATTGCCATGGAATGTATAAGCCTATATATGATGGCAGGAGTTCTTGGATGAGGTGTTTTGTTAATAATCTAAATTTTTGCAATTTTTATTTGGAATTTGGATTTTGACAGTGATTTACTCAACTAATATAATCCTCCTTGTATATACATGCTCATTAATCTTTCCTTAAGCTTTGTTCTGCTATTGACTCAAAAACATTTTATGTACATGTACCCATCCATTATGGTGAAATTACACTGAAAGATCTTCAAAGCAACAATAAAGCATGTTAATATGGTGTCATGACAACTAAATACTTCAGAGCAAACACAGAACAATTACATAACTTTCTGCTCAGGTAGATCTTCTTTGACAGTAATGGTTCATCTGTCATCTGTCACCCTTTGTTAACTTCAGTTTAAGCCCTAATTATGACTATTCAATAAAGAAATGCTAACTGGGGAGGCTGCATGTCATCACTCTCCTTTTCATGTTAAGATAGGAGAGCTAAGAATCAAATAGAAAGAGGAAGATAGGCTTTACTTTCGATTCTGAAACACAGGTGCACATCATTCCTCCTACTTAGATTCTCATCAGATCACGGCCCCCATTTTGTCATTGTTTTTAGCTGTTTCTTCTGGACTTACCCATATCAGTGTTCACCAAAACATTCTGTTGTAGGAAACTACACTGCCATTGTTTTAGAATTTCCACAATAAAGCTTCTGCCTGCATTGTTCCATCATGCAAAATTTCTATAAAATCAGAAGCTGCATGGAAAGCTGTTTTAATACATGTTGGATCTACATGTTGTATATACAACGGGTATACAAAAGAGCAGATCTATTTTAAGACCAGGAGATACATTCACACTGATGAAATATGAGTAAATAAGCTTTAGTAAGTCCAAATTCAGGTAAACAGATTAGGGCAAAATCCTGTAAACTATTTGTTCAACTCAGTGAAGATACACTATTGCAAGGGAAATGAAAAGGAAGGAGTTCACAGGTCTTATGTAAAATAACATATACAATTCAAAGCACACTACATGGTGCTAACATGCATATACACATGCATGTCCTGCGTATGAACACAGCTAACGTGTCACGCAGTGTAGCGCCGCGATATTAACGACTAAATTCAAGCACAACTTGCGAAACCTGCACTTCAAGTGTCGCGGCTGTCTTCCCCCAACACAAACACGGCACCAGGGTCACTCTCATGCAAACAGAAACACGGCAGAACTGGAGGAGCATGAAGACGATGTCAGCCCTGCAGGAGAGGGGAGATCTCCTGGGAGATCTGGGAAGGACTCGCAACCAGGGCCAGCTGCTCGTCTTCCCCGTAACGACTCTCCCAAAGCCATCCAGCTGCTCTGGCTTCCTCTGCCACAGCCGACCTGTGTTCTCAGCGCAGGAAGTCGGTTTCAGCTCAGGGGTTAAGCGTGGGATTGGGAGAATCAGGGCGGCTCTACACAAACACCTGTTATTGCGAGCAAAAACCGAGAGGCTTTTCAACTGTGAAGTTTAAAAACAGGTTCACCAGGGAAATTGGCTGGCCCCGGCTCACGCTCCTGCGGGCGGGAATTTCCACAGATTTACAGCCTAAATGGCTTCTTCCTATTAGGGAAATTGAGGATTTTGTATCCAAATCATAATTTGGATAGAGGAGTAACCAAGCCTGAAGCATAATGACATTTACAGGACCCTGCAGTCTGTGTGGAACATATCTGATCCAAAAAGAAGTTTTTTTTTCTATCCCCCCCTCTCCTGAGTTTGGAAAAGGCAGACAGTGATTTTTTAATTCTGATCCAGCATTGCCTGAGAGATTACTTAGATGTAAATAAGGTCTGTACTGAGACTGTGGGCAGGGTGAAAAGCCAATGACAATCTGAGTGTGCCAGGGTGCCCGGGTGGATTGGGAGTGGGGGTGGGGGGTTTGGGGCATTTCAATCAGTGGGGGGGGGTGTAGATCACACTGTCTGAACACAAAGCCTCACGCTCACAGAGAGGTTCACGCTGCCATCTTTGGACAGCCTTGAGCAAATCCACCTTGAGTCCAGGTTTTCCATTTTAAATCAAGTAACACACCAGTGGGGGTCTGAGCAGGCTGTGGCATGCTGTCACATTTTAAAGAACACACATCTGCTCAGCCTGACCAGGGGGGCACGACCATCCTACACAGCCTGGGTCAGATCCAGCTGATCGGCCACCCCGGACACCCCCACAGAGCTGCAGAGTCGAGGTAAACACGTCCCCTCCGCAGAAGAGTTGCACACCCACTGCAATAATTTGGAGCTCACAGGCAAAAAGCAACACTGAAAGGAAATGCACACAAACACCAGATCCCAGAAAGAGGCCTTCTATTAACACGCAACAATGAATAAAATCGAAATGTTCTGTACGTTCACCTGTTTATTAAAATGGAAAAAACATCAACCTTTAGGAGATACAGAAGTGCACAGGCTCTCTCTCCTTTGCAAAATCATCTATCTCCTCTACCTACACACCTCTCCATACACTACAGCAAGTTCTTACTACCTTGTAATCCTTTCTATTAGGTATAGGCTTGCAGGTAAAAGAAAAAAAGCCTTTTCTATTGAAACGTAGAGTACGAGATCACTTGCATTTATTGTGATCTCAGGGTTTCAATGTTTCCTGTGAGTATTCTCCTGACTTCACACACAGAGTATACAGTATGTGCTGTAGTTAACAGAACAATTTTTAAAAACTGAGTGGCATATAGTCAATCAGTCTGTCAAGAAGTGACAAAAATTGACAAAACTTCAATGCCCAAGTTTGTTTAAGAATAATTTATATGCAATCCATAATTTAACACTGAGAAACACACATATTTATGGATAACACTGGCATTAATAATGAACTTGTAGGGAGCAGCTGTTCAGCTTCTCCGTGGGAAGGGAAATGTCTGAACGTCTTAACAATAAGTCTGACTGTTAGGGCGTTAGGGTTAGGAGACTGGACGACACGCACACAGGTAGGTTAGTTTTGGGGTTAGCTCTAGATTAGGCCATACAGTTACCAAAGGAGGACTGGTCTACCTGAACTCAGCCTGTAGTGGTTTAGAGGGTCGGGAACCCATGCATTATCCTGCTTTACACTGTCCATCTCCAAATCTGCGTCAAGGTGGGAGAAGGAGAGAAGGGGTTCATTCGGTTAGGAGATAAAATAAATAAATAAATAAAAACCTCTCAGTGCTGCTATGTCTTCATTCTGCTCTATCAACATTTTTTCTAAATTCCCAAAGAATATGAAGATTTAGATTTTGTTTTATTATATATTGTAAACTGTTCTACAGATGTATATGGTGTGTGTATATAGTTGGCATAAAAATCATACACTGCCTTTCAAAGATACGACTCGTGTTCTAAACTGTCCGCAGAACAAAGTAGGACCTGCAATGCTCAGGAACAACTTTGATAACATTTGGCAAATACTGTCGCAATACATCCACGAGTAATACTACTAACATACACAACAGGCTGAGTTATGAAACAGAGAACACCCGTGGGAGTAGCATCTGTGTGGAGAGGCCCACACAGCCGTGGACCCCCGGAGAGAGGTTATGAGGTGTCTAGGGAGGTGCCTGCAGAAACGTGCAGTGAGTACCAGGACGTACAGGGAGGGAAGAAACTCCAGGAGGCAGGCCGCAGACCAGAGGTAGGGGAGGCTGGGGGAGGACACAGCAGAAAAGCATTAAACATGCAAGCGAGCCCAACATTAGCCTTAGACAAGCAGGGGAGCCCGAGCCCTAAATATACAAGGGAGCCCTAAGATTAACCTTAAACAAGCAGGGAAACGTAACCCTAAACATACAAGCAAGCCCCAACATTCACCTTAAACAGGAAGGTTAACCCCACTACAGCCAACCTTAAACAAGCGGAAGAATTCTAGCCCTAACTGTGCAGAGGAACCTTACACCTAACCCTGATAAACGCTTCTGGTCAACCACTACTAGTCCTATATGAGGCCAAAGCTTCTGACTAAGGCAGTTGACATTGCCATCATCTTAAGTCAGTAAATCTTCTGGCTGCACACTTAAGAGGTGTAAATAGGGTGCAGCTTGTGAGAAGTGGCAAGTGAAGTGATAAGTATCCTAAGTCACGGTGAGAGAAACGGCCTCAACATTTAAGGCTTCGTGCCAACCCCAAACAGGGAAAGTAGAACGCAGCTCGACGACTGCTTGTCAGGTCCTGTGCTGGGACAGGCAACTAGGACAGACCAGGCTGCCTTCAGTCCACAGGGGGCCCTAGTCTGGTAATTTAGGAAAACTTGGGGAGTGAATATGCGTTAGGCCTAGACGTGCAGGGAGGAGGAGGACATGCATTCTGACACACAAGACTAAAACGTTGGGATACACTGAGGCACAGGCATTAGACACAAGAGCTGGAGGACATGGAAGCAGGACTCTCTCACATCAAAAACATGCAAACAGCTTTTCACAACAGCAAAAACACACTCCAACATCCCTAACAGGCACAGCCTTGCAAACACAGCTGTGTGGAATGGGGAAACTTTATTTCATTTGAACCCCTGACTTTTAATGAGCTCCCATAGTGAGCACCTGGAGCCGTTCTCCAAAACCTTTAAATGCAGGCAATTCAACAATCACAGCAGATTAGCATGACATGCATTTAATTGGATATTGAAATTAATTTTGTGGTTTGAAGCAAACATCAGGAAGCACAGGGAAACACACTCAAAGAGAAGCGTTTAGACACAAAGCTGTACTGTGCACACCTAATATCAGCAGAAATCACATGGCTGATTTACATAAAAAGCCATTTGTCCAACCAAATCCTTTCTGTGGGTTGTGCATTTTTCCCTAAAAAGAACTATTTGCCACATCAGCCTCCTTGTAAATACGTATCACACACTCAGCTGTTCTGACATGGAACAGCCTTCCAGAGTACAATGCTGGCATCATCACAGACACTGGCCTGAAGGTCTTCCACTGTCAAGTGCATGGATACCTCCATACTTCAACTCACGAGGGTAAGGACTCCTCAAGCTGCAGTGACTCGTGATTGGCTGACGATATTCATTCATCCAACATCACTGTTGTTCACAATTACAGCCAATACACAGGAAAAAAAAGAGCTAACCTAAAATGACTTCCACAGACAGAGCAGTGTTTTGGTATCTAGACTAAATTGGCTCCGCAGAGTGTAGAGCTCCCGAGGCCAGCTGGACTCCTGCTTTGATTTCATTCTGATGTTCCAGCCTGGTTTTTTTTTCTTCTGTTTTTGCTTTGACGACGTTACCGCTGCTCTGTGCGATGTTCTGCCTGCGCATCCAAAGCCGCATGCATGATTACAGTACTGAACCGGGGTGATTCACGGCGTCGGGTCAGCTGCACAGAGCCACTGGACGCGTTTGAAACAATCCCCGTCCAACACGCCGGTCGCGGAGGGGAGGTCATTATGACTCTTGGCAGTCTGCTCAAACCGAGCATGACGTCAGCTGGCTCGCCACGCTCTCCATGTCCCAACACAAGGCCGCTTATTTCAGGGTTAGAGAACGACGCGCGACACCAACACACACGAAACTGGAAACACGCTAACGCCATCACGCAGCGGAGTTTCAAAGCGGGGGGAAAAGACATGATGTGGAGGAAAAGAGAAGAGGTAAAATATGTGATGGACCAAGGATGTATATAGCAGGAGTATGTACAGAAATAGTCATGGAATGACAGTTCAAGGGGACATCTTCCATATAAGGCAAACGGAGGGCGTTCCATTGAGCATCTGACAATGCAGTTCGACTGGGTAAAATAACTTGCCCCTGTTTCTATAAACCAGCACGCTGAGAGAGACCCAAACTCACCACATCACTTCCAGCACTGACTGACCCACCAGCTGCCCTGCGCTATGCAGGAGATCAACCACAGAACCGTTCCCTGCGTTCTTTACATGGTTACCGAGCACATGACCGCACGCTGGGTCATGAACTGCACTGTATGGGCGGCGCCTGCCAGACTGCACAACCGCCGCCTGGTGGCTGTGTCTGAGTGCGGGGCCAGCTCTCTCACCCTCCCCGAAATGCCAGCCCTCTCCGCTGCTGCCAGACCGACTAAACTCAGCCCCAGAGACACTCCCTCACCAGCCAAACTCGCCCCCCTCCCCTCCAAGAGCGGGGTTTCACCAGCCTGCAGTCAGTCAGCAGGCAGCTCCGTCACACACCCATGCTCAAAAACAAATTTCATTAAAGTTACAGAATTTCCAAACCTTTCGCTTCTAATTTAGAAATACAAGATCATTGCTGGCACTGAGATCCAAGCATTACTGAAAGGAGCTTCGCATAACAACAAATTCGTAGCCATGTCCATCGCTCCTGATAATAAATAAATCCATTTCTAATGAAACCTCGGCTAATCTCTCTATCCACTTTTTCCTCTTTTGCCATAATCTGCTAAACCTATTCAATGAGATGTGGTTCATTTTCTATGTGTATTTTCCTGGTTCTTAATAATACAGTAAATACTACTACTACTACCACTACTACTACTGCTACTGCTAATAATAATGACAATAATAAATATGCAATGAGCACAATGACAGTTTAAAACACTCCCTCCACACTGCAGCTGCTGCCTGGTGGTGTGAATTCCGCACTGTGTGCAACACAAACATCCCAGAAGCAACACGCACACAGACAATGATGGCATTATAGTGCTGTGATTCTGGCCACTGCAGCCACACTGAGACTGAAAGCAACACGTTTCCCTCTTCCCCGAAATTCAAGCAACCATCAAAACGGAGCCTGAAACCAGATGTATTTCTCCTCACAACCGAATCACTTTGCCCTTATTTATTTTTGAGGCCGGACTCTATTTGCCAGCGATTAAGACATCGGCCTCCGCCAGATGCATGCATGAGCACACTGAAAACAAAAGCAGTGTGTGAACCGAGGTGATGTAAGTCACAGACTGAATCTCACACTGTCACACTGCAGAAGCCTGGTCTTTCTTACACACACAGAAAGCAATGCAGTGCGTGAGACTGGAACATCAATCCACTGCACACCCGTCTCTGAGTGACCAAACCCTTCAGTCCTGCAGGGTGAGTTTTTGTGCAAACATGCAGGAGGTGGCAACTCACTGCCACCTGACAGTGGGGTGGCTGTATGAGAGAGAGAGAGAGAGACAGACAGAGACAGAGAGAGAGAGAGAGAGAGAGAGAGAGAGAGAGAGAGAGAGAGAGAGAGAGAGAGAGAGAGAGAGAGAGAGAGAGAGCAGTGACAAAAAGCAGTACCTGGTTTTGGAACAGAGTTGGTGACAGACTGGGGGACCTTGTCATTGATCAGCTCCACACACTCACTGGGAAAGAAGCCAACCTGCAGCAGGGACGAGAGGAGAGAAAGTGACCTGAATAACAGGAATATCCAGATCACAGATCGCGCTTTCTCAAACATCCTGGATGAGAATTAACCCTGGACCTTATTCCATGATGTCATCTGTCAGACTGAACAGCACGACCTCAAACATCACAGCATTTAGGCTCATCTAAAGCAGCCGTTTACACCTGGTGGTCTCACTTTTGGTTCTTGTTCAGGTTGGCCCGTTTGACACAATGAGCCCTGGGGATTTTTTCCTGCTAAAAAGGCTGGCGTGAGTCCGATGGTGGGATTTTGATCGGCTTGTATGTGAAAGCTGCCTGGCAGGGCTGTAGGTCCAGCCTTAAGCCAGTCATGTGCCATGCTCACTGCCCAGCCTACGGCACTCCACTCAAGCCTTAATGCCAGTCAATCACCTGGCAAGGTGAAGACAAGGTTCACAGGGTTCAGAAAGAAAAAAAAAAGTGTCCCACTTCCTTGTATCATTCCAGGAAGTGCTGGGTAGATAAAAAATCCCAAGCCTAGGGAGTGATCTTCTCAAGACCAGCATATTCATATTCATATTCATAAGAGGCTCGCATAAGCATGGTTAATAAGTACTGGAAAGCTCCTCCTTCCTCGCGGATCAAAGGGCCCGGCACTCGTTAGCGAGCAGCGGGCTCAAAATCCCTTGAATGGAGGAAGGAGAAGGCAGGTATTACACAGAGATACGCGAGTCACAGGAGAGAACGAAGCTGCCCGCATCCTCGCCAGCTTTAAACGAGATTACCAACCTACCAGGGGAACAGGTTTACACGGGCGGGTAAAATTAACTTTGTAATTACGAAAAAATGCCAGGCCATCAGAGATGCAAGTCCACCGAGACAGCGATCTGAGGAAAAACTTTAGCCCTCAGCGCATTTAACACATCCCGATATAAATAAGAAAAAGACGAGGAGCTGACGTCTGGAGCTGGAAAGCTGTGATATCAGCTGTTTGGCGATGCAGCTCTTGGCATTTCATACCCAACGTTTTCCCAGATAATCACTGGGAAACATTGCTTGGTTAAATAAAGGCTAAATACATAAATCACTTGCTTCGCACTCCATATGTTTATGGCAAAAAGCGCACATTTTTATCAGCGATAGCAGTTTTAAAGTTACTGTATCTCCATGGGTGCAAGTTCAGAAATTATGAGTCACAACGCAGAAATACGCAGCCTGTAGCGACGGGCCTGCTAATGCGGTGAAATTAGGCGGCTGAATCATGACAGACTTGCAACCTGACCCCCAAATATTTCCCTCTCGCAGCGTATCATCATCCCCCTGTATCCCCGCAGCCAACAGACGTCCAGAGACGGCCGTCCTGCCGCGTCTCCCTCGTCTGAAGCGTTAGTATCCTCCAGACGGGCTCTTGGCGTTCCCTGATGTTATCTGTCCAGCAGATAAGGACCGGAGATGTGGCAATCTGCAGGGAGGCTCCAAGGGTCACCGCTCTGAAGAGCAGGAACAGCAAAGCGCAGCGAGAAGAAGCACGCACGTGTTCTCGGGCTTACCCTTTCCATAGTGAATTTCCCTTCCGCTTCATTCGGAAACGTGAGTGAAAGGGATCCCTGAAAGACAGGCCCCCACACCTCCCTCAGAGCTCTGCGTCGGCCTGGTCAAACTGTGGGTGCGTGGGGGATCACCCGATTCTCTCCGCCACCCTGCTCCACGCACGCACACACACTCGCGCTAACACACACTGACTCCCTGCTCTTCAGCCCCGGCCTGCTGGGGAGTACACTGCCCTCTGGTGGAGGAACACGGAAAGCCCATTGATGGATTGATGGGTTTTCCCCTGCAGTTCCAAAGTCAGTTACTCCCTCACCATTTTAATAAGGAGCAGTTCCGCTCTTGCATAATAGATTAAATCTACTATAAAAACATTAGCCATTCTGAGCGGACGTCCTGTGGATTAAACTGTTAATTAAACAAACAACAGTTACGGGAAATGGATCAGCGAGGGATGGGGAAGGCCAGTAATCCCAAGCTTTATCTGAAAAGTGGGATATTAAATTGATTTTAATATCTCTGGGCAAGCATTTGTACAGTAACTGAGTTGAAACCTGTCAGCCATGCCAGACCAGTAAATTTTCTGAGCAAATCTGCTTAAAACTCGATGCAGGACGGAATCTTGCAGAGAAAGTTCCATCAGGGAGGACAAGAGGGACACATCCAATGGGAAGGAGGTACTGCTCTTCCTACGAGCTCAGCCATGAAAGACAGGCCTGCACAAACAGCACTGATGTAATACAGAACACAGTACACCATTCTGCATAGGCCAGAAAAAAAAAACAAACAAAAACGAAACGTATTGACCGTCTCCAACGGTCCCCCTGTACAATAACGGCAGTCATGAAGCCTCGCTTGTTTGGCCTGCCTGTTTTCCCAGCATTCCTGGCTGACTGGTCTGATGGAAGATCCGGCTGGTGTTTGAGTCACTGAAGGGCCATACATGCGTAAATCAAACAGGACCGCGGTGACAGTCACAGAGTGGTGGCCAGCATCTCTGCTGTGCGTTTGTCAAGCAGTGGCACAAAGAGCGGTTTCCAGCGAAATACAGGGACTCACAAATCACATCACCTCCCCACCTACAGCTTCATTTGACATGTTCTGCAAACCCCTATGGTATCCGACTGACAGTGTCTATGCAGCCAACTTAACCTTAAATGTTACTTTATGGGGCATTTTAAAGAATTAAGCCTAGTCCTACAGTAAAAAGTTCCTCTCTTTGAAAATCTCCATTTAAAGAAATATCTAGGTCTAGGCCTAGGCTTAATCCTTGTCTGTGAAACCCACCCTATAAGAATTAATTACAACCACACTAGATATTAGTAGGTAGGTGACACACCCGTATTAGGTACAGGTCATATTCAATACTGTAATTAATTTATAAGCGCTGCGTAACTTCAGTGTACATCTAACTACACATTTATACACTACTACAGAGTTATGTAACCTCTGTGGTTGCCCAGTTATTAAACAGTGCTTATAATTCAAGTGAACTGCGAAACTCGTAACCAAAAGGCTGCCGGTTCGATTCTCCACTGTATAAATGGATAACATTGTAAAAAACCGTAACCCGTGTAAGTCGCTCTGGATGAGAGCATCCTGAAACCATGTTATGGTGATATGGGTGGAGCAGTCTGAGTCCACAGCCTACAGGACAGGCTATCCGAGAGCACCCACCTGAAAGCCATGCTTCCCTCTCCACCAGGTAGTGTCCTCTTTAGGGGGCATGTCGATGACCGAGACAATGTCCCCAACCTGGAACAGACACAAAAAGGACTGTTCAGCCACCTTCAGCCCACAGGAAGACTATCATCAACATTGAGCCGACAACTCTTAACCGCCAACATTTAAACGCCTGTGAAGACGATCACATCACACACGCACATCGACATCTCCTTATGGGAGGAATCCATCATTGAGCTGCTTACTGCAGTGCTGCCAGCTAGCTCATCCCCGGCTAACTCACCAGATGTCTCTTTTTTAGTGTTTCTGGATGAGACCTTCAGTGTCTATTGTTTTAATTAACAACACAATGGTGAAATAAAGCCCTGCTTTTTGTCACAGTATGCACCACGTAGCGACCCAACTCCAGGGTAATGCAATTTCCAAAACCCTTTCTCAAATAAAACACGCTAATTCCTTTAAGAAGCAGCAGGGCAGAGCAGGCCTTGTGCAGTCATTACAGTAAGAGGGTGTGTAGCCCCCTGTTCTGAGCTTGTGAGTGTGTGTGTGTGTGTGTGTGTTTGTGTGTGTGTGTGTGCGCCGAATGGCGTGTCCCCTGAGCGAGCCGCTCACCTCGAAGGACAGCTCGTCGCCCGCCTGGGCGATGTAGCGCTTGATAACATGGGCGGCGGCGATGGCGGGAACGTTGATGGAGGACTCCTCGTGCACCAGCAGGTGGTTCCCCTTGTTATCAATCTGGAAAAATACAAGGACATTTATGTCCCCCCCCCTCCACACATATTCTAATTTCAAACACGGGCAGCGCTGTGATGCACTGAAAAATGTCTTCCTCTTCTTCATAAATGTTTCAGTGCCCACGGATTAAAGTGCTTTGATTCCTTTCAACCACTGTATCCCACAGCTGTCTGAATTATTTAGCTGGGAATGTATCTGGTTATGGATACCTGTTTTTATTATTTTTACTCTGAGTTCAAAGAGAAGGTGTGTGGAGACCTTGAGCAGCAGGAGGGATATTGATAGGCTGGGAGCTATACAGAGCTGAGGCTGGCAATACCCTGTGCTGTATAGAGCTGAAGAAACACCCGGAACAATCCCCAGATGGTGTGCTTATGGAGTCAAAGAAAGACCATTAATCATCTGAAGATGTTTTTGCTTTGTTTTCCATTTAAAATGGAGTTTCCATCATTTTAAATGATTGTAATGCAACGCTATTTAAAATGATCAGTCATCTTGAAAGTCTTAACTAGGTAGCACAGTAAAGGCATTTGGATGCACCGCTTCATCTTAGGTAGGCTTCAGATTTTGACGGTAAAATCCTTTTATGTATCACTTTAATAATATGCAAATGAGGATAAGCATCTTGAAATGTTTAACAAGGGTCTCGGAGTTTGTCAGGTTTAGTATCACAATAAACTTTTATGATCCACCCCCTGGTGTTTGTATGGAGATGAGCCGTGGGCACCCCGTCCTTATTATAGTGCAGCCCTGGCCTGTTCTATTAGCCAGCAGCCTCGGCTTCAGATCCAAGGCTTTTATTCCCTCTGAAAGGGCCTTAATTGGATTGCACCTCTGCCCTTGCTGTGTACCGCACTCCCACTCAGAGACAGAGGCAGCCCTGCTCCCAGTCCTCGCATTCTCCTCTCCTCCGTGCCGTCTCTGTCCTTTTCACTGCGACTTTAATCACGGACACGGGGAACGTGACGCGAAATCGGCTCCGTCCCAGCTGAAGTGTACAGTAGAGACGCGGGAACGTAAACCCCTAAAATGGGTGGAGCTATGACGTGTTATCAATGAACTCACCAACCTGAAACATTTTCCTGGGGAGAACAGAAAGTGTTTTGATTGGTTCATTCAAGTCAGAGGCTGACAAAGATGTGGTAGCTCCACCCACTATAGGGTTGTTAAAGCCTCCCTGACCAATCACTATTCTTCAAGATGGCCGTGCAAGTAGAGCTATTGGTTGGTGGGAATGTGTTCCTGGAACAACTGCGGTGGAAGGGAAAACCACACAGCTTATGGTGTATATGTATCCATCTCCCCCCATATGCAGAGGGGATACTGCAGGGGGATTATACCTCCATCCAGGTGAGGGCAGGCCCACAGTTAATCTTGTTGTCAGCAATTGCTGACAGACGGGAAAGGTAAGCCATCAGCATCTGGGAGACTGTCTGTGAGGAGCAGACAGACAGACACAGACAGACAGAGAGAGAAACAGAGAAACAGAGGGGGGGGTCATTAAACATATACTCTTACTCAACACTTCAGAGTTGGGGCAGGCAGTATTAAACAGACTAATGCATAAAGTGCTTTTCATGCATCTCATCCACTCGCAGTTAATAACTCCCTGTGAACACTGCTCGTTTGAGTGTCTTCTGTGACTCCAGAGAGAGGAGAGGCCGCAGAGAGAGTAATCGTGGGGCACTTAGCTTAATGTCTCTAATGCATATTTACATTTTAATAAGACAAATGATACCTGCAGCAATTAAATACTATAATTCCAAACCCACATTCCATCTGAGGACATTATGCTAGGGGGAAAAGGTCTCCATACATCGACTACTGACAACAAAGAAATGAAATGTAAGGACATATTTATCCAAAATGATTGCTGGTGATGAAATCAACATGCTTTTAAAGTCCTGGAGAAATAAATCCTCTTTTGAGAAACTAAATTGTTAACTGACACTTTAGGCACAAGCTCCACCCCTCACAACTGACAATCCCATACATGTTGTTCACTGCACTCTGATTTCTTAGATAATACTAATATCTTGAGTGGGTCTGTGTGACTGGATTTGTATGGACGTAAGTATGTAAGAAAGAGGGCGCAAGTACCTGTGCAATTATGTGGGGAGTTTCTATGCATACAGGATGCCAGGGTTAAATGCTATTGTTAATCCATAAAGTTCTGGGTGTCGACTTTGACCTACTTCATAAAAGGGAAAGCAATACTGTGGACTTAGACACTGTAAGAAGTGCTGCTCTATTCTAAAGGATCAATCTGAGAAAAATGACAGCTGAATAACTTTATAACGAATGCCTGTAAAAAAAATAATCAGATAAGCTGATTTTAAAAACTGTCAATGCACCCTTGATCACCTTACCCACACTCAAAGGGGATCTTTTTTGATGCATACATCGGTTCCTAATTCAGCCATTAGCCACGAAAAACAGTAGAATAAATAAATACCAGATAAAGAAAAAAAATTGGTGCTTCAACTTGCTCGTTCAATCGAGGGCTTCACCAAACATGGTTTGCCGTCCTCGACGTGTCACTTCCTGGAATCGGGGACACAACCCTCGCACGCTGAACACTCCAGTGAGAGAATTAGAGAGAGCTCCAGGGTGGGAGGCATTCCAGACGAACTTTTCCAAGGCCTCCAGCCCACTGCCACCCCCATTCCAACACATGTGTTGGCACTTACCCGCCAAATTAGCCAACGCTTAACACAAAGAGTGAAAGTGTAACTAGGGCTTAATGAAGAGGAGGCAGTCCAAGTAGCAAAGCATGGCTTTGCTGCCCTCCTCATACAAAGGAAAGCTTCTCCTTCAGCTTTCATTTAGGAACTGCGCTTTGCATTGTAAATACAATAGGGTCATATTGGCTTCAGATGCGTTTGAGGTGCTACTGGGCTCAACATTTTGGGGAAACAGTCTGGCAAGAGTTTCAGAGGAGGGAAAACAACGCAACAGCCCCCCTTTTGTTAATGAACTGGCCGACATCCACTCACGCTGCCTGAATCTGTTTGGAGATGAAAGCCGTGGCGTTGGTGTGAGCTTTCCCACAAGGCTTTTCCCTTTTTCCAGGGAAAGGGGTTGCTGTCTCCCTCCTCCCCCCTAACTCAGGAAGCATTGGGGGCCCCCTCCAAAAAAGGAGCCCCCCAACAAGCAAGCCACATACAGCTGCACAGGTGTGACATGCTTTTTACAACTTTGAGATAAAGAAAATACCTGCGTGCATGTGCATTACAGACAACGGTGTCTTCTACTAAGGCCCCTGTTGTTGCCACATGGCTTTTTTCTGTGCAATCACCTAAATTTCTGCAATGCTGCTTGTCGATTTCCACCATATCAGACAGCAGGAAGCTGAAGCAACGGGTACCCAGAAACAAAAAACGCTTACACTACAAACAAAAATGTACGAAAACTGAGTGAAAATCATGGCTAACATAACCAGGTAACTGTTACATGAGAGCTTCTATGTGTATGAGCCCTGCAAAGATTAAAAAAATGCAGAAGCAGGCAGAACACTTCTGGAAGAGCTTGACAGATTACCACAAGCCATATACAAATGAACATTATTAAGATTTGTAAGGAGCAGTCGTATATTTAAGCACTGTGATTGTGTTATGAGTGTTAACTTGAGTTTTTTTTGTCTGATATCTGATTAAGTTTGAATCAGAGTTGCCTGCAAGGGCTTTCTCCCAAGCTGTAAATGTCAGTGCTAAAAACAACCAGAACTCTGAAGACGACCAATATTACAGACCAAACAAGCCTTGAAAAGGAAAAAAAAAATAGATTCCATACATCCTATAATTGCTTCCACAGGCACCAATTTCACAAATTCCCACAAAACCAGTTTTACTGGTTGTAAACCGGTAAAAAAAAAAAAAAAAAAAACAAAAACAAAAAAAAACCATGCACATCTATTTATTCAGAATGTGAAACGTGATCTTGGAGAGTGCTTTGGGCTTTGTTATTTAATGCCAGAGTTAGTCTGCAGAGGCACCCCTGTTAATACTGTTGGCATTGTGGGCGGCTGTATTTAGCTCTCCAAGAGGCTTCCATTACTCTACACCACACAGGACATCATCAACAGCCATCACGGGCACAAAGGCGGCTGTGAAAATCAGCTACCGAGTTCAAGCACACTTGACGGTTGAAAAAAAAAGTCAAATCCCCGCACTAGAGAAGTTTCTAGAATGTAAAAACACTAAAAAAAGAGACCTGCGACTCAGTTCAGCTGCCCATTACATACCATGCACAACATTGTGAAACACTTTAATTGCGTAACAAGCCGATGATTCAAGCCGCGCAAACATTGGGATAAAAGCACTGAATGTGAGAAAGCCACTTGCCAAATTGCAAAAAGCTTTCAATGATGTTCACAGCAGGCAGAAAAACTGCGAGTCAATGTGACCCATCAAAACACAAAGAAATAACAATGTTCTCTGCATGACTTTGTCTCTTCTCACAGCTTTGGGAAATAGGCAGCAATACACAATAAAACAATACAAGCGTTTCCTGTCCAGAATACACTATTTACAAAAGTAAATGCCTGCTTTATACTGGGTAAAATAAGCCAAGGTATGACCTGTGATGTCTTCACTATTGCTACCTTCTGGAGTAATTTTTAGGGATGAGCTGTTTGGTTCATACTCACTACGCTGGAATGGGTGCTCATTGGAGGATTGGTACTATTCCATTGACATCATCTGAACAACTCACAGGATCACAGGACAGAGGAGTGAAACGAGGGGACCTTACCAACGTCTAGCTACCCATGCCCATCCCCTTATCAGACACTTAAGCATACAGTTATGGGCAAATTAAAGGCAGGTTGGAAAACCAACTACTAGTTAACCAACTGCTGTACTCAGCTAAGACAATTATAACCATGGCAGATATCTTCTTGAGCATGGGTAGATGTCTCATTGGTTAGGTGGAGTATTGTGACGACTGTGTCCTACCTCTGATTGGTCCTTCAGACTGTCGAATCGGGGCAGCTCAGGGAGCTGGGAGAAGCGGCGGTCATAGATACACAGGTGGAGGTGTTTGTCAAGGACGCGGAAGTCCTCATAACTGCGCTTTACTATCCAGCTGCGGCCCTGGAGGAAACGAGAGAGTCAGAGAAAGAGAGTCGGAGAGTGGGAGTGAGTCAGAGAGGGGGTGAGTCAGGAAGAGTCAAAGAATAGAAGAGGGTCAGAGAGCATGACAAAGCTAGACAGACCTGTGCAGTCAGAGAGAGAGAGCGAGCGTGAAAATACGAGAGATTTATTCTAAGAGGGGGAGAAATCTTTGAGCACACCGTGAAGCACATCTCTTTGATGTTATAAAATGGTAATGACCTTCAGAACAACATAAAATAACCGTTCAGTAAAGAATGACACATTCCCCCAAATGAAAATGGCTAGACACTGCAGGGGAAAGAGGCAACTATATTTTACAAAAGAGTCCTACTGATGCATAGGCCTGTTTATTCCATTTCTTCTCTAATATGGTGTACATTCCCACATCTCTACCTCCAGCGAGGGGTAGAAGCATGCAGTCACAGCTAGAGCACAGGAATGAGATTTAGCCATTAGGACAGCCATTAAACTCCCCTCCTCTACCCAGAGGCTATTCCAACTACTGGGACAGCGCCCCCTTAAGTGGAAGACCTGTGCTGCAGGATGTAATAGATTGCAATAAACGCTGAGCACTGGGCAATAAGATGATAATAGGCCAAACAAAGAAAATCTTAACATTTTCAGACTGAAACATACTTGAATTTTCCACTCATACTAATCAGCTGTTATGAGGTATTAAATGCTATTGAGATTAGCAGAAAACATTATCTACTATCAATTTATATGATTATTACAAACCCTTATCAATATAATCATCATCATCATCTTTGCAGGCATGATCGTAATTATACATAAATACAGTAATTATTGCTAAACATTTCAGCTGTGACAACTGTACATGATCCATTCAGTACATCAGAAATGACACCCAACAGCTGATTTGTCAGTTTTCAAGACCCATTACTTCCACGGCACTGATCATTCTTAATTTGACTGACACACCACTTGTAGTTTTGTCTGTGCATTTAAACTAATTTCCCCATAATGCACTGTGTGCCGGTGCACAAACCAACCAGACTGAGAGTATGGTGTGCCCTTGCACTTCCCTGTAGCTTTTAAATAAACACAAACCCTCAGAGGGAGGTCACCTCACACACACACACACAGACATTTTTAGGAACAGTAATGACATCCATCAGCCCGCTGTTTTTGCTGCTTTTCGGTCTGGATGAGCAGACGGAGGTTTGGGTAAGCAGACAATGCTATTTGAGTCAGTCCTTCTTCTTATTTACTTATGTATGACGTGTTTAATAATTCAAATCAACAAACAGCTGTGCTGCAAACTCCCATCAAAACTGGGGGGGGGGGCTTGGATGACGACACCTAAAATAGGTGAGGCTAACAGAGAAGTTATCCGTAGCATGTTTCAGTCATTGTTAGCGTGTTTCGTAGTGCTTCCCATAATGTCTCTCAGTCATCAGCATCTCATAATCGTTGTTAGCATGTTTCTCAGTCCTTGTTAACATGTCTCCCAGTCAACGCTGGCATGTCTCTCAGTCATCCTTAGCTTGCCTCAAAATCCTTGTCAAGTCTCACAGCAGAGGAGGCAATGTTAGCGGTTAGGGATGCAGCAGTGACTGAGTTTGAACTCTCACATCACCGGGCACACCGGACTCCGCAGATTTCTGTGTCCGTATCTGGCCCCTGCAGCTTAGCGTAGCATGGCTTTTTAATGAGATTCTCCCAATCCCCTGTCTGCATCTGCAGCCCTCTCTGCCGGGGTTCCGGAACCTCAGAGAACCTTCCAGACCTCAGCCTGTGGCCAAAGGTCACAATCAGGATAACTTATGAATTTAAACATGGTAAACAATGTAAAATATAGTATATTCACGACACCAAAATTTATATTTATAAAAACTGTGACAATGTTATCGTGACAGTCAAGAGCATGAAAGAGGCATGTGAAAAATTGTTGCGTGAGATTTAATGACCAGCTGACTCAAACCTAATTACAGAAGAGCAGAACTGGGAGGAAAACCAGCTCACACAGTGTGTCTCCACGATCTGGGCTAGGAAACCCTGGGTTATACAGGAGACAATCATAAACAAGCATATCACTCCTTTAATAATTATCAAAAACTCATTAAGGTAATTAAATTACCATATAGAATACTATGTGATTTTAGGAAGTCATATTGCCACCTTGACCAGGACGACTGAATCACAGGTTTCAACATGAAGTCACAGGAAATGTAACGTCATACATAATTGACATACTCCATATTGAACTATGCATCCTATAACTTCATTTTGAAATTAAGTGGCAGCACAAAAAATGCATAAAAAGACATATTCAAGAAGTTTACAGGGTAGCTCTACAGTTTCTCAGAAGTATCCCACAGGGATTCACACATACCACTGACATTTCATTCCAACTCATCTCTTCCCTTCAGATCTGCAGAAATCTTCTCTAAACTGCAGGAAGACATAAAACCAGGGACACCAAATTCTGTCCCTTTGTACTCTGCCCCTTAGTATTCTGCATGTAGTCTAAGCACATCCTCAGATTTGATTGAAATTACAACAATTTATAATCTTATTTTAAAAGTGCACACTAATTGAACTTTGAGGTCAATTTGCTGGTGCATTTAACGATGCCAGATTTAAGCTGTCTCTCCAGCCTTCCATTTTCAGTGGCTTTTTTCCCTTCTTCATATGATCATTTCCAAACCAGAAACCATTTCAAAGAAAAGAAAAATTGTTACATACAGTGCTTTTGGCTTGGCGGCTCTTCTTGTCTTGACTTTCATGGCTACTTTTTATAAAGTGTCCGTTTTTAGCAGTTACCAATATAAGTTAAGCATTATTTTCCTCCACTGCTGCGTGCCAGCACAGATCTCAGGCGGACGGAAAAGCTCTGAGCTGCATCTCACCACTTCTACTGCCTCACCACAGACAACACTCACGGAACCCAGCAGCACTGACGCAAACACACACACACACGCGCACATGCGCACACGCGCAAACACGCACGCACACACACACACACACACACTCACACACAAACACAGACA
>CM032883.1:36581667-36704167 GCA_019176425.1 Megalops atlanticus | reverse complement strand
TGGTTCAAACTTCAGAACATTCATACTATATCCTCAAATGCATTTTCTAAATCCTCGAACTTCCTCTTGGACCTACTATGGCACTTAACAGAATGTTGCGATGTAATGGATCTTACTACAGGCTTGTGACACTTAGGATTTAGTATCATTGCTGCTCCTTGCCAAAGCTTCCTGCATGCACTTTTGTAAGTCGCTGTGGATAAGCGCAGCAGTGTGGGGTAACGGTAAGGAGCAGGGCTCATAACCGAAAGGTTGCTGATTCGATTCTCCACTGGGGCACTGCTGCTGTACCCTCGGGCAAGGCCCTTAACCCACAACTGCCTCAGTAAATATCCAGCTGTATAAATGGATAAAACTGTAACCTTGTAAGTGGCTCTGGAGAAGAGTGCCTGCTAAATGATGATAACGTAAGCCAATGTAACGGATAAGAGTGTCTGCTGAATGTAATGTAAATGCAGGGGGACAGCCATGTTGCAGTGAGGGTGTACCCTGCACAACCTCACCTGGCAGCAGATCTGGACCAGGTACACCAGCTCCTTCAGCTCCTGGCCGTTCCGCGTCACCTCCTTCTGCTCCTCTGCCAATGCCAGCTACAGAGAGAGAGAACAAAACCAGTCAGAGAGAAAGAGAGGGAGAGAGAGAGAGAGAGAGAGAGAGAGAGAGAGAGAGAGAGAGAGAGAGAGAGAGAGAGAGAGAGAGAGAGAGAGAGAGTCAGAGTCAGATAGAGGAAGTGGCTAAGAAAGAGTGTGCTAGTCTGTCATAGATAGAAAGAGTGATCAAAATGATGTCCAGAGTCTGAGAGAGGCTACAGTACATGTTCTACCGGGGCTAAATAACAAGCATTCTGGGAAGGCTAAAAACATTTATACCTGTTTCTATACCCGGTTCATGGATGGAGACAGTGCTGGAGTGGGAGTGCTTGCAAAGAAGAGAACACGAGCACAATCAGGGCCTGACGCGAAGCAAAGGCACCGAACAGCAGGTATATATATCCAGCAGGAAGCACATCACACAGCCCTGTGTCCTGCACAGAACAGCGTGACCTCCAGAGCTGAGTGACCCCTCTGGGCGGTGTGCCCGCTCGCGGTGGTAATCCTCAGGATGATTGCTTTTGCAGACGAGAGCACTGGAAGTTATAACTTACTGTTACTGCTTACAGACCTGGCCCATTTCTACGCCTTCACAGCTGTTTCTGAGTTTCTGCATTTTGGCCCCAGAGAGCCGTGAGAAGCAGAGCCATAGATTACTGGTGTTGAAGCATCTTTTTACTGGGTGCCAAATTAGCTAGTAAGCTAGTAAAAAGCTGGTGCCAGTTGGTGGAAATTGCTTCTCACAGCTTTTCTGTTTGTTTGTTCTTTCCAGAATATGGTACATTTATGGCTGGGGACAAAGCATACATCAGTTTTGTCGTGTCTAAGTGGCTACAACATTTTTAATAACCAAGATTTCATTTTTTTCTTCTCAGCATCATGCCTTCTGTTGCATTTTCACTAGAACTATTATCTCTTCAGGCCTCTTGACATCACCCCATCCCACAACCACATTCTAGCTTCAATGACTAAAAAAAAAAAAAAAAAAAAAAACCTCATTTTCCTCAGCCATCGGCGATGGGCCATTTGAGCCAAAATGGCTTCAGTGGTCATTTACCCTGCTCCCTGAACCCACTCTGGTTTGGCTTCATTATTCATCAGATCGCTACCAGCACCACTGCACAGGAGTCCAGCGCTTCCTGTCTGACCATATTTAAACAGACTACTGATGTCATGAAGACTGTGGTGTTTCAGTTTCTGCAACGATCACCCAGCAAATGGTTCACAAGGCCAAAACTATCACCACTATGGGGTTGGTGATGGTACGAGGCACCGGTCCTGCCCTTTGCTCTGAAAGCAATGTCCACTTGGAGGGAAATAAATAAAACCCAGCAGACATGTTCTGCTTGAGGCGTCTCCCCTTCACACAATAAACATGTACAACCACCACCAGCTTCACCACGACCCAACCCCCAAGAGAAGAACAGACAGCTTCAGGCCACAGATATCACATCTAACCTCCAGACATCATGGTGCTCTGCTCACACGCTACCAGGATAAAATGGAAAATAAACACGCACGTGACTCGTCAAGCCGAAATGAAGATTAATGGCGGGATGGGTGCTCCTGCTCAATTTCCCTTAATTGTGACATCATTTATGTAATTCAGCGCTATGTGTTTCATCAACATGGTACACAGTCAGGATAAATACAATGATCTGTGAAAGGAAGGATAAAAAAAAATCTCTCAGGCGAATGGGACACAGAGCGGCAACGTTAAAATCGACAGACCTTGAAATCACATTACGAGGGAACGGGACGATACAGAGAATACACAGGGGTCAGCCCGGGGTCAAATCAATATCATACGGTAATGGCGGATCTTTAAAATCTGGGGGTGGTCCCACACATATCAATAAGCATTAAGTCAAAGCAAGTCCCATGACTGCTGTCTGGGAATTGCGGTCCTCTGCAGTTGGCAGTGTGCTGAGACTGTCTTTCACACAACATCACGGCACACCCTCCATAAAACATCACAGAGTCATGGCAAAGGAAAGACACACACTCTTCACCACCACTGACAAATAAGGTTGTGAATTCTTCAATACTTGTGAGTTATGAACTCATCTTTTTAAAGCAGACAGCTCTACAAAGCGTTTAAACTGAGGGTAATGGGAAACACATGATTCTGTACCGAAGACATAGGAGGTCTTCCGTGCGGACCATCAAGGGTCATCACTGAGATACACAGCCCAGACTCTTCTCCGATCTAAATCACAGACAAGGCTCAGGAAACAGTTATTTTTTGGATCAGTGAGTCACCCCTCTTCACCTGTGGACCCATCACATTGATCCACAGGCTGAGGGGTTTCCAGTAATCCTTTCACAATTATACTTAATTATATGCTGTTATGTGAATTCTACATTTTAGTGTTTTGACAAGTTAGATGCACTCAGAGTAAACAACAGAAGCTGCAGCTCCCGTAGAGAAGGCCGGCAGTGAAGAGAAGGATACCATTACATCTCTTTATCGGTGCTTTCCTCCTGCCCTTGACAGCAGTTTCTGACTTGCTGTCAGCAAGAATCGACAGGAGGAGGAGCGGCTCTCTCAGGTTTACAGCGAAACGTAAACAGTCTGTCAGGGCGAGTGCGAGTTTTGACACCGTGACATAACCCTCTCCACAGAGCTGCTCATGGGCTTTTCACTCAAACGGCGCGGGGTGTGTGTGATGTAGAGAGCAGACAGATTCTCGTCTTCCTCTGAAATCAAAACCCTCTGCATCTTTGTAGTGTCTGTGATGGTGTCGCCCTTTTGCCCTCTCCTTACTGCTCTCTTTCTCTCTTTTTCTCCTGTTTTAATGGCTCACGGAATCAAAGCCTCGGTGCGATCTGGAGTGGGATCAGAGTCGGACTCATCTCAAATCGTGGCCCGGTACCGAGCAGCTACTAACATGAGGAGAGGGAGAGGACTGCTGAGAAGTTTCCACAGAGACCGACAGGCACGGTTTTAAAGCAGGTCACTGAAGACAAGTTCTTCTCTTCATTAATATTCACTTTGTTTTCAGGGAGGAGAAAAAAAAAAAGATGAGAGTCGGAGAAAAACTACGGGAATTATTACCAATCTATTTATAACAGAGCTAGCTCATCCTAGAAGGCAGAGTGCTACGAAAAGAAATGACCCAGATATCCGCCGCAGTTCAATAACGCTGCTGCAAACCGAAGTGCGCTGACTGACAAGCCTACCCACAGCAGAGAGAGGGGGAGACAGAAGGGAGAAGAAATGCAAAAATCAGTGTCAAAACAGGCAGCAAGCGTGTTGGAAACAGCAGATCTTATCTGAACTTGGGGCAGGGATCTGCAATGGATGCACACTAACTAGCATCACTTCACTTCATGCCGAGTAGAACAGGAATGCAGAGATTTGCACACACTCATACAGTCAGACCATCTGTACCAAACATACAGTATTAATGATCAACGTATAGAATATTCATCATACAGCATAAACCTTCACTTGTCAATCACATATTCATCCTCAACCACTCTAATGCCTGAATACACAAATAAAGACCACTTCTGATCAGCTTGCTCTCAATCTTACAGGCAGCAAAATGTAAAAACATAGGTTAAAAGTATGATTAGTTACTTTATCCAATATTCATTGCATGGCATATAAATCTGAAATGTTCTTCACTTTTGTCAATGAACAAGCACAAAAATTAGCTGTCTTGATAAACAACAACAAAAAAAAAAAAAAATCAAGAAAATAAGAGTGGAATATACACATTGAAAATGTCTGATAAAGGCAGATTAGAGATACCCTGTAGTGTATTACAGACATATGCTCTAAACTTTTTAAAAAAGAAAATCAGCCATGAAACAGATATGAAATCAGTGGAACTGAATTAAAACAATTTCCCCTTGTGCTAGTTCTCAATCTTATCTCATCTCAATACTGCACCTCTGGATGCTTTGTGAAATTCTCAAACTTTGCTGTTAAAAAAAAAAAGAAAGAGACAAATTAATCCAGCTAGCTGTGTCTGCAGGCTGTGTCCCCTGAAAGTGAGAGTTCAGCGGGCTGCTGCCCCTCTGTGAGACAGAGGGATTAGCTTCCCGGCTGGCGGGATTCTCTGGCCCCCTGCCATTAAGAGCAGCGGCGGAAAGCGTGCGGTCGATACTCACGCGAGCCGGGTCCGCCTCGTCCGATTAGCGCCGCAGCCTTTTGTTTACTGAGCGGCGCTCTGGTGAGCTTGGGAGAGGAGCAGAGACTCCCCCTCCTCGGACAGACGAGCCTGCGTCTGATTCAGCCCCTGTGACTGCCGCCTCTCCTCTTCATCCCTCTGCGCGAGTGTGTGTGTGTGTGTGTGTGTGCGCGTCTGTGTGTGTGTGTGTGTGTGTGTGTGTGTGTGTGTGTGTGTGTGTGTGTGTGTGTGTGTGTGTGTGTCCCAAAACAAACGCACGCGAGGGAGCACAGATGTCAGTCCAGGGGTTCAGGATCCTTGCGCACTGGTCCTTCCCCCCACCGCAGTGAAGGCAAACTGACTAAAATCCCCTCCCGCTGCTGGTGGCTGGATTTACACTGGGAGGGGATTGCGGGGGGTGGGGGAGTGAGGGGGGGCGCCAGAGAGGTTACTCGCTTTCGGAGGATTTAGACGGATCACTGTTCAGTCCTGCCCTTGTCGTTTTTGTAAGCTCTCCCCCCGGCTGCCTCTCCTGCTCCATGCTCCTCGCTCTGGGCCGGCCCCCGCTCCACACCACACGTTTAACGCTCAGTTTGCTCCGAGGGAGGAGGAAAAACAGAATGTTTCCTCTCTCTCCGCCTGTGTCCCGTTTCTCTCCACCACATACTCCCTGCCCCTCTCTCTCTCCTCCTCTTTTCTCCCTCTCTCTCTCTCTCTCTCTCCCTCCCTCATTGGTACAGCCCCCCAGGACTAAGCATCCTGCACCAAAATTGGAGAGGAGAGGGGTACAGGGGGCTGGCCTGCTGTTTCAGGAGCATTTCACCCTGTCCCTCAGCACCTGCAGACCTGACAGGACACATCTCACTCATTTAAAAGTTCCGCAAAGTCCAGCAACCCAGCAAAGCCCTGCCACTCAGCCAGCACACAGAGCGAGGATCCCCATCAGAAAGCACTGCTCTGCCACCCCGTTCCCTTCTGCGCCTCCCCCTTCCTGTGTCTTTATGTAAACCTTACACTGCTCTCTGTTTGCTTCTGCCATTGGTAGGTGCAGGGGAGTTGATCAGCCCTGAGTGTTTGGCTGTCTGTGAATAGACAGAAACCGAATCCACTCATTAGAAGAGAAACGTGGTGAAATTAGCACCACTGGCACAAGGGAAGAGCCCTGAGACTTGTGACCCCATCAGGCCAGGAGCAGCAGAGTTATGCACTGTGCTGAGTGTCAGCTGACTGTCAGTCCTCTGCTGTGTCTGCAAAGCTTTGCCTTGTTTATATTCATGTGCTGTTGCAGACTCAACAGGAGCAGGAGAGGCTACGCTGTAGTCTAGTCTCAAATCCCCGTATCTCTACAGCATTTGAAAAATGAAGCAGGTCGCTGACACCACATCAGGACGATCGACGCCCAGACGGAGCACCTCCGCTGGTGAAGCCGTGAACTCTGACCCCTGTGGAGTTCGTGGCAGAGCCAGCCCTTTCTGCGTGGCCTAATCACAACCAGGAGGGTGCCGCGCAGCTCCTTAAACAGGCCCTCCAGCAGGGCTGTGCATCAAACGGCAGGAAAGGCCGGCGCTGCTCTCTCTGCTCTCCTGCTCAGACCGCTGAGAGGGACACCGCGCCAGGGGTAACACATCAAAGCGAGAGCCCCGAGTCTCCGTGCGAGGCCGTCACCGCCGCCGTCTGCACGAAGCACACGGCTGTGGTGAACTCTGCCCCCGGGCTCTCATCTGGCACCGCACAGCGGGACCCTGGCCGGGACCCAGCTCCGCTCCGGACCGGCCCAGGGAGAGAGCCGGGGACTGGGCGGAGAGAGGGGGGAGAGGGGGGGTGGGGGCAGGGAGAAAGGGGAGAGAGGGTGCGCGGGGCAGTGGACTGAGGCCCCCCAGGGGTCGCTCACGCTGCGGTCCCGGCAGCAGGAGGGCGATAACGCACCCTGGATATTACACACCCAAACTGCATTCATGGGGGGTTGCTAAGGACGACCACAGAAAAAGCACAATGAAAACCAGGGATATTGCCCAGTGGCCTAACTGGAGTCTGACTTGCCAAATAAAAGCAGCAAGTTGTGTGTGTGTGTGTGTTTGCACACACACTGCTGCTTTACCTATCAACTTTAACACCTAAACAGAACCTACTTAGTTGCTCCAATATCTGCACAGAATGTTTGATTCTTCTTTTTTTTTTTGGTGGAGGAGCCCATTTCAGTCTCCCAGCATGAAGAGCAGAACTCAGAGGTTTATGGATGGGAGGAAGTGAAGGAGTCTGACCCTTCAAAATGAGTCCCTTTGGCTCTGAGCAGTGTCAAATCAGAAACATATTAGTGTGGCAGAGTCCAAGGGTTCCTGAGTCACTCCACTGAACCCAACCTGATGTTTAAAGCTTTTAAGATGGGCTAGTTAAAGACCCCTCTAGAGAGGGATCCTTCTGACAAATATCTGTCTAAATGCCTAAAAAATCCAAAAAAAGAACATTAGCACCCTTACACTAAGAGAATGAATATAAGGCTTGTTAGAGATATCCTGGGGATTACATGTTCACATTCTGGGAAGAGCCATTTCATTACCCATTTAGGCACTTCAATATCTACAATATAAATGAAATGCTAAGGCTTAAGACACACATAGATTTCATCTCCTGGTGAAATTAGCCAAGGTAATCTCAACCCCCTGCGTGGGAGACATTGTGAAACAGTCAAAGAAGAAATCGTATAACCAAAAGTAAATGCAGGCAGTTAGAATGCAGCAGAGGGAGACACTTGCAGACATAGCGTGTAGGCATGAATATTTAACAAGGCTTGTCACTGAACGGCTCTATCAGATCCAGACCGAGCAACACACGCACATCCAGAGAAATGACAGATTTCAAAATAATCCAATAAGAACAGCCTTAGGAAACATTAACGCAACAGAATACTATCCAAATAACCACATATCTGTGAAGAGCAGGGGGAAAAAAAAAGGCATTTCCAGGCATCTAGGAAAACTTGAATTGCGTTGCTAACTTTCTGGGAACAATCAGGAGTAATCCATGAGGGCTTTCCTCGAAGTATAATGACTCAAAGGCTCTGGCCAGCAGGAGCGGAATTATGGATTTCCACGGCCATCGCGACTCTGGCCTCAAATAAGAGGCGTTTGCGGATAATGACAGGTCCGGTCCAGCAGCCGGACACACACGCCACGCGTTTCTGTCACTTCAGCGAAACCGAAATGAAATTAAACGATGAAGCCACGCTGTCTATGGGATCAGCAATTAATCAGACTGCATGAGGGGCTAAAATATGATAAAAGTCATAATCCGTGTATGACCCATTTACCCTGCGTCTGAGTCGGGGCGGATATTTCTATTCACCGCTCAATGCAATGCACATGAAAGAGAGAAAGAAAAAACCCCAATAACATTGGAAGGAGTTCATGATTTCCAAAAAAAAAAAAATCACTCTTTTTGCAAGATTCAGCGGCGGCAGCTACTCCGTAATGCAGCAGATGAAAGAGTTTATTTAATAATTCCCCCACATTATAATTCAGCTCTATGTGTGAAAATGCTGCTGTTAGCAGAAGTTCCATCCTAACTGCAGAAGGGGTGGATGCTTCAGGACTGCCCTCCCACGCAGGTACTTCAGAAGTCATGGAGTGGCTGTCGTTCCGAGGGTGCGGAATAATGCATTCAAACACCGGGGTGAAGCGGAGCCCACAGGGGCCACTGCGGCACCCCACTCCAGAGATGGAGGCAGGACGCAGCCAGAGCTGCGCAGGAGAGGAAAACTTTCTGTTGGTTTACATCGAGGTTCACTGCTTCTGTTTCTCTGGGTCTCGGGGTGCTGGTCTGCATGCAAAACAAGCTCAACTAATCAGGATCCACCAAGGTTTTAGCTTGACGCTAATCTGGATTTGATACTTCTTGACAGCGGCATTTGCGTGGAGGGAAAATTTGACAAAAGGTGTCGCTCGACACATCCCTGCTCATTTGTCCCTTTTAATTCGGTTATACAGACAATTTCAGGCCATTAATGTTAATTTGTTGTTCAATTACTTCATTTTTACTGGACCCAGACTGATAACATAACAAATGAAGCTTAATGAATTGAGAAAACAGGGCCGACACTTGATTTAAGCCATGGTGGGTCAACACAGTAACGAGATGAGCAACACACTGGGGGCTAGCAAAAATGTACGCCCTATAAATTGAAACAGGGCTGGAACCACTTCAAACACCAGTGTTTGTTAAGTAAACTCCTTAGAGGAAATGAATTAAATAACAGAGAGCCCTGCTGCGATGTGGCCCACGAGAACTAATCCATCACCCTCCATGGAGCGGTAAAAATGACACTCCAGCGCTCTTACAGGCCGCTGAAGCCCTCGTAGGGGCTAAAATTGGACATCTGCACTGGAGCACTCAAGAGAGCCTCAATATTCAGCCCCCACACACAGGGATTCCAGGGGCCCGGTGGCCTCCAACTCTCATGGACCTGCTCAGCTGCACCAGGCCTGACTCCTCCCAGACCAAACTGGACCTTCGGCTGAGGACTGCTCAGTGGGAGGTGGGTAGGAGCAGAGCACCTGTCCCTGAGGAGAGGTCGTCCGTCACACCTTTGAGAGCAAGGCAGAAAACAGCACAAGGATTGCCGCCAGTGGGCGTGGTCAATATTTAATATTTACTACTTTTTTAGTGAGAGGAGAAGGAAAGCAAGCCCCAGCAGCTGGGCTGGTCCATCTCAGAGAAGGAGGCCTTCATGCTCCAAATGTTACACCCACTCCTCATTATTTACCATTCAGTTAAATAGCCGGCTGCCAAATTAAGTGAGGTACGGCAAACTGGTGGCACTGCCACAGTATGAACTGTGAAAAAGAAAGGCGTCTGCTCAGCCATTAATGACAAGGGTAATTCCATTTGAAGCTAAGCAAGATCAAAGCCAACCCCACTGCAGCAGCAGCTACATCACATCATTACTAGTGGAAGCACATTGTTGCAGGAACAAAGGAGGGAACAAATTCAACGGCATGTTTCTTTGGTAAGCAAAAATATTCAAGTGTAAACTAACTAAAGATTTGTTTCCATTAAACAAAAAATGGCTGTGAAAATCAGATGGCGCTTTGCATGAAAATGTATACAACATAAATTCTTCTCATAGACAGCTCTACAGATTTGAGATGCACTCCGCTGCAGTCTGGCTGTGAGGCTTGCCCTGGGCATCAGGAAACACGCTGCACCTCCACTGAGACACGATGAAGCTGATAGCCGCCCCCCTCCACTCTCACCTGCTGGCCAGAACACAGAGCCCGGCGGTGAGCTATGAGGGAACAGGATCCCAGGCTGGTGAAGAGAGAGGTCCCTGTACTGAGCCAAGAGGACCAGGAGCCCACACTCGTAAAGTACCACAGTAAAAAAGATAGAGCTGCCAGTAGGCCATTCAGCATCGTAAATCAAAGCATCTATATCTGCCCTTCTCTCTTTCCCTCTCTCTCCTGCTCTCTCTCTCTCCCTCTCTCCATCTCCATTTTACACATTTTACATTTGTGAAGTCTCCAAGTGCCATATTTAAGGTAAATTACAGTCAAGGCAACAGCATTATCCAAAAATGCAAGATACTACCTGATCCTAAAAAAGCAGATAAATCAGATAAAAGATATTAACTGCAAGTCACCATGTTCAGGGGTGTCACAAGTACTAGTTGAAGATATAGGAATAAAGAGCTGGACTGAAATGGAGAGGAAGCCCTTGCTCTGATTAAGCCTCTACTCTACACCTCTACCACAAGAGCAGTGTTGACAGGCTCACAGACCTTGGCACATTCCCTCTCGCTTAATGAGGTGACCGAGTCGTGTACACTCAGATACGCGCTTACACATTCACATGTGTGGGCAGAGACTCACACAAAAACCCAAACACGCACACACAGAAGGACCTACAGTTGCAGATGAAGACATCTCATGAGGGAATTGGAGTAGTCTGACTATTTAAGGAGGCCTGGGAACAATAGGCAGTACCTGTGTAGTGACCCTTTAAGGAAGCCTGGAAGAATAAGCAGTACCTGTGTACTGGCCCTTTAAGGAGGCCTGGGAACAATGAACAAAACCTGCTTTGTGACCTTTTAAGGAGGCCTGGGAACAATGAACAAAACCTGCTTTGTGACCTTTTAAGGAGGCCTGGGACAGTAAGCAGTACCTGTGTACTGGCCCTTTAAGAAGATCTGAGAACAATAAGCAGCATGTCAGCAAAATGGTAGCTGTTCGATACTCACAAAAACAGACACACTTGATTAATCTTCCTCAGTTATGTCTGAAATACATCATAGAGCTTTACTGCTCTTTTCATCTGCAAGTCCATTTGATATCTGAAGTCCCTTTTTCAAGCAACAAACCAAAATATACACAGCCTGTCAATTTTTGTATATATGGTACAAACATACAAGTGCAGCAACTGACAGTAGCACTAGAGGCTGGAGGCTGGACCAAATCACTATGTGAATGCTGATATGAAATTTATCACACAATCTGATTCACTGTAACAGAAAACAGAATAATCAGGACAGCCACAACATAAAGACAACCCAAAACATAAAAGAATAATGCAGAAAGTGGATTATAAGGATAAAATAATATGGAGCAGAAATAACTAGGATTTATTCATAAATTCCACAGGAGAGAGTGGAGGATAAAGCAACAGCAGCAACAGTGTGAGTTTAAAATTTCTGTCAGCGTAGAGCCGAAAAGCAAAACTCAACCCCTCCAGGCCCATGTGTATGCAGCACTTTAAGCACCATGCTTCATTATTCACGAGCTGGCTAATTACTTATTCATGAGCTGACCATTTACTCAGTTCCTCATTTTTTGGATGTTTTTACTAAAAGATATATCAGAACTGAAGTTTTTACGGCACTGTGGTATAGTGGGGAAGGGCTTTGGATTAGTATCCCAGGTGAGGAACTGCAGCTGCACCCTAGAGCAAAGTAATTAAGGTGATATACCTCAGTAAACACACACAGCAGTGACAAAGACTGATGTCTGTTAAGAAAAATAAATAAATAAATAAATAAGGCGGAGTATGGAGGCTGATACCCTGGGAGAGGACAGCTCTTCACTTGGTGTGAAGCGTTTCTCACCACAGGAAGTTCACGTTCAGGACAGGCAGGAAGTCAGCGCCGCGGCAAGGACTCCGCACCTCCAGCGCCGAGAGATTGGCTGGTGACAGTCGCCGTGGTGACAGTGAGGCAGCAGCCGTTTCTGTGTCTGGGGAATCCCCTGTCTCTCTCTCTATCGCTCTCTCTCACTCTCACTCACCAGCTGAGGGCTCCCCTGGCAGTTACGATGCCCACAGGCATCATTTTCACCGAACAAAAGCAATACAAGAATTCCCAATTTCAGGCTGGGGGACCACAGTAACAAACGCAGAACAACATAGGCTTGAGTATACATCAGAGACTGAAGCTTTCAGAGGGAAAGACAGGCTTTTCCGACACAAAATACCCCCTTACGTTTTCGGAATTCCACATTTCTAATGCTGCGGGTCTGTTACACAGCTTCAGTTTGTAATTTTTAAACATCTACATGTGATACCACTGAGCCATAACCTGATAAACAGGAGGAGTAATATCTGTACATACAAAGCCTCATTTAAAGCTGGCTATGTGAATATCAGGTGCGTTACACATAAACAATGCTAACAATGTACTACCTCTGCGCTAACATCGGCCACAAAAACACGGATTCAGACTCAAGCCTGTACAGACAGCAGCCCACAGAGAGGTGTGGAAACAGTACATTCAGGCACTGTCAGCTTTCAAGAAACATCAGCTTAATCTTTTCTTACATGCACAGCTACAGGGGGAGAAATTTTTTCAAAAAGTCCTGACTCATTTATAAAAACACAAAATTGAATCTGATAAAGTGGAGAGCCCTTTCAGAAACATGATGAGGACAGAAAGATCTTGAGTGAGAAACCTGCCTCGCTTCTGCCAAAGAGGGGGGGCCGATCCCACCGATGGGGTTACAGTGAGAGCGATTTTACTCCACCGCCCGACTGGTTAGGCAGAAACCTCGAACCAAACCGCGGTATCGCGTTTCAGACGTGCTAGTGGGCCCGGGGGAACCATGGGGTGTTATTAAAGAGCAGTGCCGCGGGGGCGGGGACTGGCCAATCACAGAGCAGAGAGGTCACTGTGATGGATGGTGTGGCTCTCTGAATGGCCGTGTCTTTCAGGCTAATTCTGAGAGAGGGGCGGTGGCCCTGGAAACGCTACCGTGGAGACGGTACCCAGACCCTGATGCAACTGCGGGAAACGAATGGGCAGGCCAGCAGTGAAGGTCTGTCCGCTTGCAAAAGGGCGACACTGATTGCAATCGACCCATGATTCCACAAGCATGCAGGGAACCGCACGCAGAAACGGTCCCATCACCAATGTAACAGCACACTTGTGTGCAAGAACATAAGTCAATCAAGACACAATGGGACAACACATAGCAACCAACCACAGCTGGTGTGAGAGTGAGAAAGAATGTGATTGAGTGAGAGAAAGGAAGACAGAGAGAAGGAGAGAGAGGGAGAGGGGGCATGGGAGGGAGAGGGAGAGGGGGGGGGGGGGGGGAGGGAGAGGGAGAGAGGGAGGGAGGGGGAGGGAGAGGGAGAGAGGGAGGGAGGGGGGCGGCAGAGGGAGAGAGGGAGAGAGGGACAGGGGGCGGGAGAGGGAGAGAGAGAGGGACAAGGGGCAGGAGAGGGGGGGAAAGAGAGAGAGAGAGAGTGGGAATAGAGACGGAGAAAGAGTGGAGGCCATAAATCTTTCCTGATCTCGTTCCACCACACCTCTTCCAAAGCTATAAAGCACAGGAAAGAGGAAGCACTTCTCTGTGGTACAGCTTCCCTCATTGCCTCTGCAGCTGCGGGGGAGGACCCCAGCCCAGCCACCCCCCCCACACGTACCCACACTCAGCCACATCCACCACAGCGCTGGAATCCCATGGTTCCTCATGTTACAGCCTGCATTACAGCAAACTCTCACCGCATATACAGCAACCGCTGTCTTTCAACAGAACTACATCTCTGTCCTCCTCTTTCAGATGCTCTCATTCTTTTTATGCAGATCTGCAGTTTTTTTTCCTTATTTTCTTCCATGGAATAAACATAAACAGACAAAAATAAAAAGAAAAATCATGCTTTCGCCAGGTGATAAAAAAATACAAGCCTAAAATCCTGTCGCACTGCGTTACAGTCAAAGGGGTGTCTCACCCTACCCCTGCTGCTGCCACACGATTTTTCCCTTCTGTGGGTTCGCCCAGCTCGGTTTGATTTCTCCTGTGTTGCCTGGTGATTCCCACTGAACCAGGGTAGGAATCCCTCAGTAGCCCAGCTAAACAACCCACAGACACGCTCTCTGTGTGGCATGCTACTGGCACGGTCACGCACAATGGGACAGCCACAGCAAAACGAATGAACTGTCACAGGGCCAACACAGGTCTGGGGGAGCTGCAGGCTGCCGCAAACCAGCGTGTAAGAGTCCGTACCCGTCCTCAGAGCTCGCCTCTACGGAGGAACTCATTTCGCTGGTCACAGACTGATCTTCTGCGGTCACATGTGACCAGGCGAGTCCGGCTACTCAGGAAAAGAACAAACAAACATTTGGTACGAGGCTACACAGTGTGCATCGACGCACGTCCCATTGCAAACCGCGCTGTGACATCATAATGGCACCCAGAGGACTCTGACACTCCCTCGCATGCACGCAGGGGCCATGTTACAAGTCAATACAAAAGCGCTTACAGGCCCAATTCCCTGTAAATGACCTCATGCGAAGCTGTAGGAGCCCCTCCGCTTCCACGCTGCCATGCCGCTTTCATCGTTTTAATTTACGGCAAAGATAATGCGCGTTTCTACATCTCCATCTCTTAGACCATGAAATAAGAGTCTCTTGTACAGCTTGTCCCTTGATAACTTGTAGGATTACAGGGAACAGAAAGAGACCTCCAGATTTCCGCTGAGATCATGGCAAATTGCATAAGCTATAACATGTATTATCTAAAGATATACAGCCCCAGTGTCTTCAGCTAACCCTGTGGGAATGTTACAGAGGGGACATGACTCCAATATATAGTGAAAATGACAGTTCAGGAACACAGTCTAATGGCTTCAAACTTTCACTGTACAGGAAAAAAAATGCAGGGTTAAAGCACAGTAACTGACTGGGGGCAGCACTATAGCACTTGACTAAACAGTAAAGAACTGAAGGCAGTATTACAGCTAAATGCAATGACCCAGTAAAGTATTGAGGCCAGCTGACTAAATGCAGTGTGATGCTAATACTCGGAGGGCTGTGTTACAGTGTAGAGGGCTATGTGCTGCTATCACAGCTGTGTTACAGTGTAGAGGGCTATGTGCAGCTATCACAGCTGGGTTACAGTAGATTGCTGCATGCAGCGATTACTACTGTGTTACAGCAGAGGGCTATGTGCAGCTATTATAGCCGTGCTACGCTACAGGGCCATGTGCAGTGACTATGGTCATGTTACAGTACAGCACTAGGTGCAGCTGTAGGACGACCTTGAGTCCAGCAGGAGAGGGAACAAGGGGGTGGGAGAGCAGAGCCATGTTTCACTCAGACAGACAGGCGATGTGGGGAAGGCACTGAGGAGAGAGCTCCCCAAGGAACGCTGTGAATCTCCCGCCGCATCCGCCGTGACAGAGGTGCTGCATACCCACCTCCTCCACCAATGAGCACCTGGAATTTCACATCTCCGGCCGCAATACCCAACCCCTGCGTGACACGAGCATGTTTCATTTAACATATTGGGAATGCTGTACTGCAAAATAATCATACACTGTCCATCCACCTCAAAGAAACCATTCAAGAATAACTCCACAGCTAGTGAAATAACACCTCTAGATCAGTTCCACCTGAAACACACGGGTCTCACAGCAGTTTCATTTCAGCGGTGTGTCGTCTGGCATGCGAACACAAGCCAGGGATAGCATTTCAGGGAAATCCACAGGAAAGAGAAGTATGCATGTAGGATTCAGATGCCTAGCTACTCTGAGGGAAAGTCACTCCTGCTGTGGCGAAACAGGTGACTGCTGCCCTCTGCTGGCTCACAGTCAGAACTGTACCAGAATTAATTAGCCAAAAACACATGCTCTCCCAATCAAACTAATTATAGCATGGGCATGTATGTTTTCTATCATTACTGTGCTAAAAGATAAACAACCCGTCCAGTTAAATTTTCAGAAGGGGCGTTCAGCTCTTGGACTGAACACAATGCACTGCCACGCGGCAGTGAATTAAACTGCGCTGAGTAATTTCCCCCCCAACGCCGCCGTGGAAGACTGGCGGTGGAAACGGCAGTAGAGGCTCTCAGACGGGGCATCCATATTCAGCACAGTCCCCCCGCATGTTGCCGGCCTGATCCCTGCCGATCGGTCGAGACTCCCCGTCCCACGGCCGGGCCGCTCCATCATCCGGATTATCATTCAGAGCACAGCTTTCCCGAGGCAGGTCCCCCCGCTCCCCCTCTCCTTTCACTGGAAACACCTCTGCGCCCCTGCGCTTTTGAGCGCGTTTATCCTCCTCCCCCTGCGCGCCCCCTCTCACACTGCGTAATCCTGCATGCACAGCCATGGAGCTGCCAGCTACCTGCACCGCGCCGTCACCTGCTTCCTCTGAGCTGGGAGCCAATTAAGACCGCTACAGGTTCCATTTATTCCCCAATCAAGCAATCTCAAAAAAAATTAACCAATCAGATTCTATTTAATAGGTTCCACATTTACGACTGTGATGTCACAAAGCGCTTTAGCAGTTTAGCAAGGGCAGAATTCCATTTTGATGATTTGAAGAAATTATTTTTAACTGTACTAAATGTGACAATAATCTGACAAGCGGCTTTATGCAGTGCAGATATTGTCATGGTTTTTAATTCATGCTATTAGCATAATTATCCCTCAACTCTGATGAATAAACTGAGGGAAAAGCGAGTATCCTCCACATTCAGGGGAGGATCCTGGGAGATTGTTGCTTATTCATCTGAATTGCTTCTCGGGGAGAAAGCAAAGAAAGTCTGGACTTGTTTTTACAAATGGAGAAAGGACATCATGCAGGGCGTACACAACAGCTGGAGCAGAATGTCACAGCTCGTTTGAGGCGTAGTAATTGTGCCAATCACTAAATCCCCCCCTGCTCTCCTGAGCCGATTTGCCTCTGCGGAGGAGATGGTGCTGCTCTGGTTACATTAAACCCACTAAGCTCATGCGCTCATCGCCAACACCCTCAATATCATCATGAAACTCGCTCAATATTTCATTATGGAAATAATGAATACCATAAAGCAAATCTGTCTCCTTTAATGAGCCTCATGCAAACCCAATATGCAATGAACTGGGCCGCAAGACACAAAAACTGAGACTTTAATTGCTTCCCTTATGGATGCCTGAATCCTCACCTGCACAGTTCCAAAGTCAACGTTTTCGTAGTGGAAATGGGCGCATTCGGCCAGCTTGGGAAAATGCCCCTTGGTGAAAGACAGCCTGGAAGGAGAAGAAGAAAACTTGTCATCGATTTCTCTCAGACACACAGCTTCACTCTCTCTGTTCTCCACCACGGATTCTGTGGGAGGTTCTGGTTCTGCTGGAGAGACCCGGGCCTGGGATGGGTCGTGGTGGTGGGGGGGGCGCGCTTACTTTTTGACGTTCTTGACCTTCATGCTGGCGGTGCTTCCGCAGGACCGGAGGGGGGGCTCGGAGGTCAGCTGGGGGATCTCAGCGCTCCGCGCCTGTCAGGAGACACAGACAGACAGCAATAATCAATCCAAGATCCCGTCCGCCTCCTTTGCTCACCTTCGCTACACCACTCAGACTGCGGAGAGGAAGGTGGAAGGGTCCGGACAGGTCTGGTGACTGACAACACGCGAACAGAATTGGGGGCGAAGGGACAAAAGAGGTACTACAGGAGAGGACAGAAACAGGAAGCATACAGTACAGTAAAACGTTTCATTGGGTGAGAGGAGGTTAAAAATGTCAGGCCCCACACATAGTTTCAGTCTCAGCAACTTTGAAAGGGTCGAGTCGCATCTCCTGAACAGACCTCACAGAGGCCGACAGCCAACAATGGAGGAATTTCCCTTACAGACGATAAGTGGGCCTGAAGAATCTGGAATCTGGGCCGGCTTTCAGGCAGGGAGCGTCCCGATCAGTGAGCTCTCGCTACACCCAAAAAAATGCATCCGCCCGTACCTCTGGCATTACTCTGATGTTCACCCATGCAAGACTGAGATACTCACCTTCATACCGGGTGGCTCTCCGATTCTGTGATACTCGTAAAATATTCAGAGCGCACTTGTTTTCTCAAAACTGAACCATGCAGACAAGCTTCTCTACAAAACCCTCCTAAAAACACTGACTGCAAAAGTAACACCAAGATAACCAAAGGCTTGTGTGGCTTTAGGCAATGACAGAGTAGACTATCAATATTCCACCCTGACATCATACAGTTAGTGATCAACAATCAGACAGTTAGAAACTCATATGGCCTGTTTGTGATATGATACAGAGTAAATGGCAGACAGAGCATTCTCCTTCACAGTTTAGTTTTTATTTACATGAAACACTGCAGGTCCAGTGGGATACTCAGCATTGCCAGGGATTTGATATCCTGGTCAGAGAAACCAGTGCTGATCTGAGATCAGTGAAAGTGAGAGCACAAAAATTCAGAGATTTACACATTCAGCACAAGAGGCATGTAATTAAGCATATATGATTTAAACTGCTGGACGTCAAGGGAAATAAACTCATTGACAAGTGCTCTATAGCTGGTCTTTGTATCAAGTAAACCCACACAGTTCATAAGAGTTTCGTTAACATTGAAATCTCGCCCACGAGTATGCTTTGTCTTTTATCTTTGTACATTTTCTAATTATCTGAAATTCCTAAAATAAACACGGATGAAAATATCTCCTGAAAAAATGTTCATTAGTATCTGTCAAAAATGAAAAGTCTATATCCAAGGGGCCTATCTGAGGAAAAATCCAGAATTCCTCAACATTGGCACATTGGCAAGGATGTCTGTCCCCTTGCCTCTGAATCACCTGAGCTTCCCTTACCTCTGAATCACCTGAGCTTGGCTGAAGGTGTGGTGACTTGGCTTGGCACACCTTGCTGGTACATAATTTGGCCACACAGGGATGAAGCTGAAGCTGGCAAATTTCTCCTCTGCCGCAACCTACTACTTCAGTTTGCACACTTCTTTCATATAAACAAACTGTTGTAATATTCATATTCCAGGTCAAACTATTTCTATTATCTATTTGCTTATATCAATCATGTTTTAGGTATAAACAGTAGATTACTTTTGACCTGTCTCAGTATTAAGATAATTTATTTATAATGCTTGTGCCTCACCTACTTTTCTCTACCCCTTTTTTATGAATGAAAGACCAAGCCTGTTGTATTTGCTTGTTGGATTGGCCGGCTAGTTATAGAGTTATATTTTGCAGTGTACATTGCAGGCATTAGTTAGCAAAACTATTATACCAACCCACAGGAGCAGACATACATGCACAAGCTATCGAAGTTCAGAATTTGAAAATGTCATATTACTTTGTCCTCACTAAGGCTAATATGCAGCAGGTAACACCCCAAGCCTGAGTACTCTCCATTCATTTACATTGATTGTAGCATGACTTATTTTTCTCTGTCATATAAGCAAATCTTGTAAGGTGGAGAGGTGGAGAGGCAGGTAGCTAATCTGTAATTTTCTGAGAAGTTTTGGGGGTCAGTTCCCCATAATGCCAAAAGGGAGAAAAAATTTCTTCCAAAGCTTCCAAACCAAGCTTCCTTCACATAATATCTTGCGCATGAAATAAATTTACAAAAAATGACCTTCTCTGACCTTACTTCTGTTCTTAAAAGGTCACTTTGTTTTAAAATAACAATAATAAAAGAAATTAAATGTCAAAAGACTTCAGGACATTTTACCATTACAATCATTTTGTGATTATTTATCCTTTATTTTTCCAGAGGGTTTAACTGAGATTTAAAAACCTTTTTACATGACAGAAGTGGTCAAAAAAGGCAGCGTGCGTTCAGTTTAAATTTCTAAAAACGACTCGCAAAAACACAGCAACTGAAACAGAATGCTTAACCCAAAGGTCATGGGGCCAATGCCCAGGAGGGACACAGCTGATGCCCCCTAGAGCAAGCTTCAGTAAACATCCAGCAGAATAAATGGATGTGAAAACTAGGCAAGCTGCTCTGAATAGGAGGGTCTGTTAAAGAATGAATGCACTGTAATGGTAGAAATGAATAGTGGAGTCACACTTAAATAAGAAATGGGGGTGTGTGTGTCCCCTGGCTGAGCTGGGCCTACCATGGCGCTGATTGTCTCCTCCCAGTCGGGTCGTTCTCGGGGGTGGATGCTCCTGGGCAGCTCAGGTACGAGGTCGTCTTCCTCCAGGTGAAGGTAGGGCCTCAGTCCCCTGGAGGCAGAGGCAAGAGTCAGCCATAAATCCTGCCACCTGGCCCCATATACATGATTTAAGAGCTGCAGTTAACATTAGCATGCTCAGACGCAGGTCGCTAAATTCGGCGCCATTGCTTTCCATCGAGGCAGGTGCCACTCTCCCCCTGCAAGTCTCCCCTTGTAACTCTCCCCCTGTAAGTCTCCCCTTGTAACTCTCCCTTTGTAACCCTCCTGCACTGCCTGCATAACTGACTCACTGAAACCAAATTTCCTCTCTCCATAACAAAACAAAAATCCTCATTACAAGTATATGACAGCTCCACCCAACCTGACGTTCAAGGAAGGTGTGGACACAGGAACAGTAGAACACAGGAACAGTAATGAACAAGGAGGCCTCATCTAAAGGGGTAGGATGGACTCAATACTGCCAGTCTTCCAGATTCAATACAGTGTACATTTCTAAAACTCAGGCTCATGGCAAGCAGCAACACACAGGGCAAAACCATGAGCATGTTTGGCAAGCTACTGTGCATTGTTTAGTGAGGTAGTATAAAGTGTTGCATGAGAAGGTATCATATATTCAGCATGACATGATATGACATCACTGCCAAATAAGAAAAAACTATATATTATTGCCACTTATGAGGCAGAGGCAATTATAACAGATGACCTGCAAATCCATCCTGTGAATCAGCTGCATTTGCACAGCAGATGAGGCTTAAGAGGAAAGTTAATTCATCTAGAGCAGGTAAGACCCCCAGCGAAACCCTCCACTCCACATAACGTCAAGAGAACAAACCGTCCTAATAGAGGATATCAGATGGTTTTTTTTTTTTTTTTTTTATTTGGACTATGCCTGTGTGTTGATAAGGGAAAATTACATGCTGAGGTATAAAGGCAGAGTAATTGAAATCCTCTCAGTGGGAGAGCAAAAGGCCACCGGATTGCGATACTGATGGGGACGGCAGCCACAGCGGAGGTGCTCAGATACTCAGAGAGAGATTGATCCGTGTGGCAGCTGGTCCCAAGCTCCTTCAGGCAGGAAGTGAGCTGCAAGATTTCAGTTTAACTGAATCTTAAAAACACAGCAACACGGGCACTTGCTACCTCCACCTCACAGACAGTAACAGCCAAAAACAGTCACTGAGAACAAATACAAAAATCCAGCATCATCAATTTCCTTGTTTGTTTATACTCTGCAACAGGCAAGGAGAGCATGTATCAGTTGAGTCACTTTACAGCACAGCATATAAAACATACTTGAAAAAAACAGACTTTAATTCCCAGGTTTAATTCTCAGATTTCTAATTACTAATGAACCCTCATATAAAGTAATTTATTTGAACTGTACCAGGAGACAAAAAATCCACATGTATAAACTGTCATATAAGTTGATGCAATCTATGTTTGTCACTCAACAGAAGAGAGTTTACAGAGTGAATAAATAATAAATTCTATTAATTTCAGCTATTGGTACATTGGCTATAATTTAAGACAATCACTCATCAAATCCTTGACAATTTAAAATGAAGTCTTTTCAATACAACAATATTTAGACTGTTTATACTATTAACACTCAAAAGCATTAATACTAGCTGGTAAAGTCTGATTAGTTTCACATCTGTCAAAGGCCAGTGAAGATTGTAGTTAGAAATCACACTTCCTGCCCAACTTGTGCCTCATCAGTTGTAAAGACACACAGATCTGAACAGAACAAGAAGGTGGTAGCAGTGCCCACAAGCTAGTTGATAACGAACCTTTTTCAGCTAGCCACACATTCATATTCTTATTATCCTAGGCGGAAAAGCTAGGAGGAAGTGATCTGACTGCAGTAAATTTTCATAGAATAAATAGAAAAAATTAAGACATTTACAAACACCTCTTAGTTAATCACAGCACACCCTCCCTGAAAATGTCTGTTACTAGCCATCAGGACATAGCCTGTGAAAGACTGGCTAAGGTCTATGTTATGGTCAGAGAACAGAACTAGAGCATGCTTTACCCACAATTGATACCATTTATCACAATGCAGCTTAAAGAAGCTTAAAGGAGCCATGATTAAGTACTCTTGTTAATGTTATTTACATTTTTTTATTTAACATATTTCATAAAGTAGTTCACTCCACAGCAAACACGACCCATTGACTGAACTCACAAACACCCCCACACACCCACACTCACACACGCACAAAAGATATTTATAGATATCCTTGTGTGACACATTCAGCCAGAAACACTGCCACCACCCACAGCCTGAGGGACAGAATGAACAACGATACACCTCACCAGTAGATTAAAGCCGAGAGAAAGGGAGAGTAAACATTTGCAGCATCTCCAATGCAATGTTATGTGGGAATATTTATCATGAAGCACTTTGTAGCTGTATGCTGCCTTTCATTCTCTGGAGCTGGCTTCATAAAAAAAGATGCATGTTCTGCCGTGTACACAAGCCATGGAAAACAGAGACACACAGGGTCACACACAGGCTCACATACAGACACACACTCATGCATACACCCACACACACACACACACAAACACACACACACACAGTGTACAAACACACACACACACACACACACACACACACACACACACACACACACACACACACACACACACACACACAGTGTACAAACACACAGTGTACAAAACACACAGTGTACAAACACCCCCACACACACACACGCTCATGCATACACCCATACACACAAACACACATAGTGTACACATACACACACAGACACACACACACAAAATGCATGCACACACACACACACTCCTGCACGTGCTCATGTGCGCTCGCATACACACAGACACACACGCTCATGCATGTACCCATGTGTTCGCATACACACACACACACACACACACACACACACACACACACACACACACACACACACACACACACACCTTCAAGGGTATTTATATGCGGGCCGACCTCAAACTGTCATCCCCAGTGCAGAGCAGCAACGCTTGCATCCCTAATCAATTGAAACAGAGAGGCAAGCAGCTGCTGACCCAGAAAGCAGTGTATGGCATTCTAACAAAGGTCTGCCAGAGAGCCGCGGCAATGCCGCCACTGCACCCAACAGGTTCACACTCCATCAGACACGCCGATGAGCAAACACACACATCACCGCAGGACCGTCTCTGCCTCACACTTCGCTTATCTGGGTCACCCCAAGCGCCCGCTCCAGCCCCGAGCTACAAACGTCTCAACCTGCAAGATTCAAAACAAAACGTTCCGCGCTGATTCCCACGACTTACGGAAACGCATGCGAGTCCACATGCGACACGCGTATCCCCGCGTAACTTCAGTTATTCCACTCGCCTGTTCTGAGCTCTTTATTTTGCTGAAATGGTGATTTTGCTGAATGCATGGTGAACTGGACAAAGACTGATGAGCATCCAGTAATGAACCAAACCAGAGCTGGTACGAGGCTCCTCCTTTAGCAAGCAACTGGAATAAAGTCCAGACCGTGCATCAGGGCGCCCACTTCAATAAGACCACTGTGGTGCAAGCAAGGTCTCTCACAATGTGAGTGTTAAAAGTCTACATCCCCTGTCACATGCCACCTTCTGCCATAGGTCACCTGCTCTGGACCTGGGTCATTTGGCCCGCCCACAGAATAAAGGTCACTCTGACAGCGCCAAAAAATTATGCTGGTGACTTATCTGTAAAATTAAAGATCGTGGAGGTCATTAACGTGCGAAGGCTTGCAGATGTCGCTGCTGAGGAACAGAGCCTGGGGCTGCGTTTTCCTGAAACTCTCCTGGCCCTCAGCGGTTATACTCCTCACCTTGAGGAAAGGCGATTAATTCACAACCTTCCAGAAAACTCCAGCGCTGACTGACACCGAAATCCCGCCACTGATTCATTCCATGACAGCACGCGGGAACACACAGATTAGTGTGCGCCTGACCCATCCCGACTTCAGCCCTGAGCCTCACGTGCAGGTCGGCTCCTTTCTCATGATCCAGGCAGAGACGCAAGGCCTTAAAAACACTCACCAGAAGCAGTGATGCATGAGCAAATTATCCAGACAGGGACAGAAGTTCGTCTTTTTTTGTCCATCTCTTTTTCAGTCTCTCAGACACACACACACACAGACACATGCTCTACTACAGCCTCTAACAAGAGAGCAACCTTCTGCATGAAACCGTGGCTTAGAAAAGGAAAAAGGTAATGACTCACTCACAGATTGATAACAAAAAAGGTCTTTTTAATAGCCCCCATTTCACCCACCACCCCCGATACCATATTTACATGTTTTCACTGTTTCCATGCCGATTCACAATCCGATAAAATTGCCATTTCACATCACACCCTGCTGAGGAATATAAAGCACAGAACTGTAGCTGTGGAGAAGCCTGAATTTCATTTCATTCAATGTGCGACGGCGATTCCTTTCGCTCAGACAATCAGAGAGAAGGGCACGCTGGAGGGGACAGAGAGTCCTAGGCACCCACGCTTTCTTACACATCATACTCACGCATGTAGCCTCACTGCGAGAGAGACTCAAGGATGCACTCTCAATTTTTACAGCAATTAGACCACGTATTGTGCCAGGCTTATACATATTACATGATGAACTCTGACTCAGACAGCACAGCGCCTGCAACGTGTGTCCTACAACCACCTACTGAATAATATTAAACCATCGGCATATTTTGGCAAATTTACCTGGGGCTGTGGGCGTGCTTTTGAGGACATGCACAGACTGTGAAAGGGAATGTGTGTAATGAAATGAAAGGCTAGCTGCTCTGCTTCGGCTGGGGCGGACAGATACAGCGAAGCCAAGGGGAGGGCGGGGGGGGGGGGTAAGTGAGGAAGGGGTGGCTCTTCTCAGCAGCGAAAGGAAAGAGGGACCGACGCGGACGCCGGGAGAGCAGAGCGCAGGTTCACGATGACGCGGCGCAGAGAGAGAGGACAATCTGAGCCGTGCCTGGAGGGCCATCCTTAATTTCGCATTTCAGTTTCATTTCCTTGTTTCTGTCAGGCATGCAGGGGGAGCTTGTGTTTAAGAGAAAGCTGGGTGCATCGCGGCAGGCCTGAGGCAACTGTGGGGGGTGTATCGTCTGGGCCTGCCCCACGTCGGCACAGCCTTAGGGGCAGGCAGGTTCCCTAACCCCCCCTTGCCCATGTACTCCACTGCACCGGCACAAAGCAGCCTTGGGCAGGTATGCAGACTGTGAGGAGGGAACACAGGCAGCATATACACTGCTCTACTCCTGACAGCAGCGAGAGAGAAACACACCTTACTGCTCCTCAATTACCTGTCAGGACGAGCTACGCGCTCCTTTTAAAACTCCCACACAATCACTGGAACAGTATCCGAAAATGAAACCCCTCCAAAGGGCAGCTGACTGGACTGACCACATACCCAGCAGATGGCCTTTCCAAGGCTGACTCAAATGCATGGTGTGGCCAACAAAACACTTCACCTGGGTTTATTTATTCAATTTATTTTTCAGTTGAGGGGTGCGGGGGAGGGGAAGGGGGCTAGGCAGGGGTCTACAATGAGGCTATCAGAGGCCCTCAGTTCCCCTGCAGGAAAGGTAAGTCTCTGATAGCATTAAAATCAGTCTGAGTGCCTCATATATTCAGAAGAGATTAATGAAAGGACCCTTATTCTCATAGCGTGGCTATATTTCAGATGGAAAGAAAAACTTCAAAATGTCACATCTGGAATTCATTATTGTGCACACATTAGCCCGGAGCAGATGCTTAGACAGAGATCTGAATGAACATAACCACAGATTCAACAGCGCTGTGAACTGAAGAGTCTCTTTAGCTCAGATATGCCTGTGTGACATATCTGCCTTGCAGTAACTGCAGATGGATTGTCTCAATCACTTTCTGACTGTATTTAAGCGGTTATTCTGGCCCACAGCTGAAGCCAGCTCCTATTAATGACAGTTTACCAGAGAAGAAATGCACTGATGAAAACCATTCACATCCTCAATCCTTAGAAGTCTAAGAACTTCTTTTTTCCTGGCTTGAACACAAACAATACAGCCACGTTTCATGTCAGTGAAAAGCTGCAGGTCAGCCTCTTCCAAACGTGCTGAAAGAGGAGCTGGGTCTCCCTGCTGTAAGGACATCATGAACCGAATGTAACTGCCACATTTCTGCAGCTAGAGGGCACAACTGTGCCGAGACCACACCGAAATGAACTACTGTGCACTCACTCTGATAATTGGAGCCCATAAAAACTAAGCCAAATTTCATTACTCAGACTCCCCTCAACAGACATTGATATTCACTGGCTCTTGTCTGATTACTCATTCAGCCGGAGACACAATTCCAAAACTCCGGACTTTTCTCACCCCCCCGATTCCGGCCGGGTGGGGAGGACAGCCCCATCCTCTAGCCGGGATGCAGTCATCACAGCCATCAGAATCCACCTCTGGTGCGTTTATGATTATTGATCGGGCTCGATCGCACACAGAGATGATCGCCATCCGACGCTGTATCAAACACCTCACGGCAGCAGGACACGCTAACAAAACTCTCCACACGCCCCCGGCTCTCTCTCTCTCTTTCTCTCTCCCTCCTTCTGTCACCTTCTACCTCCCTCTCTCCCTCCTTCCCTCTCCTTTATCCTCTCTCTCCTTTCCCCTTCCCTTTCTTTCTCCCTCCCTCCCTCCTCTCTCTCTCCTTCTCCCTGTCTCTCTCTCTCCCTCCTTTCTCCCCCTCTTCTGCTCTCCCTCCACTGTGTCTCTCTCTCTCCCTTTCTCTCTGTTATCTGTGAAACTCTCTTACAAGGTATTTTCCTACCTGAGCTCAGGTGAGAGAATCGCAGGACTGGCCCAGACTGGCCAAACCAGAAAACAAATGGAAAACAGAGATGCCACATCCAAGCCACCGTAAACGAATCCTTTACCGGGTCTTTACCACAAAGCCCTCAGAGGGAGCGCCACTCAGACACCGGGGAGAGGGAATTGGGGGGAGAGTGGCCTTGTCACATTCAAGCTCCACACTGCTACCTGTGACAGTGACAAGCTAATCCCTTTCATTGGTATTCCCCTTGAGACCTGCCATTCAGGGCATGGAATGAGAACAACGGGGGGGCCAAGGCACCAGGATCTGGGTGTTTATACTGGAGTCACTAAACCTGAGAGAGGGGACAAGAGCAAGAGTCAAAGGAGGAGACATTTGGAGGTCTACAACCAACCATCCAAACATGTATCTCAGACTGAGATAGACAGGAAAAGCACATCTCTACCTAGCATGAATCTAACCATCTATGCTTCTCACGTTTCCAAAATCCCCAAACATCCCCACAAACGCTTTATTTTTATTGTTACTTTTTTATTCACTTTGCTTTCATGACACAGTGTACATATCTAATGTATGCTAAGCTGCGGCTACCATGGTAACGGTGAGTGTACGAAATTTGGAGCCGGTTCAATTGAGGGAGAGGGCCTGAACGGCTGGAGGATAATCCCGAAACAGCCGAGCATTCCTCCGGACCGCTCCGGGCCAAACTGACGGCCGGGGGCTTCATCCCGTGAAATGGCTTTACACTGAATTTAGAGTGGAAACGGCAACACTGCCAGGGCTTCACTTCATCACATCGCAGGCATTCCTGAACTCTGCTGGTCATGTGATCCTTACCCAGCATTTGCCAAAAGTAAAAAAGAAAAAATCTTTAGCAATTGAGGGGGTCATCTGAGAACCAGCGTAACGATAAAAACAGGACATTGTTAGTTGTGCCAAATTATCCAGAACTGTATTTTCCAAATTCATGTAAAACAGAGAGAGACAGGATGTGCCGTGTGATTTGTGTAAGAAACAAGATGAGCATTCGCTATAACTGATGCTTTTAACATACTGCTTAAACAGCAACACAGTTTTAAACATCAGAAATATTACTGTGCTTAACAACCATTCAGTGGCTGAAAAAAATAGCCTTTTAACAATATAACAATGTAACATCTACAGGAATTATGGAAGATACCAGCAGCAAATGCCAATGTGCTCTGTGCACTGCCGTGTACGTGAGTGGACATGCATCACCGAAACTACAGATAAATTAAGGAAAACATTTAAATGCTGGAAAGTCCTTATATGCTGAAACATTGTGGGACAATATTACTGTCCAATAAAAGTCTGCAAATTCTGTGGTGGTTAAATGTTGATAAAACTTTAAACTGATAATATTCTGGGCTGTACATGCAGCACAAGTCATTCTCTCCACATATTAGCATGTCTTCACCCTGATGGAGGTGATACCTCTGAGTGAACTGCTTTGATTTTTTTTCTTTTATAGAGCAGAAAAAGGAACAGGGAAATGGTTCAACAAAATGCCATATCGGCAACATTTAAAAAGGTACACATTTAACATCTTTGCCTGCAATAGCTCAGAGTCTGCAAAATTCACGACCTCACGTACGCTCTCATGCATACACACACACACACACACACACACACACACACACACACACACACACACGCTGACTGGAGCTTTTCCATGTTCTTATGTGTCCTTCCTCCTCGATTCTCACTTAAAAAGGAACATTAGGTCTAAAAGTGACAGAATCCATTAATAACTGCTATGTCCTTGTTTTCCAAAACCGCGTGCGCACACACACACACACACACACACAGACATATATATAAACACACACACACTCTCTCTCACACTCACACACACACACACACCTGCACAAAACGCCCGAACAGAGATCTTTACCGTGGCAGACAGAGTCGGAGAGCCGTGGAGTGTGTGACGCGGGGACGGGACGAGCAGAAAGGGCGTGTCTTACCTGTCAAGGGCGTCATGAGTCCCTGCGGCTCCCCGCAGCCCCAAACCCGAGCTGTCCTCTGCTGCGGCGGGAGTCCCGCTGTGCGGCTCCATGATACTGACTCACTGCAGGAGCTGCCTGCCGGGGGGGGGGGGGGGGAGAGAGAGGAGATCAGGCGTCTGTTTGTAACTAAGCTCCGAGCACCACGGAGAGGAAGCTACGTCTTTTTAACCCCTGCTGGGCTGCGGAAAGGATGACCACCACAGCACGGTCGTTTCTCTCAGAGTCAGTTAACCAGCCATAACTTTCTGAACAAGCGGAAAGGTATTTTATGCTATTTTTCTTAACCCAAAAGCTGGTATTACTCTAAACCTGCGATCTGCTGTAGGGACAGGTGGTCTCTATCACAGCACAAGTGCCTCCATTTCAAGAGTTCAATGCAAGATTGATTTCCCTCTGCGGAATTCCCTAATTCACATCATATTTTAAAATAAACTGTCTGAATTATTACAAATCATATATCTCTCATGGAAGGATTTAGCCACAGTCCCTTGTTCAGGTGCAAAGACTAAAGCAATATTCCCAATAGGACCTGCAAGCTGGAAAGCCCTGTCCGTCCAGGTAAGCCCCTCCCCCTGTGCAAACATGCTTTTCAGCACTGCAGAGCCGGACCCATTAATCCACAGGCTGCCATCACCAACACCCAATCAGACATTTTCATTCTGAATAAAAGCGTCAGACTTCCCTCGGTGAGTTTCCCCTGCTATGGTGGGAACCCTCAGACTAATAAGCAGCGCTGTACTTAAGTGTGAGGCGGAGAGCAGGAGGCTGGGGCAGTGGTCTTTCACTGCACTTTACGCCAGCAGCTTTTAAATTGGTTGATTATACCGAAAACACAGTATAAATGCCTGCAATATTTGTTCTAGCGCCGGCCACAGTAATGGATTTCTTATGACACTCGGCCTGCAGAAACGCTGGCGTACTCGGCCGAGGGAAAATGCATCTTCTGAAGAATAGCAGCAGCAAGAGCACACAGGGACACAATTAAACCTCAAAGATAAAAGAAGGGATGAAGTATGCTGGATCATGACTCATCAATTTAGGGTAAAGCTACCAAACCACCACACACACATGCGCACATACTCACGCACACACAAGCTCGCAAGCACGCACGCGCGCACACACACACGCACACACACAAATATTCATCTTCAGATTCATCTTCGAACTGTGCTCCTTCCAGGTGGTCCCCGTCAAAACCGTGCGAGGGCGGCCTCGCCGGGGCGACCCGGGGCAGCACCTGGCACCGATCCGTTTGATCCAACGCCCCAAACGAAACGTCTCCACACTCACCTTCCTTCACGGGTGGCCACTCCTGACACAGGTGTGACGGCGAAGGTGACACTGCTCTGGAAACGTTTTGAGAGCCCCTATATCACAGGCTGTGCGTCATGAGAGCTAAACTCTCCGACATCACTCTCTCACGACCAGACCCTCTCCTCTGATGCAAGTGTAAACACACAAAGAATGTTCTGACAGGCGGAAATCAATCACCAGCATGGAGTTCTCCTACCTCAGCAATGCATCTAAGGGCAAGAGCATGGGTTATGAAAAAACAAACAGATGCACTGGGATCACCAATGTTGCTACATAAGCAGGCCTTTTCATTTAGTGCATTTGCTTTATTGAATGATGAATAAAACGGCTTTTGTTCTCAGGAAAACAATCTCCAGAGACATATTACAAAGAATGACAACAGAAAATATCCTTGCATTTCACTTAGAACCAAACCAAGATCAACATCGAGATCAAGGACTTATAAGCGTTATTTTCGGTTTCACTGAAAGTCCAAAATCTCAGACTTTTAACAATATTACAACAGTTTTGAATGTGGATAATTCAAACAGTTCCAGCTAAATATTCCCGAACTGCAGAGTATGAACTCCAACAGCACCACACCTACACACAGTCCTAACTATAGCAATAATGAACATAATCATCACTATTGTGTTTAGGGCTGTGAATATTTGTTATGACAGTCCTCTGATCAGCGGTCATTATAGGTCATACACTACTATTACTACTCCTACTACTTACTACTAAACTACTAATAACAGTTAAAATAATAATGTATTGTTCATTGAGAGAAAAAAAAGCTTTCTGTGAACCTGCTTTAGTAAGGCATCTGCTAAATGGAGCTGTTTAGTTGTCGGCCTGAGGCATTAGGCTAACACTTTTTAGCATCCTCCTGTAATGGAAACCAGGTTTGACTGGGTAGAAATGTGTTCCTATTAAAGGTTACTGTTCTCTGGAGGACACAGCCTGCTCTTACCCTTAAATAAGATGTCAACACAAGTCTAAGTCATATTTCCTGGACTTCAGGCTCTAACCAAGCCCATAAACTGGCCTTAGTAACTGTCCGTCTGACTGAACTGGAAGGCTCTTTTCAGCTTAGCGGTTACCCACATGCCAACACCTGTGCCACAGTGCCACGCCCGATCCCTCTTTGCCCTCTTGGCAGTGCCAGAGACAGTCTGCTCAAGCGCGGCGGCTTTCAACCACACCTGAATGACAGCAAACATGGCGAAACCGTGACTACTGCCCATATCAGGACAGAACAGACACACTGGCCAAGGTAATAAATCTGCCAGCTGCTGCCCCAGACTGAGGGGCTCAGGAAAAACATGACCATGACTCGACCATTTTCGCAAATGAAACCATGCTCAGCACACTGCATGTGAGACACCTTCGTTCTGACATACGGCTAGCTTCAACGGACCTCAAACATGTAGCACAGGAGCTAAGGAAAAAAAGAAAGGAAAAAAAAACAAGAAAAACTCAGGTTCAACAGAGACTGCTGCCCTCAAGGTGACTGGGATGAAAAACAGACACATCAGCAATCAGGAATGAGGCCTCTGTCAGTGCGTCTGCCTGCCTGGCTCAGAGACGCTGGGAGAAAACCCTGACACAGCACAATCTGAGAGAACAGAGCTGTAGAAACCAACACAGCTGCCTTAACCTTGCTGCAGGACACTGTGTCTCACACATACCCTGGTGAGGCAGTAAATGCCAGTAACAGTTGATTTCTGACAATGTCAAACAGCAAGCTGGGGCGCAGGTGAAGATCTGACACCAACCAGCCAAAAAGGTATGGTACGAAACAAAGCATTACAAGCACTGATTTAACCACTGATGAGTGCGATAAAGAGACACAAATTAAAATAATAAAGAAGAGCAAAAGTGAAACATTCCCTTCTTCCTCTAGAACCATTCTACAGCCTCTGAATTGCTGTCCTATCTTCTCATTGATAAACCCTGACACAGTCTGTCTGAAGACCGGCCCCTTTAGATGCCAGACAGAGACGTGATCTCATCACAAGCATCCTTCAAACCATCGGCCATGGGCCCTCATCAGCATCCCTCAGTGTGTCAAACTCATATTGTTATTCACCAAGGGATCCTCACTCCACTCGGCCTGCGATTAGTCATGTCTGACAGACGCATTACAGTAACCACCATGAGTGATTTAATGAGATTCCAATCACCATACCTTACATCCACTTTATCGACAGACAAGCACAAAAAGACCACACAAAGCCTTCATATGTCAGAGCCACTCATCTCCTCTACCAATCCCTGTGCGGGTCTGATCATCTGTACATCATTGTTACCACTGATATTAATAAACTTGCTCTGAAAAAGATGATTGGGGATTTTTGTAAAAACATGTACAAAACACTGTGAATCAAAGCATACCCGAGGGGTTTACAAGATCCCCATCACTGCACATCTGGGGCCTACAGCGAGGCATTTAACTTCAGTTGCTTCAGTAAATATCCAGCTGTGTAAATTGATGATATTTCATTTTCATTTTTTGTCCTTTCAGAAACTGGCACTTGCTGGCACATCAGGCCTGTTTCACCATCATAACCTCTGCACACGTGCAGAATCACTCAGTAATGCAATCCTCCGATACACTTGCATGCAGCTATCCTCTTTTTCCACATGATAAGCCTTACTGAGCACCAGAGTGAAGTAAACACCAACTGGAGGATAGACTCTACTTCACTAAGTCATCTGATTGGCTCGTAGGAGCCTGCTGGTCACAGGGTGCCTGAAAGTGGAGAGTTCAGAGAGGCTCCTGTTCTTGGCTCAGCCAGCACTTAAGACAAGCGCCTTGCCCACTGAACCATTCATGAGCCCCAAACTAATGATGCTGGTGATACTACACGTATGAACAAACTTGCACAGTCCGTAGGCATATTTATATTTACAGGAAATGACCATGTATAGATCTGCTGATAGTTGTCACACTCTTCTAATTAGAATGTGCAGTGATCAGTGGTGGGTCGTCTGGGGACACAGCTTCAAACATCCCCCCTTGAGTTTTACTGAAAGTTGACACAGCATCTCCCTCTTTTCAAGGCCAGTTCTCAAGGCTGTCATATTCACACATTTATACTTCCAAAGAACATTGTCAAGTTACCCTCTGAACACAAAAACCATTAATCTTTCACGTGTGACTGAATGGCTGATCTCCTAAAACAAGACTGAAATATTACTGCTGTAATCTAGACACCTCCAAAGAGCCATTAGGAGGGAGGGAGTTGGTATTTCACAGAGAAGGGTCCATCTTAGAATTTGAGAGTTATGTTGGAATTTGCTTGTTTGGACTCTATGATTAAGCAATTTGTTAGGAAATTGTTGATTGTGTTTATTGAAACCAGCTGGAGTCTGTTTAGAGCAAATTATCTCAGCAGTCTGGTCTAAATCCCTATGGAGGATTACCTCAACTGAACGAACATGAGATCATGCAAGATGGAAACCCAATCTTTTAGATGAGTACCAATGCTGACACACTTCTTTTATCTGAAGAAATTCATAATAATTCCACAATTAAATGTTCGCGCATGATCCAGCCTCCACCATGAGAAAAGTGCAATCTTTTTAAGCCTTTGCGGGCACCTAAATAAGCCATTACATTATATTTATTTTTTGTAAAAGGTAGCCTTACAGACGATTAATTTCAGCCTGCCAGGAGGGAGATGAGGAGCCGGAGGCAATGATGGGACAACAACCAATTCGGGCACATATGCAAATACAAACTCACTTCAGCGCTTACAACTTAAAAATAAATTGATTTGGTTCAGTAAACACTCCGGCCAAGAAAACTCAGGCACAGCTCTTCTGGAACGGATGTCGCTCATCAAACCAAGCTCCCTTCCATCACATTTCACAACAATCCATTAAATGTATGTAGCTAATTAGTACAGGTTAGCCAATGGAAGGAACTACACATCCCTTCTACTGGTTTTGGGAACATAAGATGACAAACACTGATAACGGTAATAACAACATTGTCATTTAGCAGACACTGTTGTCCAGAGCGACTTACATTGGTTACAGTTTTACATGTTATCCATTCATACAGCTGGATAATTACTCAGGCAATTCCATGTGGAGCAACTTTCCCCAGGGTACAGCAGCAGTGCTCCATACCAGCAACCAACCAGCAACCTTTTGTTTACGAGTCCTGCTCTTTACCAATGTGCTACACTGCAGCCCAGACTGGTCACAGACAAATGATGACTTGTAACAACTTGTTTATGATACGTGATATTTGTGCAGTTTTCAGGGTGGGTCAATGGGTTGGTCAATGAATACTAAGGGTAGAAATTACCAGGTATTTCCACAGAAATCATACCAGCTGGATGATCCCAGAGCAGGAATATCTGGAAAGGACTGGTACAGACAATGACAGATGATACTATGGCATGGATATATATATATATTTTTTAACCCAGCCAAAAATTACCCCTTGGCCTGGAAGCTCTAACACAATGACTGTGAGGGGGAGCAGTTGGACTGATAAATTTATGAAGTCACTATCTAAGGAAAAGGTAATGTTCTGTGAGATGGGCCTTTGACAGAAAATGAGAAAGATATATTAAAAACACAGCTTCTCACATTGTGCTCAGAGACACCCACATGAAACAAATTCTAACGATAAAAAATCCAAAATAAAATGATAAAAGGAGACATCATCCACACCCCTCTGCTACCATCAGTCTTCCATCGACAAGCAAGTCACACAATCCAACGAGAACGCCTGGAGGCAAAATAAGGAAAATGCAGTATCACCTACTTCACCGCCGCCCTTGACAAATTCTGTCCCGCTTACAGCACTGCATAAAACTGCAGGCAGAGATGGAAAGGAGTCCTGCGGTTAGACGGGGAGACTCGGGAAGTGGAAGCTGGACTTGCTCCCCAGGTAAAACATGCACTTAACCGGCAACTCTCACAGAGAGACAATGGCATCCGAACAAAAGGCTGCAAAGCTGTTTGTGTGCAGCCAGTATGAGGAAGGATTGGATCAGTGCTGTGATTCAATCGCTGCCAATTGACTCACTGCAGAACAGATGCTTTAACACTGGCAAGCGAATGGTGAGCACATATTTGTGTTTGCTTGTTTTAAGCGTTATGATCCTGACAGCAGCAGTTCTGTTGGGAAATGGCTTGCGAGGGAAGAATCTCTGCAAAAAAACAGAACCAAGAGCTCACAGTACAGCTGTCACTGTGCTACAGAAGACCTCTTTCGTATTAACAGAGGAATGCTCGCTGGAGACCTCTGACCCCACCCACTGGAAAAAAAAAAACTGGTTGTCCTCTAACTAACCTTCTAGAAGGGTTATTTTCACTCCAATTTGTAAAAGAGCAATCTCCAGTTTCATTTTTTCTCTTTGACATTTGTGGAGCAAAGAGAATGTTGTAGAGTGTCAAAACCTGGGGCATTCCTATAATGCAATGCTCAGCACAGTGAAGGATACACTTACGTAGGAGATTCCACCTTTCATAAACAATAAGACTTTACTATCCCTCATGAGAGGAATTTCCACAAATGAAGAATACCTGAGCACAGATACCTGGTGTTACCCTTACATTACCAGCAAACAGACTACAATGTGAAAGCATGGCAAAGTGCGTTGTTGAATCAAGTAGCACCTTTTTAATTACAAAAGGGAATGCTTATCGTAGAAACATTGTACAGAGTCACATAAATGTGTGGGCTTCTTGTATGTCCTTGTATTATGTTCTTGTATTTTTCTCAGTTAGCATAGAGCACTGAAGGTCAAAACTCTAAGAACTTCATAACTGGCAGAGCTATTACAAGGATGTTCAACTATTATTATATGTACCAACAAAGATTCACTGACTTCTACCACAAAAATCATCTTACCACAGGGGGGCAAAGTGATCTGATTGGTTTAGATCTGTCAGTGGTTGACAACACATGCCAACACTACCCATTATGTGGTACACAGAGCTTTGCTCTTCCTTCATTAGCTTGCGGTTTCCATAGTTATTGTGGATTTGCTTGGGGATCGGACACACCCGAGGGGCTAGAGAGCGATCTTGTTTCATGCAGTGGCCAGTAATTCTTCCATGTAAAGAGGAATCCACACTTACATGCTCCAAAATGGCGGGCAGGGAGCCTGCAAGTTTACGACCCACGTTAAAGCTAGCAATCCCTGCAAATCACACGACCAGGGCGTGACGGCCTCCAATGAGAAAACAGAGGTTAAGAGCAAGACGAATGCTGAGCACATCATAACATTATGAAAAAGCAAATCAGTGGAAGCAATGGGGTGGGGTGGGGGGCATACTGGAGCATGCTGAAAACCTGAGAAGGAGGCACAAGGTCTCCCAGGACAGTGAGACAGTGAGACTAACCCAGTGCTCTGACGAAGCACTGCCTCAGTGAACTACATGTTCCCAACGCGCTGGCTCGAGGGGAATTTATACGCTAGTACTTTCATGTTCAGAGGCAAAATGTACAGTTGCCCAGTTTCAAACCCACTGCAGCTTTAAAAAAAAAAAAAAAAAAACAAACACACAAAAACCTCTCATCTCAGCATCATGAAGGGCTATACATCAGTGAGAGAATCCCTGGGACTTTAAAGGCCTTATAAAGCGATTTTATGAATAATTACTATTATTGACTTGAACATCATAAAACATGTTCAAATCAAACTGGGAGTGAAATACTGTACATTGAGTTTTATGGAAAAAAACCAATATGAATTTGAAAAGGAAACCCGGGGGAAGTTGTCTGGCTTGCACACACACACACACACACAAACGCACAGGCTCTTAAAAAGCTAATTAAACACCATCCCTTGGTTTTGTCTTCTCACAGACCCACTGTAGATGCATTCTGGAATAATACAAAGGTTCACAAAATATGCCTCTTCAGCCATGTATGCGCCATTCACTGTGTGCCAGGAGTCCCCGAGAATACCACGGGCTCAAGGCAGCTGCTGTTTACCACAGATATCAGGCTCCTTCCTGCATGAATCACACCCATAAAAAAACCCAACACAGAGTAACCAGCAGCCAGAAAGCCCTCAGTCTTCCATGTCCTGCAAGCATAGTGAACTAAGTGAGGGCATCTCCAAACCCAAAAACTAAAAGCCACAGATTTATAGACTGCCATCATGGCTGCTTTTTACTCGGTACTTGGGTATTTGGGTAAACACCAAGTACTGATCCAGGTTCAGTTAACCTGACCTTATTCCAGCCTCAAAACATTTTGTACCAAAACAGACACCGGGGAACTGTCTGTAATATGAAGTTCTTGTGTTTATCCTGAAATTTTATAAAAACAAAAATGAAAATAATCGTGACATGAGCCCAAATTACTGGGGCTATAAGAAAATTAAACAAGTAAAAATTACACTGTTTCCTTATCATCACTGGAAGAAACTGAAGAAATGTTGGTTGCGTCCAATGAAATATCCAGTCAGGAGACTTTCAGCTCTCTGCTACACGCACTGTGCTGTAAGGATGCCTGACAAATGACTCAGCAACTTTTTCCTCCCCTTAGTGTCGAGTCAGGAGCGACTGTGGAACAGTGCCAGCCCAGGTTGAGATGAATTACCGTCCTGCCAACTGTGCCAAAGGAAACCAGCACCGGGGGAGCGAACATTTTCATCTTTTCAGACGTGCCTTCAGCGACTTCCTGCTGAAAGCAGGGGAAAAGCAGTCAAACAGAGAGGCATGCCTTTTTCAGCACGGTTACCATTACTGCTTGGGCTCTCAGTTAGCAGACACTCTTACGCAGAGTGACTTACAATGCTCTTATTTTACATACAGTCTACCTACACAGCAGAATCATTGCTGAGAAAAAATTCAGGGCGAGCACCTTGCTGTGAGGCACAATGGTAGGAACCCCAACCTGGGAACTGACGTCAAAACCTTCTGTATGATAAGTCCAGCTGTTCACCCACGACACCAAACTAAGGCACATTTCCTTAACTGAGCTAATTCACGATAACATTAACATGTGTAAACAAAGCTTTCAGTGATGTAGATTACTGTACTTCAAATGGTACATTTCAGTTTAACTGCACATTACATTGCATTATTGTCATTCAGTGGATGCTCTTATCCAGCGCTCCTTACATAGGTTATAATTTTATCCATTTATACAGCTGGATATTTACTTAGGCAATTGTGGGTTAAGTACCTTTCCAAAGGGTACAACAGTAGTGGCCCAGCAGGGGATCGAACCAGCAACCATTTGAGCAAAAAAAGTGGAAAAAAAAAAAAAAAGCATTAAAAATGTTCTCTTCTCTCGCTGCATCTTTGCACTGCTAACAGGTCTGACGTGTCTGCAGTGTTTTAGTCTTTCAGCACCACAATCAAACAGAGCAGAAACGGTTTACTGCCTTTCTCAGGGAAACGCCCATGAGAACACCGCACCGCAGTTATCCTACGGACAGCAGACAGATGCTCTGCATCGCGCTCATGAGGGGAGCGCAGTTCTGTGGCAGCTCTGGGGTTACGCACCGTTTGGACTTCCCCAGAGTGGCGGCAACACTCATCTGAGGGGCGGTTAAAGTGTCAGCAGCTTCCCGCACATGTGATTCGCAGAAACGGCCCAATCCACACGGACCCCCGCGCTCTCCCCCCGTGGCGGCCGCGTTCCTCTCCAGCTTGTCATCACGGCTGGGAAGTTTGCCTTTTTCTCATTACCACAAAGAATGAACTGAGGGTTCTGCTGGTGAATGTCCAGTGATCTGGATTCAGATAATGAACAGAAAAAATAAGTGCCACCAGTTTAAATGTTCATTTTTCAGAGGGGATTTCACGAGGCATAAATTTATCTGGCATTTCTATGTGTATTTGGGGAAGAATGTTTTTGCGAACGAACGACATGAAGATAGGTGGCCAATCAGCCAATTCACACATGATCTCAGATCTAAAAGGATCTACAGGCATGTTACAAGCACAAATCAGCATGTTCAACTCTTCGTGGTTTTAGGAATATAACAAAAATATTTCAATTAATGAGGACAGGCAGAAGAACCTTACTCCTTACACAAGATCTTTACACACACACACACACACACACACACACACACACACACACACACACACACACACACACACACACACACACACTTATATGAAACAATGGAGAGGTGAACTTTTGATTTATGTAGCAATGCATTTTTTGCATATAAATAAATACTTTACTTATTCTTAGTAGCTTGGCACACTCCTGTTCCCCATGTGTTCAGAATGCTTACTGAGCGAAACTGTCAACAGCACATACACACTGAGGCAATCCTCCATGCCCCTGAATCCTGAGGAGACGCACAGCTGAGATCCTATCACCCCCAGCCCCCAAACCCCCTCACTCTCCCCCCTGGGCCCTGAGCTACAGGCTCTGCCTTCAAGCCATAGCCCCCCTTTCCCATTCATTGCTTGTTAGTAATTAACAGTGGTGTCTGTTACTGAATTAGAATCTGGCTTTGGCATTGTTTGGGAATATAAATGAACGTTCAGGGTTATTGCTTGTGTAATACACTGCCATCTTTTCCTTTTTTGGCTCCATGTTATTGCAGGCAAAATTTTTTTACTACTTCTGTAACCATGGAGTAAAGATTAAAAGGTGAAGTCAAGAGAACATTTTCAATTTTAGATAAAAACAACAATTTAAGCAACGCCACCACTCAAAACTATATAAGCTATTTTAAACTGAACAACCCTGTGAGCTAGAAATGTTCTTAAGAGCTGTGAAACGACACCATTTCTGGAATAAGGAGTTAGTCAATTCCTTTCACTCAGATAGGTCTGCTTTGGAAAATCTCAGAATCCATTATCTGATGGGTCACTTTGTCTTTTTTTGTCTTTTAACATCCATCCTACTCATGAAACAGTAGAATAAATTTGTACTAGAGCTGTGTCTTGCTATATATTAACTTTTTACATATTAAGCAAGCTCGCCATCTCTATAAAAGCCGGTTCATTGTATGACACACACAGTGTATCAGGGCCAGACCCCTCTTCCGTTCAGGGTTTTAAGCTTGTTTGTATACAGAGACAAATTGCTGCCAGACTACATTTCTTTCCACAAATCTAACGTCACATTGTGTTTCAAGGTGATACATTGCATTTAAAATGTGTTTAATAGCCTCTTTGTGCAGATCTGGAGCTCAAGCATGGTGATGTACAATGAAGCACCGTCCAGCAGCATCCAGGACTACGACAAGCTCACTTAGCAAAAGCACTTCAGAACGTGGTGTACATGTCCTTGCTGATAGATGTTTTGCTCTCACGCCTTCAACATTTTAAGCCAGAACTCAGTGTACCCAATTCAGATTTTGAAGTTTTGAACTGCTGTTCCTCCAAGCACACCATGCTGTCATTTCAGGAATCAGACAGATGTCTTTTTGGAGTGAAATACAATAAGTAATTGACAAACCGTAAATTTTTGTGAGACTGAAGCTTCCTGAAACCTGAAACAAGTGGAGCCAGCATATGTTACCTCACTGAATTCTGTCAATCAAGCTGCTTTCTTGTGGAGAATGTCTGATGGAGAAGTCTTTTCACTGGAGAGGAACCGACTGACAGCACATACTCGCTCCATGACTTCACGGAAACCGTGAGCTCATGACTTCATTCCTCCATCACAGGTAAATACATGTAATAAAACTGAAAATCCCAGCTAGAAAAAGTCAGAGATTCAGTAAAAAAAAAAAATACAACATGATCTACCAGTGTCTACCTTGTCTTTTTTGCAAACGTGAACAGATATGCAGGCCTGTTCTGTTCCTTCAGTAATCCACACCGGTAGTTCTGAGTTTGTTTGATTAGCTTATTTTTGGAGATTGCTCCATACCCCCTTGTCACACATTATGATGCATCGTACACAGGTAAATCAGCGCTAAGCAGTTGCTTTAACCACCAATAAACAGCCGTGTGACCGATCCTCCATCCATCAAACATCGGACATCGATCAACGGGCAGCGAGTGGGAGGATCGGGAAGAGAAGGGGGACCGTCATGATGAATGGAGTTCGGTCTGCTTGTGTTGTGAGCTGATCTGAGAAGCGGGCTGCTGGAGGAATGAATAGCAGAGGGGGGAATTGTTGGGGGGGTGGTCTCCCAGGGCTGGAAACAGGCCCCCCAAGCTGAATCAAGGCACACGGAAGCTTCGGGTCTCGGCAACGGCGGCACGACAGAGAGGTTGCCGGTTCCAGTCAGCCTGAGAGGAGACGGCAGTGAACTGGCAGGACGGGTTTATCTCAGTACTGAAGCCCGCGGCCGGGCTGGAATTCAGCAGCTCTGAACCTTCAGAAGCCAGACGCTCTGTGTGCTTGCATTATGGGAAATGGCAGAAGGAGCCACAGGGAGGGAAGACTGAATGACATAACTAATTCAGCTGTTCTTGCTGTGACAGGTGAGTATGGACAAAATAAAATACACATTTGTGGACCTGCATGTTTCTGTCCAAACTGGATATTTAGTTTATATTTAGTCCCTGAATTCCAAGCCCTACATAAGTATCAGTACTACCTAGCACCTTAGACTACAAAACCCACAGTCCTGTGCAACATCTGGAACTACACAACCCACAGTTCTGTGCAGCGCCTAGGTCTACAAATCCCACAGTCCTGTTCAGCACCTAGGACTACATAACCCACAGCCTTGCACAGCACCTATGACTACAAATCCCACAGTCCTGTTCAGCACCTAGGACAACAAAACCCACAGCCTTATGCTAAAAGTACCACTGCACACTGCTCAGCCCCCACCCCTGCCTTGCACAGCCCCCAGTGGTGCACATGCCAAGTTCCAGCCTTTAGCTTCCCGTTCCTCATGTCACAGGCTTGGCTGATGCCTCAGCTCCTCAGCAGTTCCTGCCAGCCATGACATCAGGAGATGACTCATATTGCAGCTTGTGGGAAACTCCTTCCAAGATGGGTCCCCACAATCCCCAGAACCCTACAGCACACAGAGGGGGTTTTCAGCTCTTCATTCGTTCTGCCTCAAAATCCCACCACTCCATTCCACTTCTGCCCAACACCCACGCTACGACCAAGGGCTCCTTCTTCACGAGGATATAAAAAATTACCATCTCAAATAAGGCGACAAAAACAGCTTTGATGTCCACCGATGTCCTGACTGCAGACAACTAGCACTCTAATGCAGAAAACATGCATATTTCAAAGGTTCTTTCATATGGTACCTGGTCTTCTCTGAGGGATACAAATCATGTTTTTCTTCCGTTTTCTACTACCTCCACAATGCAGCACTGATCTGCATGCACGACGTCTCTCCACAACCTGTCCTCAGCGCCAGCGTCTTACAGCGGATTGCTATTACACAAACCCTGGGAGTTAAATACTAAGTTAAAGATAGCATTTATACTGAAGCCCATAAAAGAATAAAATCAGCTAGAGCCAACAAACTCTGAATGGATAACAGAAACAGAAAACCAGTGCCTGTATCCTTTGTCTCATTAATTTGCCTCTTGCTCTGCTGATTGAGGCAGAAGCAAGGGTAAATATTCTGATTGTGTGATACAGCAGGCCAGTTCATTGCGCTGGAAATAGGACACCTGTTTTGGCTGATCCTTCCTCTGCCAGGACAGGCACCCGTGACGCCTGCAGACACGTTTCTGCTCAGAAGGTTGAGAAGTGATTGAAAAATCAAAGAGTTTTTCAGCCAGTGCCTTGTGGCCTACATGAAACTAACAGGAAAAGTAGGGCAGCCGACACAGAGCTTCATATGTGGAAGCGGCATTAATATTAATGAGGTGAGAATTTCAGACTTTAAAAGAGCACATTACTGTAATTTTGTTCATACTGCATGAGTCTCATCTGCTGAGCGGCAGTGGGAAAGGCGTCTCTCTGCACTCCAACACTCATGAGCTCACAGTCCTTTTCAGGTTTATCCAAGTATGAGGGACATTAGTACTGCTGAGCATCAAGCACTGAACATTAAAAAGAGCTGTGTGTGTGTGTGTGTGTGTGTGTGTGTGTGTGTGTGTGTGTGTGTGTGTTGGGCTAGAAACTGTAACAGTGTGCAAAATAACCTCAATTCTATGACTTGCAAGAGGTTGCTGAATTATGGGACACATATTGTGAGATATTTAAGCACTTTGCAAAAATGAAGGACTGCACTGGGCACACTCATGTCACACCATTAAAGTGGATTTAGGAAATGCATCACTCTTATGATTGACTGAGGAGTGCCCTGATTCTGATTTTTACACACTCACTTAGATTCCTCGTTATACCATGACAACCTTAAATACAATATGCAAACTGAGGTGCACCTGGTGAAAACTGGGCATTGGTGGTCCATGCCCCTCAATGGTGCTTTCATGTACCTGAGAGCCCAGAGAGATGGAGGCCCCATCATTGCAAATAACTGAAGATGGAGTGAACAAAGTATGAGGTGTAACATCCACTACACAAGATGGTAAACCAGCCCTCTAGTGCAATCACACTACGTTTTGGATCTTCAGGGAAAATGTCGTGCTTTTAAACAATGGCAGCCAAGGGTGAACTCACAGGTCTAGGGTGCTTATGGACATTACATTACATTATTTATTTAGGAGACTCTCTGTTCCAGAGCAACTTACATATTTTACCCATTTATACAGCTGGATATTTACTGAGGCAATTTTGGGTTAAGTACCTTGCCCAAGGGTACAACAGAAGTGCCCCAGTGGGGGAATAGAAGCAGCAACCATTTGGGCTACAAGCCCTGCTCCACTACACCACACTGCTGCCCACCACACAGAATCCAACACGTAAAAAGGAATTCTGTGTTCAAATTTCCACATCAACCCATTGCATACGGTCATGAAGCAGACTGTCCCTGCTCATTTTACAACACCACCAAACATCTTGGAGCATTTGTTTTAGAGAGGTCTTGGCTCCCCCGTATGAGATGGGGTGTGGAATTAGGGAGGAACGCTGTCCGTTTTGGCAAGTACATCAGCTAATTTTTCATTTCCAGTGAATCTAACATGAGAAGCAATATTTTATGTGGCTTTTTATTTTCAAAAGCCTACACAGTTCTCTCTTCCCTGGAACTTTTTTCTTTCCCTGCAGTTCTTTAAGAACCAAAACATGATAAATCACAACAGGAACAAGGTTAAGACTTAGACGTATTGTGTACCTCTTTGGAGGACTTGTGAGTCTGTCTAGACTGTGTAAAACATTCTTGCACAATGTTTCCTTTGGCTCTGTAGAAACGGAGAAGCAAGGGAGAGGAGCAAACAGAGCAGACTGGACACAATCGATATCTGACCTCACCGTGAGTCACCGTGTCCGATTGTACTATCTCCACCCTGACAACAGCATCCTAAAGGAAGAAGGGTGTGGACCAGAATGTCTCCACCAATCAACAAAATCAATGGGTGTATCGGGGAACCTGTTTGAGGGTTTGCCAATGTCACACTTGTGTACTTTCAGGGGTGCCACAAACATAGCTTTACGTCTTCAATCAATGTATTTTTATATAAAATATGGACGTTTTAAATTCTGATAATCACTCTGAACTTAGCAGGAGGCACATAACATTGCAATAAATAAGACTTACATGAAATGAAAAAGGGCATGCAATTTCATTTTTTTCCAGTTGTGCTTCATCTAATTCCTGAGGCAAGCATTTCACTACAAAACACCAGATAAAAGTGGGGGAAGGAGACCTGGCTTTGTGCACAAAAAGACTGGCTTTTTTAGGGGGAGGGAAAAATGTCTTAGGACAAGAAAAGCCCCTTCAACCAGCTGGCATTAAAATAAAATTTTAAAAAAACAGCCAGAACTTTGGGGGAGCCTTCAGGTGCCCATAACATACTCATTGCACATGTCACACACACCCTGGCACACCACTGCAAATTTTAAAATGCGGGTGAGTGGATCTCGCTTGCTTCCTGTAGCCTTAAACATTGGTACACACGATATTGAAAGGTCAACTTATGCTGAAAGGTGCCATCTGAGTTCTCTTATCAAGATGAAAAAAAAAGATAAACTCAGTCTAGTTAACTCGTTTTATTGAATATTACCCAATATTAAACACAGATTATAAGAAAAGGTCATTTTTGTACTGTGTTCCTTGGTCAAGGAATTCTTTTCAGAGCAGTATGAAACTCCAAGATTGTGTACCATGACATGAACTGTAACTGAAAATCATAAACGATTATATATTTGGCAAACATACTTGCCTTGGAATTTATGCCAAATGTTCATGGTTCCTAGATCATGGAATGAATCTGAAGACTGGAAAAACTCATTGTCCTTTTTATGATGTTAGAATGTCTTTGTAAAACATTTTTGAGACTTTGTACTCTTGTGCATTTTGAGCTGCTATTGTTGCCATTTTGGACCAGGTCTCTCGTGAAAAATAGATTGTTATCTCTATGGAAGTACCTATTCAAATAAACGTTAAATACATAATTGGAAAAAAAGAGGCACATCTTTCAGTCCAGCGTCCAAAGAAATATATAAACGGCTGTCTTTTTTTGTTTTCACATATTCAGTTTCTGAATGAGACACCCTCTACTGCACAGGCAGGTACACAGGTAGCTGCTCCAGTCACTTATCCTCATGATGCAATTCATTTACAGGTACACCCAGCTTATTATTACACCCCATGCTTTCATATTTAATTCATGAAACCTGGAAAGAACATCAACCTACACAACCAAGCCACTTAAGAGTAATGATATCCTGGCTGGGGTGAATTATTGATGGCGGGAAATAGGTATGGAATCACGGCAGCATGCTGGGTGAGTATGGTGCACAGATTTCATCATTAGTGCAACCTCACCACACACACACACACACACACACACACACACACACACACACACGCCAGGCATGGATGACCTGATGGTGAACAGCCCGTAGTAATCTGTCCCCAAGGCCAAGCAGATGGGGCCGCCCACTGGAGTCTGTCCGATTTATTAACCCATAGACAACCCCTGGGCACTCAGAACTGGGAATCACATAGTCACGCATGAAGGGGACCGTGACTTAGAAAGCAAGGATATGCTGTAACCTTATCCCCAACCCTTCTGGAAGCCCTTCTCCCCCCTTCAGTAATACATGAAAAATTAAACAACTGTAATTAAACAGCAGTTCTTCTCACTGTTACGTGAGGTGACACATTGATTCTGCTGAGGCTAAGCTCACACAGAAAGCACATACAGAGTTAACAAGTTATAGTTAGTGAATCAGTGCTTCCTGCATAGTCAATATGCAGATCACCTAGCTCTTATTCCTTTGGTGGAAACAACTGGACAATGATCCCTATTTTGGTCATCTTCTGTCAGTTGTTGTGCAATGAATTACATACAACTTGATTAAATTTTGAAACACCCAATTCTTTTGGCATCTTCAGATTCTATTTCTAGTTGTCAGCTCTCTAATTCCTTCAGCGATTCCTGGAAAAGTAGGGGCTTCACTTGCACCCTAAAGGAGTTCCAGTTAAACAGGTTGTGATGACACCATAAAACAATGTAAAAATAAGACAAATGAAGCCAGCTAAATGAGCTTTTCAGATCAGGATTTTCATCTCAGATAAATTGAGAGATGACCAGTGCACAGATTTATACCAGGAGGAAGAGCTGAGCTGTGATGGTTTTACTCGCCTTTGGCATCAGAAAGCCGAAGCACAGCAATTTACATTCATGGAAATCCAAATGGGAAAATGATTGCATCTGATGATTATTTTCACAATGGTGCGATTTCCTTTATCTTTTACTCCACACCCCCATATGCGAAGCCACCTTATCCTTTTTGTTTCTGAAAGGCGCTGACGTTAATACAGAGGGTGGCGGGAATTCGGCAGGTAATTTATAGCAGAGCAGCAGAGGAAATAGGCAAAGCTCGCGGGGCTGGACCTTTATCTCAATGAGAGTCTAAACAGAGAGGGGGGCACAGAGACACCCTGTCTGTCTCACATCCCTGAGACCTCAACTCCATCAGTTTCATCAGCCTGCCCGTTCTCCATAGCAAGTCAAGGCTCAAACGTCTGAACTCCTTTCATGTTGCATGTGGCCCTGCTCTCCTGATCCTCCCCCCTGGACCCTGCAGTTCCAGCTAAGCTTTGTAAAGCCCAATGCCCCAAAAGGCTTCAGCACTGAATGCATGACCAAAACATCAGACCAATTCCTTTGCCAGCCACAGAAACTCCATCAAAGTGAGCAGGCACGTGTGTGTGGAGGACTTCAGCTGCATGGGAACATGGACACCCACAGGAGGAGATGTCACCCTCTAAAGCCACAGGAGCAGTGTGATTGGTTCTCTCCTTTCTGGAAACACAGACTGCAAGGACCACTGTTATAAACCCACAGCAAACCGACCCCTGCCCACGCCCCTCCCAACGGAAGCCAAACCGGCTCATCGCAGCTGTTAAGACTTTTAAAGACAATCAATACATGAGCCATTATGAGCACGTTTACCCAGACTACCTCTCCCTGCCCCCATCATCGGATCTTATCTGCTCTAGTCCCAGGGGTGGCAATCTGAAATCTGAAGTACTGCTCTATTTCATCACCTGGGGAATTGACTTCAAACGGAGCTGAAGGCGACCAGCAGAGAGGGGCTGTGAAGTGAGCTCCTTAGCGCTGTGCTATACTGCTGTCCCCGAAGCACAGATTACCACCTGGCTTACACTTCCAAGCTAACTGCTGCAACTTGCAACGGTGAAAACCTCTGCAAAATCCGGTGCGGTTTTCTACTTCAACACCTCTGGAATGACTACAAGGGGAGCCGAGATGAGGGTGGCCAAATTAGCAGCTACCAGACACACCCCTAGCATGAAAAACAGCAGGCAGAACAAAATACAACCCCCATCCCAACCAAGATTCAAACAACAAATGTGACTGCTGACTGATGTACATTGTTTGTGAATGAAAAAAACATCTGCATTTAAATGTAGGATCAAATTCAGAACAAATGTTGATTGAGTCAAGGACATTCTGCGGAAAGCAGCTAGAAGGTCCTAATAATCTCTTTGCATCCAACGCTAACACTCCCTCGATTTAAACATAGACATGTTCATTTAAACTGATGAAGAGAGTGAAAGGCACAGTCTAACCAACAAATGAGAGGGCACTTAATTTTCAATTCGTTTCATTATGAGAATGCAACAGTTTTAGCAGAGCTAGCACTTGGCCTCACTGCATGAATGAGCCTTAATTGCTAATTGCTGATGTCAGATGCCTTTCACCTGTACCAGAAATGAATTTTACTCCCTTAAAACAAACACGGTTAACAGGCCCGTTGTGCTGTAACAGACTGTGTAACTGCTGAAGAGTTGAAGAAGGTTAGTCTGAAAAAAAACATGTAGACATTCCCTCTTATTATATGAAGGCAAGGGAATAGGTTTTTTTTGGGGGGGATGTGAAGTGTGGAATTAATAATAAATAGTAATAATAATAATTATTACTATAAACAGTCCTTATTACAATAAAAGACAGCTTTGCTTCGATTAGTTCACAAAAGATTTTACTCTGACAGAGCTCCATTAACTTCAGGCTTCCAGCTGTTACCACCAGCACAGTGGCAGAGGACGCCAGGAAAACCCAGCCACTGTGCCGCTGTTGCCCTGTCCTTCCCTCATCTGTCACCAACACGAGATTAAATAAACTATTAATATAACGCTGTTTGGTCAAACATACTCCCAACAACCCAGACTGTTCTGAAAACCGAGGCTCGCATGTGGCTGTGATGCTTCCTAAAAGCGCAGTGATAAAACGCGCCTGACCTCATTGGGAGGGGCATGCAGTGGATACTGGTGCAATAAGGAAAGAGGAGCTCCAGGCCAGACCGTCCTTCTGGGCCCATTCCACAGCCTGGATTCTGAAATGGATAACTGACCCCGGGGGGAGACACTGTGCGAGACAGAAATGGATTAATATTGCAGGATGAAGTCTCAGCTAAAGACAGCAGACGTTGGGGTGTGTTTCTCAGAGCTGTGAGTAAGGGGGAGGGAACGCCAGGCCTTTCTCATGGGTTTCATGTCAACCTTGGGGGGGGGCTGGGGTTCATCTGAAGAGAGGAGGCCCTGGAGATGAGGAGCACGCCGCGCTCTCTCCTGAAAGTAAAGCGCTGGTGTGAAGCTGGCGCGGAGCGGCCCGGCAGGGAGACGGGGTAGGCTGCAGAGGATGCTGGGAGACGGGGTAGGCTGCAATGGATGCTGGGAGTGAACGGCTACAGATGGCAACATGCTTACTCACGAGACTGTCACCCCTACAACACACACACAGACACACAGACACACACAGGCACACACAAAGACACAGACACACACACACACACAGACACACAGACAGACAGAAAGACACACACACACACACACACACACACACACACAGACATACACACAGACATACACACAGACACAGACAGACAGACACTCATAGACAGTCACACACAGACAAAGACACAGACACAGACACAGACACAGACAGACAGACAGACAGAAAGACACACACAGACACAGACACTCATAGACAGTCACACACAGACACAGACACAGACACACACACACTGCTGTGGCTTTCATGCTCTCCAATGCCAGCTTCCTGCCATCGCTTTGTTTTCAGTGGCAACTAAAACCAGTCCTGGCATTTCACTTCCACTTCTGTTCCGGCTTTGATCCTAGCAGCAGAAGTGGGGAAATGCCTGCATTTGTGAAATGTGAACTGTAGCCACACTGTGCCGGCAATCTCACACAACACGTAGGCGCATTTCTTTCCAACCAGCGGGTACCGCATGGCACAAATGTAGCTAATGTTAGTTGGTTAGCTAGTTAGCAAACAAGCCAACCATAAATGAGGCTGCACACTGAATACTATCACCAAGAGTGAGCTCACAAGCAACCCACCGCTTGCGCTTGCTATACGGCTATTTATTTGCTTGCCAGCTTTTCAGATAGCTCCTACACAGCAATATATGAATCAATTACTGAAATAGCATATTGTAGCACTATAATTCCATAATTATTGAGACTGAATATTCATGCAGTGAACCTCCTCCAAGTACTTATCCAAGGTAGTTTCTCCTGCGCTAAAACAAATAAACTACACTCCACTCATTTTTTTGAAGGCAACCTTCACATCAAACTCATCTGAGACCAGCTGACAGTGCCATACCTCACGTCAAGTACTTTTCACAAGGCCGCAGATGAAAATTCTCCACTGTGGACATATATTTCAGCAATGAATGGAAATCAATATGCAGGACAGCCCTGCAGCCTGGTAATGTGGGCTAATGGTAGCAGTTAATAGGAGAGAGGAGAAGCTAATGTGGAGGAAGGAATCCTGCCAGCCTTATGGTTTAGTGGCTCTGGGTCTTTAATTAATTCATTAAACAAACAGCTAGAGTGTCTGCCATGCACGCGTAAAATTCATGACTCTCGTGGGTGGGTTTCCTAAAACACAGACAGGGGTTCTGTTTTGGGCCATTGAAATCCATCACAAATGCACAGCAATGGCAAGCCATTGGTACGTTACAGTCGGAAACTCGGGAATTTTTTACTTTTACAAAATGGATTGGTGAATATGTACAGGGAAAGAGAGAGGGGAGAGTGGGAAAGCCAGAGAGAGAGAGAGCGAGAGCAAGAAAGTGACAGACAAAGCATAGACAGAGCAAAGAGAAATTTCCCTTTACAGTGCAACTCTACTGTGGAGATCTAAGAGAATAACCCCTCAGGCAACTTACATTTCACAGAAAAACCAAGACATATCCAATCAAATGGCAGTGTGCTTTGTACTTTATTTTGTGTAACATTTATGCAAGTGTTACTTCTCTGACCCTTGAACACTCTTTTGCAGTCACAGGAAAAAAAAGAAATACTGTGTAAAATATGAAAAAAAACTAACACTTCCTTAAACTCTTCAGCCAAACTTACAGCGGAAGGCTGCCGGTGAGGCTTTGCAGACATTGGGTCTGATACCGTGCAAAGCCATGCCAACACATCTCAAACATGCTGAAGTCATCACAGGGTTTTCAACGTCCCAACACCAAACTCAGGGCATGCCCTATAAGGGACTAAAACAGCTTTTCCCCACAACCATACTCAGCAAAAATAATGCTAAAATGCACGCATCACCCCTTAATATGAGCATCTGTACACAGTCCTTTTTAGGGAGTGTTAAAGAGCAGTGATTAATGGCCTGCGATTGTGACCATCACGTTGGGTGTTGTACTCCCAGGTGAGGCACTGCTGTTGCACCCTTGAGCGGGGTACTTAACCTGCACCTCTTCGGTAAATACTCACCTGTGTAAACACATAACACGGAAAATGTCAGCTACCTGTATACAAACGGAGCTGACTAATGATTCCGGGAATATTATAATCCATGTAAATAAAGGATGGAGAGTCAGAAATAAAACACAACAAAAACCCCAACCCTGGAGCGGTATGCAGCAGGGCCGGCTGGAAGAGTATCAGAAATTGGTACATGTGTTAATCCTTACATCTTAAATAGCCTCCCCCGTGGTCGGTGGAACTCCGCCATCAACGCTTTACAAACTGACAGACGGGCTCCGGCAGTTTCCATGGCAACCTCCTCGCTGCTCGCTCTCCCCCTCGCATGGCAGGCTGAAGTGGCTCAGAAGTGAACCGCATGTGTGAGACTGTTGCAGGAGGACCGGGCTCAGAGACACGCCGGCCCAGGGAGGACAGAGCACAGCCTCATTCACACAGAGGCCTGGGGTTGGCCTCAGGCAGGGTTCTACACTGGCATGACGGCAACAGGTTTACTGGCCACAATCCCCATCACATAGCCTACCTCACTGATAAAGAAGCTTTACTCCAGACATATTTTAAAGTAATTCGTCTCCGTTTTGGCAAAAGTGCTTTAATATTCAGCCTTTGTTTATTTTGTGGGCAGACGCACAGGAAAGGTGAAACTGGAATGGCAGGTGGTGTATATCAAAGGTCAGTCAGAGAGGAGAGACGGGCAGGAGGAAGGCAGGGAATCAATCAGGTCGTCAGACCATAAATAAAGTGATCTGAAGAATAAGCCTTCATAAAGCCGGAGGTGATGCGAATGTCAATGGCTCTGAGGTCGGACAGAGGAAGCCGGAGAGGGATTCCGCAGGACTGATCGTGGTTAGCCACGTCAGAATGCAACAGCTAATAAACTCAGAAAACAGGAGCCACAGAGAGCAAGGCAGAGCTACAGCAGCAAGGAGTCACATCCACACCGTCATCAGAGACCAAACAAGCTGTGAAGTGTCCGTCAGCCCTGGGAGGTACGTCCGGCTGCTCTCACCCCTCTCTGCCCCGCCCCAGCTGCTGGGAACAGGGGGGCAGTTAAAAGAGCCAGGTCCTCCTCAAAAGAACAGAGGATGAACTTCAGCTTCAGAAGACTACAGGGAGACAAAAAGTAGAACGCAGAGTGGTCCAGACTCTGCCAGGGGGCACAAGGGCACCCCATAGAGGGGAGACAGCGCCTGGGGTGAGATAGATGTCTTTATAGTGCAAAAGAATAATCACAAACGCCAGCCAAAAGCACTGTACCAATGCCCCACAGAGCTTGGCCATGTCTGAATGGTGCTGAGGAAATAGGCATACTCATGAGGTAAGGTAAACAGAGGTTTACCACACATGAGGTAGGCACACTGATTTTAACAAGCAAGCTTTCCAAACAGAGAATTAAACACAGAAATTGTTGTATGGATTTTTTTGCTGTGTGGGGACTGACATTTAAACAAAAGCCTGAGCAGATTTTAATCAGACTAAGAAATCATGTGGCTTAGCCAGCGGGGACACAGCACTAATATGGATACGGAGCTCATTGAAAATCACAAGGATTGTGATTAATACATATTCATTCCACAAGCAGGACACGGCAAGCCTCAATGAAAACACTCATTCACTTTCTGCCGTCTCCCAACATTCTTTTCCTGCCCCGACAGCACAGGTTAACAATAAACAAACAGTCCTTTCTGGATGGTTAGATATGTGCCAATCGATATGAACCTTTTCATTATCAAGGTCACTTCATTTTGTTTATATTCATCTGTTACTTTTGGACAGGTCACAGCTCAATAAAAGAGCTACAAAAAAGCCTTATAGGTGAATTTTTCCGGTAAAATCAGAGACAGACAAGCTATTAGACTGGTGTTCCCTCAATGACCCTCAACTACATTCACTTGAGTTAGGGAAAGGCACAACACTGGGTCTGTTCTCTGCCTGATGTTTAGAGGCTGGTCTTCCAGCAGCAGAACAGGCCTGAGAAGATTGCTTGTCTCTATTCCAGGCAGATACTAAACAACTGAATAGATGCAATTGTATTCCAGCTATTGCCGTTTAATGTTCAAATCTCTGCAAAAACCCTGGCCCGGAGACGCACTCATCCTCTCAACTGCTCAGTAAATCTCCTGTGCTTTCCAGACGGCGGCCAACACGCCCATATTCCCTGATAAACCCTGTTTTTTGTGGCGTGTTTGTCTCTTGTAGTTCACGTGTCAGACAGACTCCTGGCCCCCACACTGCCACTGTTCTCCTCCCCTTTTTTCAGTGCTTATTGAAGATGCACTTTTGTGGCCTGATTCTGTCACACACTCTTCTCTGCCAAGTTTTGTGCACACCGAACACATAAAGGGAGCGGAGAATTCCTGTTTGTTTAACATTATTATTCCGACAGCAAATTTGCTCGCACCGGCTGATAGCGTTGGGCTCGCTCGCCAAACAGTCATCAGAGTCTCGCACACAGTGGTGTGCGGCAGAAGCCAAAAGGTCTGCAGCGGAGATATCCCTCATTAGGTCCCCATTTCCCAGTCCTGATCTCATTTCTTTACAGTTGCTGAGTGTCAGTGGTTTAAATAAACAGGTTGTTTGACTTTCATGTGAAAGGGAGGGTGTGCAAGGTTTCTAAGCATTACACCTTGCCCTTTTGCACGTATTACCTCCTATGACAATCCTCAGGTATTCTGCAGCCTGCTAACATTCAAATTGTTCTTTCCACCCTCTGAGCTGAACATGACAGGACATGCTGAATATGGGTGAGAGTTTGCCTCTTAATTTGTAGGGATTTTATCGGTGTTTCATGGTTCTTGTTTCTTGTATGACTTAGAAATGGCAACAGAAATATTTACCCTTACTTAAAGACAACAGTAACACTAATAAGGCTAGTCCATAATTTAAAACATATCTCCAGAACAAGAGGAATTTCAGCCATTTACATTCATTCACAACTGTATCTAGTGTCAGCTTTATAACATTATAGCTAATTATCCAATAACAATTTGACTGCTAAAAATGGATGATAACAATAAGAGAATGCCTTAATTTATTCATCTTCTACCATGTACCTTTTTCCTCCTACAAGCAGTGACTCATATTGGTCCATTAGACCTTGCCTTGAAAATACTACAATATCATAGTAGGCTTGAGCATCAAAACCTTCAGAACTTCCAATCGTGGATATACAGGATTAATATAAAACCTCTACTCATCCACAGAGGAGTCAAAGTGACCCCCACCCCCACCCACCCTCACAGAATCTTCACAGAGTCTTCAAAGTCATCTAAAATGAAACGTGCATCTTATGAACACACAGGAACACACTTTTTAAATTCAATGCCCGTTATAATTATTTTATCATTATTAATCCTGTAATGGCTCCATTAGATACAAATCATTAGGGCATTTCAGACTCAAGACTGAATGTGCAAGATAAATTGTGGTTACTGAAATTTGCATTTGAATACAAAGACGATGAGAACAGCTTGAGCTCTATCATTTTTTTTTCCCTGACATCAGTTCTGAATATTTTTTTTTTGTAATAGTGCTAGTCCATCACAGACTCACAGCTCACTCTGACAAACTCCAATCAAGTGATGACACACCCTCAAATGGTCAGGGCCTTCATTTGTTATCAGTAACTCCCTGATCTGAGCCAATCAGGGCATTTTTGCTATTAAGAGCAAGATCTTATGATTGGTTCATTCGAGTCAGTGATTTGGTAGCTCCACCCATATCTGAAGTCATCTGAGAAGGGATAATGAGGGAACTCTCAGACATAGCTAGAGATGGTTCTGCTGTCCTCACACTGTGTTCAAGCTGGTGAATGTTCCAACATGAAGCTTTACAGCCAAACATGAACGCAAAGGTAGTCCAGGGGAAAAAGGCCTGCCCGGTTTCTCTTCCACGATGAACCTCTTCCTCATTCTGCTGCTCTCTATTTGGGAATGATTCAATTATACACAAAGAAAAGTTTACTATTTTTAAAATATTTCATTTCAGTCTCATTTTCCTATTAATTTCAACTGTGTGTCCATATATCTGGGTGGTGTAACTGTAAAAATGCTGTATTTCCAGATGAAAAGACTGCACCAAAAGCACAAAGTTGGTGAAAGAGATAAAGATGTCTGAATGTGCCTTGATCACACCACTCCAGTGATGATACTGGAATTTTTTGATGATAGGCGAACTCCCCTCGCCCCCACCACCACCAGAAAAAGAATCATTGTGCAAAATCCCCCATGGAGAGTAGACTCTAACCTGCCTCGCTGAAATCTCGAACAGTAGACAAGCAATCACACAATAATTAGCTCACATCAAGGCATAGCCAAGAGGAGGTCATGATTCTGCTATTCAGAGCGAGGCAGTACATTCCCAGCTGTATAAAAGGATAAAATGCAAACTGTGAGCTACGGAGGTGGCTCTGGATGTAACGTGATGTAATTTAAACACAGAGAGGTGCCACAGCAATAGAAGCAAAGCACAGTTATTTTCAGTAACGCTTGCTAAAATTTCATAATGTTACTGACAAATCACCACAGTGATTAGATAACAGCAGTATCATCAGGGTGCCTGCGTCAGCATTCTAGAACCCTGCAGAGCCAGTGTTACAATCAAGAGTGTTAATCTATCTGGTGTCAGCGGCAATTTTGTGGTGTCATTCTCATGCAACTACACTGCTAAGAGTAAAACGGCACATGAGGTTTTGCTGAACTGTTGGATTAACCAATATGTGTGGTTAAATTAGCATAAAAGATCATCATGCTGGATTTAAGCTAGACACTAGAGTGTATCTAGCCAGGTTACGGCCAGGTTGCTAGGGGAGCCCTCTAAGAGTCTCTGCTTTCACTGTGAAACGTGGTAAGCTATGTAATAAATGTAAAATCCTTCAAGTAAAAAAAATACTTCCTTAATGTCAGAGTGAAATTTCCCTTTAAATTATTTTCAGACATATCCTCTTTTTCCACTGATGGAATACATCTTGAAATAGCTTCAGTAATCTACTTTATTAATCCCTTTTAAATATTTAACAGTGGAACATCTGGACCTTCCACCCATGTAGCTCTTGGTAACTGCTTGAGTGTTACCAAGTCAAGCCCGGGACTAGGAGAGATACACAAGCCATGAGTTCAGAAAAGCATCATGACCCACCGGCTGGTGTCACAGTGCACTCTCTATTCCCAGTTTGTGGAAGCATTTTGTCCCACATACAGGTGAAGGCCTCAGCAAGGAGGTAAGCACTGTGGATTCCATGCTTTCCTGCTCGTGCTTTTTCTTACCATTAAATCTAAGCGGCATCGAGTGTTCCCGTGTTTGCAACCAATAAACACTAACAGATGTTAAATTTGCTAAGTGTTAAATAAGTGTTAAATCACACTCCACAGGTGTTAAAAGCATAACATCTTCATTGTGTTAGCTTTCACCTCCTAGGTAATAAGGTGTGTCTTCCAACACTTCCAGTGTGTGGGCAATTACACTGACAGTGTTAATTCATCAACACCTCCCAAAATACTGGTTTATAACGCTAATCAGAGGAGCCACCCGTATGCTTCACGAGTGCCGATTTAACTGTTGACAGCATTCAAAGCATTCAACAGTTGAAGAGTGAGCACAGCATTATTCAAATTCAGTCGCTCCTTTTCGGAATATAAGAGGGAAATGTGACACATGAGCTGTCAAATTCTCACGGAAGAAGCAAACATCAACAGACTGGAGGCGGGACTTTTCAAGGTGCTCTGTACCTGTGGAAGATGGATTAAACAGTCACTTTTTTCCCCCTTTCTTCCCCACACTCCTTGAGGCTGACGGAACACACACAACCTCATGCAGATCGCACTAATAGAGAGTCACTGTCTCCTGGCTCCCTCGAGTCTCCCTGTCACCATGCTGCAGGATAACGGATCTGCAGCCCTTTGACCTTCAGATTTACAATTCAGGCAAATTACAGGGAGCCCCAAAAATCCACCGAAGCAGCCAGCACCGGGAATGGGAGCCATCCCTTACACTGATGACTCACGGCGCCGCCGCCTGCGGCAGCTAACGGCTCAGGCCCCGGGATCTAAAGCAGCGCTGCTTTGAGAAATGGGCTTGAAAAACGAAAACGAAGCGGCATCCTTCAGTATACAGGAGGGGAATTACTGCCGAGGAGACCGGGAGCGTACTGGCTGTAAAACACAGATAAACCCGGACCTGGAGGAGGCGTCTGTATCATAAGAATGAACTAAACGCACGTAGGCGAAATCTCCTGTCTCAGCTTGTAAAGTAAAGCACCTCCATCAACATCCCCTCTGCAGAGAAAGCCCTGAGATACCCACCTGAATTAGTCTTATTGGCTAATAAACTCTTCAAGGGGAAGCAGTGTGGCATAACGATAAGGGGCAAGGCTTGTACCCCAAAGGCTACCAATTCCATTCCCAGGTGGGTCACTGCTGTTGCAAACCCATGTGCTGGGTTATTTACCCAAATCGCCTCAATAAATATCCAAATACAGTGGTTAAGGAGCAGGACTTGTAACCAAAAGGTTGCCAGTTCGATTCCAGCCGGGGCGCTGCTGTACCCTTGGGCAAGGTACTTAACCCACAATTGCCTCAGTAAATATCCAGCTGTATAAATGGATAACATTATAAAGAAACTGTACCGGATGTAAGTCGCTCTGGATAAGAGCGTCTGCTAAATGCCAATAATGTAGTGTAATAATGCAAATATATTAAACAGATAACTAAAAAACTGCAACCTATCCCTCTGGATGAGAGCATCCGCTATGCTAAGATGTGCTGCAAAGGGATTTCTGCACCTCCCATGACCTGCAAGATTCAGTAAGCCTTTATTTTCTAGGTGGATATGCTGGCTGTCCTCCCACTCAACATGGTAAATCTTTTATGACAATATCCCAGGATAGTAGTCTAATACTGGGAGAAAGATATCTATATGGAGAGAGATTTCCATTCAGAAAGAGAGTAATCGCTGGGCCTTTGCCTCTAGTCTGAGCCAAAGGGACTCCCATAAAGACAAAAACAGAGACATTATGACCAGGATGGTAAAAGACACAGGTCCACAGACCCTGGAGATCAAAAAGCACCAGAGTATGTCAGCTCAGAGTGCATAATTCTATAAGCAATTTCACAATCGGAGATTGAATAACTAAGGGATTTAAAAATAAATGTAAGGTTAGAGGGCACTCTCAGAAACTGAAAGATTTACCACCTGTTCTCTGAGCACAAACAAAGATAAGATTGATTTAGGAGAGCAAGTCTCAACCACTGCCTTGTTTCTCAGATGGAGGAGCTGTAGTCTAGGAACTCAATGCATAAGCAATTGTGCAATTTGAAATTTAGGTAGATTTAGGAATCATTATCAAAACATTAAACTGCCTGATGGTTTGCAGGTGAAACCAATACAAACCCATACAAAATTGTGTACTGAAAAATTAGATATGACTCATTGCAGTAACATTGTTATTCATGGTCCCGGCAGACAGCTTTTAGGCCACACTGACAAATCGATTATTTTCCAATAACAAATTGCCACCCTTTACCCAGTCCGCCACTTGTATCCGAAGTGGCTGAATTCAGAGACTGAGGCAGGGATTCAGCTGGATGAAGAAACTGAATAATTCACAAGGATGCGTTTGGAGCTAAACGTGGCCCTTTTCTCTTGCTGCCGAGCTCTTATCAAGAGGCAGAACAAAAGCGAGAGCGGAGGGAACTCTCGGGAGCTGCGGGATACAGCTGAACAGGGCAGTTATCTCTCTTCTGCTGTGTATGAAGGGGACAATCAAAAGACCGCAAGCATAAACGGGAGAACTAATCCTACATGGATCAAACCATGTACAGAGCTGGCTCCTCGTTCCTTCAATACTGACCTCTCATGTTTGGGAATCTGAAATTCCCAGCACACATTTACACTTAAATACATGGCATTCATAAAAAGGTTTTTCTTATTTTTTATACCCATTATTTTGTACTCTTATATAGTCTTATTTTGTGTAGTTTTTGGCATTACAAACACTAATGTGGCAAAACCTGAATGACCACATTCTCTTCAGATGCTATGAAGAAAAAAAAAAAAAAAACCCAGGGCCAAGTTACTTGAAAGAATATCAGCAACTTGGCTTATTAGCATGGAATAGCTTTGGGACAGTGTTTGTTCAGTTTCTGAGAGACAGCAAGATTGTTTGTTGTAACTTGGTTTCATGCTGATAATGATTTCACTGACAGAAAATTAATGTGTGCGGTTGTTTACAACATATGCTAACTTGCCATTTCTGAGTTTTTTTTTAGATTACTCTTTCTGACAACGCATAATGAGAACAATGTGTGTGTACGCAGGAGACCCCCCCCCCATTCACACATTCGCAATCTGCGATATGAACCGAATCCCTTGGACACTATAATTATTTATGCACGCTTATAAAATCAACTCTGTCTAATGCATTATTATACAGTTTTTGTACTTAAAGTATGACTGTGTTTGTGTCTGGAACAACTGTCTCTCTGTGTATAAACCTTTAGCTTTGGGTACAATACTGTGACTTATGACTATTTGCATAATTTCCCCATTGGCGGGAAACTCTGGAATGTGATATCCTGCAATGGTGAGGGTCTTCCACACCGGACTTGTTGAGAAATGTTTTTCTCTCAGCCTCCTACACCTGCACCCTTGGAATGTGACACCGATGGCAGCCCATGTCATTATCGTTGTCCTACATGCACAGTCGACAGCCCCCTCCCGACAGGAAGCTGCTGCTGGGGCCCCCTGTTTACAGCTCTGTGGCTCTTAGAACCGTAATTTCCTCTGCAACATTCATATGTAAATTTCCCCGGGAAACGCACTGAAACTCAGCCTGTACTCAGAGCGCGTTCCTCAAATGCCAGCATGCACCGAGCCACGCGGTTACATTACGTCACATTAATGAGAGCTGCACGTGACCAAAACTGCCCACGTCCCGTGGATGGCTGTTACAGACCCTCTTGCTGACTGACAGTGTAAGACAGGGGTGGCAAGTGCTGCTACTGCTTAATAATTCTTTGTTGTGGGTGCAATCAGCAGGACTTTTTCCCCACACTGAGATAGTTACTGAATTGGATAAAATCAATTCCGTCTTGGATTCTGACCAGTTATCAGTCGATTGGTACCTAACTGGGCAGGGTTTGATCAGACTAATTAGCCCTTAGTGGGGGACTTGTATCTATGAGTGCAAACAAGGGGTAACTGAACTCCTTCACAAAAAACTATACAATTATCATCATGTTATGACTGAAAACCATATTACCTTGTAAACCTATTCCCATTGACCAAATTAACAAGATAAATTAATTCAGCAATTAAAAGTAAACATATTTTTATATATTTATATATTCAAGGCCAACAGTGCCTTTCCAGGGTCTGTGACTGTGCCTTTGCATTGTTCTGTGAGTGAAAAGTCCCACTCCCTCTTTTGACGCCAGAGCAAGAAGACCCATACAGGGGCTACCAGCGCGCTTTTGTGTGTGTGTGTGTGTGTGTGTGTGTGTGTGTGTGTCTATGCATTGGGTCATTGTTGAGCATGCTGATGGCAATAGGTGCAGTCTCCCACTGTCCTCATTGTTGAGCAAAGATCTGACACACACACACACACACACACACACACACACACAGTACACGCGCACACACACAGTACACGCACACAAGCATTCCCGCTCACGTCATTCACTCCCATATGCACATACACACAAACACTGAAAATAACAGGTCTGTATTAAGCTGACATAGGTCTACGTCTCCATTTCATAACCTTACTGTGTTTGTCATGTTGTGCACTTCTCACTAATGACACAAATTCAACATTAGCATCACAAAGGGCCATTATTTGCCATGATCAAATCGAAATGAAAACTGAGAGCAACTTATTAACAGGACAGATGAGACTGCAATGAGGCAAGAAGACATTAAAAGCTTTCGATTAAAAAACTACTTCATTTCTAATCAATTTCTGCATATCAGATGTTCCCTTCATTTGAAATTCATAACGACAGGGGCCTCATCTCGCTGCTAACATGATGAAAAAGTGCTAATGAATCACTATATTCAATCACTGAGCCAAATGTTTGTTTGCTTTGTACCAAAACAGAAAAATAAAACATGGAAAAATATTTTAATAATGACACCAATCTGCAGTGCCTAATGCAATACGGGAAGGGATGAATGCATCTCTAGAGTGTTCTCTGGTTAGCTAAACACCGCAATTTGGTTATAGTCTCATCACCATTCTCTTTAACAGAGCACAGCATCAGAGAATATGTCTCTTCCTGTATTATGATTTTTTTAAAATATAGAACCTAAGGTATCTTCTCTCTCAGTCCTCTATACTTTCATCGAGTTCCACACACACACTGCAAACTGCAGAAAGCTCCAATGGATCTACTCTTTTTCGGCAAAAGCTCATTATTCCCCCTCCAAGAATGTCCTGGCCATCTTCCTGCCACTTCCATGAATATGTGAGAAATTTGCAGAAGAAGCTTGCAGGAACCTCGGAAGCATCTCGCCAGTACAACCGTGGAGGGAGCAGAGGAAAAAAAACAGGCTGTTGTTCACTATGAAGGAGAGCCTTCACTTTTCCCTAAAACTGTTTAAACTGTCACTTGCTGAATGTGTAAGGACTGTCGTCTTCCATTTCCAACACTGTAAACAACTGAGCCCACCAGTTCCATTCCATACAGGTTAATTGTCTAATTGGCAAGTGATGATTGTCTTTGCCTATGTGAACCAGCCCATTGGTTAATAAGCCACACCTGCTTAGTTAAATTAATAATTAAATACAGCTGTGTGGCCTGAGAGCAAAGGGCTCATTTTGTTTCTATTGACTGTTTGCTCAGACTGGTTTCTTTGTTGGTTTTAAACTAAATTGTGTTTTTTCAAAGCTTGCTTTCTGTTTTTTGTGAGAAGCTTTGACAAGCCTCTCCACATCCACTCCCGATAATGTTAGCGACATCGCTAATGAGAGAGGTTGGACACAGTGCCACACGCAGCGCTTTTAGTTCATGAACATGCAGAGGGCTGGCCATGCCCCGCTCCCGCCCTGCTCAACAAAGCCCAGGTCAGGGGTCAAAGGTCACCTCAGGCTTTTTCTGCAGCACAATAGCGGCAGTGAAATAGTGAGGCCTTTCATCGAGTTCAACAAAGCAAATATACTGCAGCTCTGGAGGTTTAATTCACGCCTGTCAAGAGGAACGGCCAGGCAAAACACGCTCTTATATCAGTCATATTTAATAAATACGGTTTATTTGCTATGGAAAAATTAGTGCCGCTGTCCTTTGTGCGACGCAAGTTACTGTGATTCTGCACTGCCCTCTGACATCGTATTTTATTGGATTAAAAACACAGCCGGAGGTCATGAGCAGTGATGAACGCCCCAGTCCAGACGGCACAAATTATACACTCCAACAACCCCTCGCTCTTTTATCCAGTCAAATGCGGACTCGGCGACTTCAGAAGAATGACTTACCGAGAACACTCCAATCAGGAGGCCAGTGGCCTGGGGCACAACACATTTCAAACTGGAACAACATTTTAACATCTGAAAAAAACAGTCCCGCAGTACCAATACTGCACCAAGCAACAGAGCAAGACGTACCCAGTGCTTTCAGAACTCACTAGAACATTCATATACTGGGGTACCTGCAAATTCAAGGGTGCCCAGTTCCAGTTTATATATGGCTTAAGGCTTGGTTAGTACCTGGTTTGTTTTAAGGTCATGTTCCGGCAGGTTTCTGCCCCCTGACTGCATCCCTCGCCTTCCCCATTCTCCCCACCAGCCTGCCCGCCAGACCCCCCCGGTGGAGCTGCAATGCGACATAGCACCCAGGCTCGCTTCCATAAATCCACTCCTTTACCTCCCTCAGTGACCAGAACTCATCTCCACGCTGTCCCACAAAGCCTCCGCTCGGGCCAAATGTGTGAGACCGTGCTTCACATAAATGTGCTCTGACTGGCAAAAAAAAAAAAAAACTGAATACCTACAAATACATTTGCTGAACTACAAAGCTACACAATTTAGGAGGAAAAAAAGAACCAAGACACTCAGCTGTGTTGAAAAATACATTAAAATGCCTTTATTGCATGGCAATTATTTACATACATGTTAAACACTGAAACCTTGGGGTGTTGTGCCTTCACCATGCAGTTCATCAGGCTTATAGAGAATTTTACAGGTAGTAGCGAGGAAACAGGTGCAACAAATTTTAATTCACGCTGTGGGGAGTCTAGATAATTAGGACCTATGATTAGATGAAGTCACCTCCCTAAAGACAGCCTACTTTTGTGAAACATAATAGCAGAGTACAATAAAAACCAACAGGAGGCAGTGTTGGGGCAGTACAGAGAAAATAATGAGTATTCACAGCAAACTGTTATTTTTAAGGGAAGTAAAACAAATAAAGTGAAAAATTACAAGATATACATGAAATCATACACATAAATAGAGTAAGCCAACACAATACAAAATGACAAATCCATAAGTTCCAACCACATACCATAAAGTATGAGTACCATCAGAGGACGCCAGTCGGGCTAAGTATGTATGCTTTACAGACAATAGGTCAGATCAACATCCTCATTAAGACCAAGACAGAGTGGCTCCTAGTCTAAAAATCCTAAACATTTCCCAGTGATTTAATTACCTAATAATGTCAGCTTTTCTTATGGAGTCTGGAATCAATGGTCAATAGCCATGGCTGTTAGGACTGACGGATTATTGTTGTGTTATTCCTTCAACTGGGTTGCCATTGCTTAACCTTCATTACTGAAAGGGACAGCACATTTGCATTCAGCTAACCTGTCTTGTAGGCATCTCTTTGTCCATCCAACGTAGAAGATCTTACACTGTGCGCATTTATCTCTACACATCACAAATGCTGTCTTACAGTTTTAGAAGTGCCTAATTTTGTACTCAGTGTTAGTCTTAACACCCAGGCAAGCTTCCTCTTGAGAGCCCAGCAATGACTGAAATAACCACACAGATGGGAGTCAAACGGCTTTACCAGTAACCTGGGTATGTTTAGGGTCAGTACACAGGAAACTGTGGGCGAGTTTGTTGTTCAGGGTGGGTGGTTGCTTGAAACTAAAAACTGGCAGCATAGGGAAAATGTCTCACAGAGATGCATCACACTGAACAACATCCCAGTTTTTTTCCACGCTTAATGCTGTCTGCGACTGTGCTGTATTTTGTAAAGAAGAAAATTGCCAGGTGAATCGTGGGTAGGTGTTCTCTGTAGCAAAGCATTGCAGTCAATTTGCTTAGCTGTTTCCCCCAAGACTGTGCTGATATAACCACACTCAAGAAATTGAGTTTCTATTTCTTTGACCTTTTCACTGAAATCACTGTCTTGGTAGCAAATTCTAAGAATTCTTTGAAATTGTCTAAATGGTATATTCTCTTTCAGTTATTCTGGGTAACAACTCTTAGCCTGAAGGATGGTATTGCAAGATGAATGAATATGCTCTGTACTGTACTCCAGTAAAAGTTTACTGTGTTTGATGGTGTTAAGATACTGAGTTCATCCTCAGTCCCTAAATAAACCCACATCAATGTGCCATCATATGTCAATCAGGAAGTACATTGTTAATGGGGTACCAAACCTGATTAAGATAATGGGAAACATGCATTGAAAGACATTTTGAGCTAATGACCTGCACTTAAATTCCTGAAATTTGGTCATCAGACAAATATAAATAGTGACGTTGATGTCTACATGTGAATTTCTTTTCCATTTTTTTTTCCATTATTTTTGGCTACTTTGACAAATCTAAAATAAGAGTTTTGATTTGTTTAACACTTTTTTGGCCACTGTATAATTCCATTTGTGTTATTTCACAGTTCTGATGTCTTCACTATTATTCTAAAATGTGGAAAACAGTAAAAATAAAGGAAAACCCTTCTATGAGTAGGTGTATCCAAACTTTTGACTGGTAAAGTAAATACCAGCATAGGGAGGACAGTAACAAGCCCCCATGTCATCGTTCAGGGTCCACTCAGTAAGACAAACCAAAAATTCTGATAGGGGAGAATCAGACTCAGGTTTCTGAGACAGTGTCTCAGTGCAGAAAAACCCTCTTCATGGTCTATCATCAAACAAAGAGCCCCTACATCCACGGTAGCCATAACAGCTTAGGTGCCTATACTGGTCATTTGTTTGATCGTATTTAGCACATCCCAGTGTCTTGAATATAGGCTGGGAGCAAAGGCAAAAAAGCTTAATGAAGAGCTCAATAGAAATAGGTTCAGTCAGGCTGTCATTTCCTAATATAACTGGTCTGCCTGGAGGGGTCTAAAGGTTTTTATATTACATTACTGGAATTTAGCAGATGCTTTTATCCAGAGCGACTTACATAGGCTACATTTTTTTTACATTTTTACACAATTTACACATCTGGATATTTACTGAGGCAATTGTGTGTTAATTACCTTGCCCAAGGGTACAGCAGCAGTGCCCCAGAAGGGAATCAAACCAGCAATCTCTTGGTTATGAGCCCTGTTCCTTACCACAATACTACCCCACCACCCCACTGCAGTTTTTATGCACTTTAGGAACCGTACAGAAAAAGGCCATTCATGGATCGTCAATTATCAGAATTTAACAATGATGTGTTAATTCTGCCATTCAGATCATGAGGACGATCACGCTCCTGTACTGGTTTCAGCGTTCATCTTTGCTGTATCTTGCATTTGCCATTAGAGAGGACTTCATCAATTTCACACTGGTTTCAAGGAATAAAAAAAAAATCTGAAGTAATGATTCAACTTTAATCATCCTCTCGCCAAGAGTCTTCATTATAACTTGGGCCCTTAATGAGAACTGTGGAGAGGAGATTGATCCTTTTGGGATATGAGGAAGCAGCCGTGTGACTGGACAGAGAGAAGTGAGGGTGGGTAAAGAGGTTGTGAGATTGCTTGCAGTATGCTCCATACACTCAAAAGCAGCATTTCAAATTAAGAGGCGGTTTTGCATCACCAAAGGAGGCCACGACCAATAAAAATAAAAACTGCAATCACTTTCTTCACAAAATATCTGCAGCAACAAATAAAGGTGAAAGGGTGATTTGATTCTCCAGTAAAACGTCGGAGGAAACCACCAATACACGGACAATATGCGGAGACCACAGCCTACTCCAGTATACTGTGAAACACTTAAGAGCACAGTAAACACTTCAGTTATATTTTTAAAAGTAATCTTTCGTGTAAACACTTTTTATGTGGGCACTTACCAAAAGCCAGCTGGAAATATTATCCCTCTTCTTAAATATAGATTGTAACCGTTCGTTTATATGTCATTCTGGTAAACCCCAACCAACGCACCTCCTAAAACTGTCTCCATCACTCAGGTCACAGCTCCCTCCACAGCTCTGTATGAGCTGAGCTTATCCTGACATTAAAACCATGCCTAATGCTGCCTCGCCCCCCACTGTGTAAGGTGTCTTAAAACTCAAAAACTCAAGATGTGGTAATGGTGTGAAACAAATCTTAATACTGCCGGTACTGAAACTGAAAAAAACAGTACACAGACAGCAGCACAGAAAGTGTGCCGTTAGCGTGTGCAACAGCACTAAAATTATCCATGGGTCTGTGTGCACATGCTGTGTCAGGTCAGGCTACAAGTGTGGAATCATGCCCGAACACAACAGGCTAAGATCACAAATTATCAGCACGCTTTTACTAAGAAATTGGCATTACCTAAAATACAAGTCTCTGCTTGTTGCTTTCAACAAACACCACATCAGCTAAACAAAATTCAGACAACAAAATGTCTCTGTGTCAGTGCACAGAATACAGGAATGCCTTCACCTGCACACTTCCATTTAATAATATTTTTGTTGCTTCTTTTAAGAGCAGTTGCTGAAAATGCTTTTATTTTCAAAGGAGTCTCTTTGTTCGGGGCATTTCCCAAGCACACAAGGAAAAATGCAGACAACTGCGAAAATGCAAACACACACATGGAAAACAGATGCCTGGCTAATGCGATGTGGACACTGGTCACACACACACAGACTGAGAAAAAGAGCATCCCTTGCAGGAGAGATTATGCTGCAAATATCACAGCCACAAAATATGAAACCACCATTCCACAGGCACAGAAATGAAACAAGTTCACTATTCCTGCGCAAGTTTTAGTCAGATTCAAGATGTGCAAAGATGCAGAGAGATGCATTCAAGATGTAAAACCCTCTCTAGCTATAATGCACCATTGCCACCATTCTCTTTACCTACAAAAATGACCAGCATGTTCCATGCAGGTCCCCCCTGGTGAATGTGTGTCTGTTGCTGTTGAGAGACCAAAAATATAATGCAATCTTGCATATTTCTACATGACTGGGCACAGCAGAACAGGGTTTCCTCACCTCCATCTGAGCAAGAATCAGGACAAAAGAATCATTTGGGAGGACTTCCTTCCCACCCCTGGTCAGGCAGGCAAGTTAAGGTGATCATCTCAATTTTAATGCTGCGCTGGATAGCATATCCCTCAGCATATGCCCCCACAGTTCATGGGAGATGAACTGGAGCCAGCCAGAACAGTGACCGGAAGATTAAATTGATTTTTTTGAATTATCGAATCCAAATACAAAACACTGGCCCAACTGCCTGCTGTTTACTGAAACTATGACTGAGAAGCCTTCAGTGGACATGCAAAACACACAGCTAATTTACAGCTGGTTATTCCCACTGCACTTACACAAGACATGGGAATGTTTTACTCAGCTTAATTTATTGAGACAAAATTTCGGAGAGGCTACTGCGGTTGAATTAGGCTGTGGCAGTAAAGTCCTATTATTTGTTTATGTTTTTTTTACAATTAAATTTTCCAGTGATGGAAACTCCACAGAGTCATTAAAATGCTAATTTGGCATGACATCTATCATTCTGTTTAATCATGAAAAAAAAAAAAAAAAAAAAAAAAGAAGAGAACTCATTTGGGCACAAGCAGTCTAAAGCTCGGCTGTTAATTAGCACCGAGTGTGCAGTCAGTTCGCAGCGCAGCCACAGCTGAAGAGTAATAGGCAGCAGAGGAAGGCCTGCAGCAGCTCCTGGCCTGCAGGATTGTTGGCTCAGGGAACCTCGAGCCATGGGGGGGGATGGGTGGGGGGTTGGGCTGCAGTGAATGTAGGGGGGGTTTTCCCGTCAACGATGACGAGTCATGCATAATTCAGAGCCGTGCCACCACCCTTCTCCTCTCCTCTCCTCCCGCCCGAGCTCTCGACCGCATTCCGAAGCTCTGTCTGTCAGGCCACGCTGCCTCTAATCGCTTTAAGCATCCCGGTTCACCTGGGGGGATCTTGGCGGAAGTGCTGGGCGGGGCCGCTGGGGGGGTGCAGGGGAGATTGCCCCTTAGCTCCGTCTCCCCCCCATCCCCCCCAGGCTGAAAACCTTCCCACGCTTTCCGAGTGAGCGCGAGTGCCGCGGAGGTCTCCTCACGCTTCAGCGCGAAACAGCGCTGTGAGATTCAGGGAGGACTTGCGGAAAGCACACGGCCGCTCCGCAGGCTTCGGCCTGCTCCGGGCGAGCGACCCCACATGCAACCGCTTCAATTCCAGCGCCTCGGCAGCCCCGCGTCTGCGCTGCGGACCCTTAACCCACGCTCCGCCGCGGGCCAGCCTTTTGGGTAAATCTCCCAGAAAGGCAATTCCCCACCTGTCACTCCTCGTTTCAGATCCGCCGAGACTGCAGCCGCTCGGAAACCAATCAAACTAGCCCTGTCACTGCGTGACACGGCAGCCTCGGCGCACAGAGTGAGCCGACACAAAAAAACATCAAGGTCAGAATGTATGAAAAAAAAACGGATGCACGCCTTGTCATCTTTTTTTTCCCCCGTCTGGTTTTCCAGAGGGCTGCTCCAACAGAAATCTCCCACCGGCTTAGGAAAACTATGACTGGACGCATCCGATACCAAGCCGCACAGAGGCCAGATGAGAAGGCCCTGTGAATGTAGGGAAAGAGGCCAAGCTGACACAGGCGATGGAGGCAGATCCAGTTAACGAGGCCCACACCAACGGCACTAATGAGGCGCGACAGGCCGTGCTGCAATCGCTGCTACTGTACAACCCTCTCCTTCCAGCCCGCTCTGCCATGGCCTTCTGCTCAGGACGAGAGGCACGTCAAAACAGCAGCAGCACAACCGTGACCACAGACACAAAAAGAAAAACGGCACCTCGAGTTTACGCCCTGGTTTTTATTGTGACAAAACTGACTCCAGTGAAAGCTACACAGGTAACAGCCTGACAAAACAAATTTACCAAGAGCTACAAAGGAGAGAGTCACCACCCTGCCTCCCCCGCAAGAAAAAGGGCTGGTCTAACATACATAAGGTACGCTCAACGGCTCTACCCTGCGGAATTAAAGAAGCTGTCTGCATTGCAAGTTCCAACGCAGGGAAAAAAAGTGCCTTTGATCTGACAGCCAGCCTGCCGTGAAGGAGATGGAGCTGTGTCTGCGTCTCACTGACGTGGGGATGCTTCTTGAAACAAGCCCTGGAAAATACTGATGAAGGTCAGATGAGCTGGGAGGCTCCAGTTTCAACCTCACCAACATGATGAACCGAGAGGCTGCCATCAAATGAGTCAATGGATGCCCACAAAACCACTGTGCTTAACGCCAACTGACACTTCAAGCTTTCTCCCTTACTTTGTATCTTCACACTGACATTCAGGAAGAAACAGGCAAACACAGAAGGCCACATTATAACTACAACTATATCTTCACAATACAATATAAAACCGAAACATTAAACTCAGTACCAAGACGAAGACTCATCACCTACAGGAAATTCCAAGTGCCTGACTGTAGTGCATCACAAACAGTCTCTGAAGGGTATTATGTGTAAAAGGCATTGGGCAGAAGTGTAGCATGGTGGTAAGGTGCAGGACTCATTACCAAAAGGTTCAATTCCTCGCTGAGGCACTGCTGCTGGACCCTTGGGCAAGGTACTTAACCCACGATTGCCTCGGTAAATATCCAGCTGTGTAACTGAGTAACATGTAAAAAATTGTAACCTATGTAAGTTGCTCTGGATAGGAGCATCTGCTAAATGCCAATAATGTAATGTCAAGTAAAAGGTAGGACAGGATGCAGAGGTCAGGACCGCATCAACCCACCTATCAACAAGAGCCGACAGAGAGAGGACTGAGAGAATATACCACCAGATCAGCTCAAAGGTGTGCTAAAAACAAAATGTGTGGAAAAAATGAAATCAAAAGGCTTTAAGTTTTAAAATAAGATTTTATTTTCTGTAAGTGCACTATGCGTGAGAGGTTGAAAATACTTCTGAAGAGAGAATGTTACTGGAAACCTTCCCTACCAACATCAGAGCCATCTGGACTGAATAAGGATGCATTGCCTGCCATGAAAATCCTCACCTAAAAAGTAAAAACTCCACCAGGCAGCGCTAAAACCCAAGTACTTCTTCTACTGCAAGCACTTAAGGATTACAGTACTTCTCCCCCCATCCCATCTCAGTACATGGTCCCCATTCAAACCATTAAAATTAACTGCTCAGCCAGTGAGGCAAATGTGTTTGTAACAGGAGTAAATAAAGTGAGCATCATCAGTGGCATGGGAATTTACATCTACAAGCAGCATTTACACACACAGGGTCAAAGCAAGTCAATTACGGCTTCACATCAAATTAGTCAATACATTTTTTTTTCTTTTTTTGTACGATTTTCTAAAATAACCTGAAATGAGAGCAGACAAGACTTTTTTTTTAGTACAATGGCTGTGCCCCACTTTTCTGCCAGACTGAACTAATTTTCTTCCTTATAAACCACAACTATTATGACGGCTCACCTCAGTTCTTTGCCAGAAATACAAGCACTGACATCTCCAGCTCTGCAGCAGTTACTCTCTTTTAGGAAGACTAACAGTCCAAAAAAGTATGATGGAGGATAAACACAAGATATTCATAAGACAACCTGACTGACTTATCACAACAGCCTTCTGGGCTACACAATGTGGGAATGTCTTTAGTCTGAAACATCAACATCACATCAATAAGTATGACTACATCAAATTAACTTGGGCATATGGTTCAGGCAGAACTGTGACTGAGTTTCTGCATTCATCTGAGTCATACAGTGTATAGAGTTCCATCAATAAATTTACCATTTTAAATTCCTCATTTTATCTCATTCATTCAATTATTCAACCGCATTTCAAAACACTTTTCCTAATGCCTACTCATAATAGATCCTACATCAAGAAAGAGCTTGCACAAAAATTCCTACAAGCCATGTAGAAACCAAATGACAGCTCACCCAAAGATTCAACCTAAAATTTTGTTGAATAATTTTCTAATCAAAAGCACAGGCTTCAGAAAGAACTGGGTTAACCACTGAATGGAGAAACTGAGGGCGCAGATCCGGAGAACCCCATCAGCTCAGGGAAAGCAAATCGCCTGCTTTTTCTAGTGTCAATGTGTGACGTGCCAGCATAGGAAGCAGAAAGCAAAAATGTTCAAAGGTAGGGTATTGACTCGTTCCTTGTAAAGCACGATTCACTCTGAATCTTGGGTTATCTACTTTCCACAGACAGTGGCTGCATCAAAAGCCTGCAGCAGGAAATGAGGGGTTTGAGTCTGGGCTTGCAGCACCAGCAACAGAGCTTTTGCTATGATTGCACATCAGATCGATTGCTGCCCTCATTTTACCCCAAAGGTTTACGGAGCAATGTGAATCATCTTCTTATAATGATCAGATCAGCTGTAAGGAGGCTCAGATCGAAGTAAGAAAAAGTTTCCCTTTTATGTCTAATATTAACACAGATTAATGATCCTTCATAAGCCTCCGACCAACTTCGGAATCCAGCAAGAGCACTCATTTGAGTCCAGGTTTCACTGGGCAACTATTTTTGTCTCTTTAGGATGAGTTTACTCAGTGCATTGCAGCGAAATATCAAACACAGCATCTATACAATTCAGAAGACAGGAAAATGCAATATCTTATTTAGGGTTGGTGGGTATTTATGGTTTAGGTTATTATTTAAGTTGAAGCTCTTTTCCCAGGGTGACTCATCATGAGTCACAGGAACAGTAGCACAGGTGTACTGAATATGATAATTACCCACACAGACAGCTGTGACAATAGCAACCTTTGTTACCTGTGCAGCGATCAAACACGAAGACAGATTACCTTCCAGAGTTCCCAAGGAGTTTCTGAGTTTCTGCAGAATGGCACAGGCCCGCGGGGTAAGGACAAACAGCAGAGAATAACTATGACCCCTGCCACTCAGGCTGATGAAGTTCAAGCAGTTCAGCTGCAACTGCACCATTAGTACCACACATTCAGGATAAACTGAATGCCAATTGCTCTGTGATTCTTTTTTTTCAAAAACAAATAAACCATGCAAGTCTTCTCAGAATAAAAACCCTGTTTCTGAGAAAAAAGTCTCCATGATCAAACAGCATTTGAACCTAGGGATGTCATCCAGTTGCTTGGTAATGGCTGTCTAACTAGTAAAGTTTCTCAAACAATCATACAGATATTATAATCTACAATCCAATAAATTCCCAGAGCAATTTAGTATGGATTTCCCTTAGGAATCATTGCACAGTGGTTTAGACACAAAACACACTAGAGGTTTTCAAGTGATGTTGCTGAGGCAGTCAGCACGTAGTAATCCAAGTTGGAGTATCACGGCAGACCAGCTGCAAAAAAACCTAATGTGAAGAAGGTGGACATTAAATTTTAGGATCTAATTTCTATTTCTTCTTATTTCTAGACTGATTTAGGATTTTCTGGGGCTGTGATGAAATATTTAATATGACCACAAGAGGCAATATCATCAGCTATGTCAACGCAAATCAGACGCAAAGCAAAGTGTGTTAATGCTGATCACTGCAACGAAACAGTACCCCAAACACGAGTTTAAAATATTCAAGATCAAAGACATCTGGAAGTGAAATAAAAAGAACTGGCGAATGAATGTCTGGAAGATGCACAAACATAGGTTAGTTAAGTATGGGTTCAAAATACACTGAGACTTTAATTTCAGGCATTTAAATCAGGTCCAGCTGATCTATTCCAACTGGGTAGCAAGTTGGGTAGCAAAAAAAAAAAAAACTTTTAAATCCCCAGTTCCTCCGCCCCCTTCCATTACACTGGCTTCTGATTGGTCTATTACGACATGCTAGTTGGAGCCGCGTGGTTCATATGGTTATCACTCCTATGACGTATTTCGACAAAAGTAGGAATATCCACACAAAAAAGTCGAATTATTCCCATCCACCTCACGTCATTGTGACGCATCCACTTGGTGTCTTGACATTGCTTTCAAATCATCATTCGCAGTTTCCATTTCTGCGGTGTATGATGTGCTTGTGATGTTTCATGTCACATCACATTCCATTTGATTCATTTTTAAGCGCGTTGATAATTTCCTGTCAGATTATTCCCCATGACCCAAGCCACGATATTTGTATTCGTTTCACTACACGTTTGATCTAACTCATTGGATATCATGAATTTTATCATTGCAATATTCACTCAGCTTTAGGGTCGATGTCGAAAAACGTGCTACACAGATTTAATTTTGCTTTCAAGCTGGTTAGTGCGATCTAGAATTTCCGTGAATTCCTGTATGCTCTGCGCCGCGGTACAGACTGTCTCCCTCTCCCTCTACTCATTAAGCGATACTATTTAGGAAGGACAAGCAAACGCGTAGTTTACCTCCCATACTGAAATGTTAAATTATAACAACTGGCTGCATGAGCGAAGCGCGTCTATTGAGGCAGATCCCCTTTGAATGCATCTGATTTGCAAACGCTTTAAACTACTTTACTATGGTACTCCAAATAATTACTGTAACCATCAAATCACCATCGTACACCTTTAAACTTCACTGCAATTCTATTACGACCCAACTTTCTGCTTGGAATGCAGTAGTTGGGCAGCTAGCCTCGCAGTTTAACTCTTCATTTGGCACAGAACGTGACCGTAAACCAGATAGCACATTACGATGCCCTCCAACGCACAAACACATGCGTCTTATCGGGAAAAGAGGTGTGTGCACAGAGTGGTATGAGATCATACTCCGTCCGCTTACCTGTAAGTGAATGAAGGTTTCTGGTGTATTTCTCCCGCTTTTCAGTGTTTTTCCCCACCGCTCGCTTTCACGGCAGCTGCAACAGCAACGCTTGATCCTCCACCTCCAGAAAGCCGCATCGTACTACAACCGAATACGCTTACAAACGGGGCGAACTGGGTACTTGTCTGTAATGGTCGGGAAAATGCATTCTCCAAAAGGCGGCACTTCAGAATATCAACGTATAGGAAATCCCAGATATGTTGGAAGCCGAATTCCGATAATACACTGTGTAAAGTCAACTGTAAGCGAGATAGTTCGCCCTATAAACAAGACAAAACACGTGGACGGAAAAGACCTCTCCGATTAAGTCTGTTACGCATGGCTTTTCATTGTGCAGTTCCTACGAAGGATAGTAAGCGATCGCAGCTATGATTTTTGCAGAAATATTAGTGCCGTGATATCCATGCGGACCTCCAGCCCTGCGCCCCGCCACAATGTGCGCGCATGGGTTTACCGAGGACGCGCTGCGGGGAGGGATAATGTAGTTTTCACGTTGGGAGACGAGTATGCGCCTTCCATTGAGAACGAGCGCAAGGGTTAAACAGGACTGCGTTCGATAGGACAGAGCGCCACCGAACGTCTTATTGATGGGATTTCAGCCCTTTTCAAACGGGTTGCTACAAGCAGCGAGGGCGCTGATGGGAACTGAAGTTCACAGACAGAAGTTGTCTTGTCTGTCGATTATGCTGGCGCTATAAAACGTTTTGAGGTCGATTAAAGTCAACCCAAACGCAATCCATCATTGCATTGTTATTGAAAGTTCTCCGGTTTTCTTTTGTTTTCGTTCAACTACTCAAATATATTGAATGGTGTGATGTATTTAAATAATTTAATCAGCAACTGTACAGTCCTACGTCTTGTGCTGTTGTTGTTCGTCTCATTGTTTTCAATGTAGTTTGGACAAATAGTGAGAAAGCAGGAGAGAGGTGATCATGATAAGTGAAACGTATTGGCCAAAATGAAATGATCATTTAAATTTTAAACCCTGGTGCAGTGTATTGGTATTTCATGAGCTCCTCCAATTTAATGCAGCTCAGTCATGGGTATATACAGTATGTACTGTATGGAGAATACCTCAAGGCAGAGCCTTCATCTCATCAGCCTATTAAGCCAATACATCCATTACCCACAACAATTATTATTATATGGGACAGTCACAGACTTTACGCGCACCAAATAGACTGCAGCTAAGTGTCCCCTTCAAGGTACATTCCAGGAGGAGAATCTTCTCATCTTGACCCTGCGTAATCTACCCTTTTCATGCAGGCAGTAGGGTTATTAAAGCGTGGAGGTTAATAACACATGGAGTGACTAATGACATTCAGTTGTACCTAACTGAGAAAACAGGCGATAATTAGTGTTACATAAAAGGACACATACTTTTCTGCTCTGTTCCACAAACCAGTCTTTGAACAATCCAGACTGAAGAATTTCAGCTCTTTATTTATTTTTAAGTGACATATTATGAACTGCGGTAAATCTCTCTGCTTAGCTGCCATTGCTTGACTCACATAATTAATGATATGTCTTTCTTCAGATGTGTGATGGTGTCCTTGTCATGTGCCATCAATAATATTAGTCTTTAAGGGAGTTTATTATCACTGCTCATATTTATGGTGAGTTAGGCAGTGTGTAAGCTTGTAAATTATTGTGATCTGTAAAGTATGATTCATTGAATGACCCTGGAACAGTTTTAGGTTGGGGTTATGATTAAGGTTTGCAAAGATGACCCTGAAACAGTTGTTAGGAGCAGAGAGTACCAGCAGCTACTATTGGATTTATGTAAGGTGAAAAAAATGTAAGTGCTTTCAATAAGGTGCAGATGGCCTCTTTCATGGTTTGATGTACAAAATTGGAAGCTGATTTAAATCTTATCTTTATGGGCTACATAGAAAATGTTACACCTTGCCTTTTATCATTTCCTCAATGTAATTTCTGTAAAAATAACTACATTTCATCTGAGACCACTATTTATGCTGAATGATGTGGCTATAGAGTGATTCAGTTCCACTAGTTAGACAGTGAAGTATCCAATGGCTTGTACATGTGGTTTAACCTTATACAGCAGCATTTAAAGTATAGCTGTCACACTTTGTTCACTATCGTAATGTTTCAGCTTGATATCGACTGTATGGTCTGTTGCATTCTGTACCGCTATGTTCAGTATTAAGAAAGAACGGCATGTTGTTTTTCTTTCACTAAGTTCTTGAAGGGAATATTCATTACGTGTATCTGCGATTATTCTGGCCCTTAGTTTTGCTGCTGTGTCAATGTGAATTGATGTTGTCTGATATCTAGTTCATGCACAGTCCATGGGGACAGGGGGATATTGCAGCTATAATGAAACACAGCTATAGATCAGTGATCATCGCACCACAGACACGATTGGATTACAGGGAAGGTTAAAAGTGGATGACCATACAAAGACCAACATATCATACGAGATAAAAGAAAAAAAATCCCTTGTGAAAGAGCTACATCAAGGTCAGAGCAGAAATAAACAGGTGTCCTGAGGGAAGATGATATCAGACAAAAGCAAGATGAGTTTCATGGAAAAAGAAGGTGATTTACAGGTTGGGTGAGTTTTCCATTCTCACTGCAAGGAAAAGTCACCACCCATCCCTCTGCAAATTTTACTTCATGCATGGACTTTTGTTTCAAATTTAGATGTTGATCCTGTAATATCTAAATTCACAGTTGAAGGGATGTGACTGAAATGTTATGAGTATTACCCTTAATTCAAAGAGGACTCCCCCATTTCAGTTATACTGTCGAACTGAAGCTTGTGCATTTAAGTGTCACTGTCAGTACAGTTTTTAGATTACAGTTGAATGTTGACTCTGTAAACGTGTTGGCTTTGGCAAGTCCTTGTATCCACAATGATCAAGACAGAACTGTTTAAACCAAGAAAGGTGTCTGAGACAGAAGGGTGTGGTTTTGCTCAGATGTCGAGAAAATGGAATTTTAATACATCTGTTCCCTGTGGCGTTGTCATGAAAACTTCTGAAATGTGTGAAGAATGTGATTATATTTCCTAACTTGCTCTGATGCACAAAAAATGTTTATCATTTTTATCACTGCTTTTGATGAGACATTGTAATGTTTTACTGCTGTTTTGCCAATACTTCCTAACATGGAGCATTTTCACTAATATTGTTACAATTTTTTTAAAATGATAGTGCAAATACCTTTTGGTGAACCATACTTTCAAGAATTTAAGGAAGAGAGAGCTTGTTTTTTTTTTTGAGAGCTTGCTTTAAAAAGAGACATTAGATTTACATAATTGGCTGCCATGGAAATAAATAGAATTGTTTTATAAAGCACCATGTGTTATATACTGATTATTCAAAGACAACACTGCCAACTTGTGGAAGGTCTATAAAATTACATCTTTTACCAATTTTGAAAGAATGATGAGTGTTTATTCACTGCAATACACATCAATAAACTGCATGAACTCAGACAGATGGGAATCAGTAATAATCTGTTGAAACTAATCTGACGCAGGAAAACCTTAACTAGTGATGTGAGCCCTCTGACTTCAGTTCTTAGTGTAAGGAAATTCATTCTCTCATTACTGGGACACTGCACCATTTTACTGTATTCACAATTCCAAAATGCTAAAGTTTTGGAGAGGATTATGAAAGTGACCTTTGTGTTCACAGCAAAATGCATGTATTATTCTGTTAAATCATTTTTAGTACAGTATATCAAGGGTATGAATACATTTGGTAGCCACTGTAATGGCAGTGTTTTATGCTGAAGTAGTTTCTTGAATTTGACATGCAGATTATTAGATTATCCTTAACAGCTTCACACTGTGGATCCATCAGCCAAGGCCATAAACAGTCAAAACAGAACAATGAACTTAGCTGTTCTTTAAACCAACCAAGAAACAGACACCACATAAAATGCACTTTTTGGGTGAATTTTTATTATCGCAAAATACAAAAACATTTCTGAAGCAGACTAAATGTGATGTGGGGTTTAAGCATCTGAAAATGTCAAATCCATAAATTCAGACTGGAACTCGGGTCACTGAGGGCTGGGTCAACACAGCCAGTGTTTCTGAAGAATCACAATGCTGCAGACAGCGCGCCTTTCAGCTCACTGGCAGAATGTCAATCACACCTGCGCCTGTGCAGTTCACGTGTCCTCAGCTGACACACCTACACACACCTGCCCACACCTGCCCCAGCGTCTTCCCTCATATCTAAGGCTGCTTTACACTACGTGCCTAAGAGAGAAACTCTCTGTTTCCTCTTACAGTTGAAAAGTCTCTCTTTACCATTTGCTCCTGTTTTTTTCAAGTTTGTGCATACCCTCACCAAAAAAATAAAAAGTTGTATGTTTTCATTTCAATCATACAGTTTTTAAAATAAGCATATATGAATGAAAATAAGTCATACGTGTAAAACCATGACTCCCACTGTTTCCCAACATGAGATTATTATATACATTTTTATCAATTTTTTAAGAAGAAATACCATTGTAAGCAGGTACATTAAGTGACAAAAAAAGTTAGAAATGGGAGCCATGTCCGTTTTTTTTAAAGTTAGACATTTCAAAACAAATTTCATACATTCTCTTTTTTATATCAGTAGCCTGAACAGGAAGTCAAAGGAAAGGTGTTCTGTAGCAGCCATGACTTCCTGTTAGCCAGTAGAGAAGAAGCACCAGTCACATGACACAGGAAACCAGGGAAAACACACCTCAGACAGGGTAAGAGGGAGAGTGTTCAACTTGCTGCTGACTAGAGGCCAAACAATGTGAACAAGTACACAGCAAAACAGTATGTTACATAAGGCTTTGGTACAGCACCATTTATCTTTTTCATTTTTCAAAATAAAAAAATGGGGAAAACAATTTTGTGAATGACACCTGTTACAGTCAAAGGTAACGCCCCAGCTTCCTTTATTTCTCTTTAGAAAATAAAGAAAATGAAGAAAATATGAGGCCCCAAAGCAAACAACAACCATTTCAACAAGCTTTCAATCATTTACAAATAATGAAACCAGTCCAATAGTTTTATTTTAATAACTTCTAACTTTGTACAGGTCTATAGCTTACCATTTCATTTAAGGTGACACAATATATACACAATAATAAATCCATTCTAGTGAATATCAAATATGTGAATAATATAAGATGTAAGCATTTAATATAAAGCACATTATTCATTGGACAAAGAGTACCCCTGGGCCAGATTGAAGTGTAATCAGCTTTGTCCTTAATTTTGAATAACACATTTAAGCAATATTTTGCTGCATCTTACATTCCTGTCAGCAAACAATTACCTCATGCTGTTTCCTAATACTTTTTTCAAAGAATAGTAACTCTTGCTTAGCTGTCTTACACAAACGTAAGGACAAGGCCCATTGCAGAATCTGCAGTTGTGTGCTTGTAAACAGAGCTTTCAATGAAAATTGTATAAACCTCTGAAACATGTGTCAAATCACCCTTTTAACTAACTATAGATTAAATTGAAGTGTTAGCTTGGAGCCCTGTTTCAACAAGCCCAAAGTCACACAAAACACACATTCTCAGATCCATGTTCTTCATCATGCATATTGGATGCTGAGGAGAAAAAATAACATGATAAAATGTTCCAAAGTGTGCTTCCTATCAACCCTTTTTTCCCTTGTCTTCCACTCAAAGGAATATCATTTCTTTTACTCCTAAAGCACTCCTAAAACCCCCAGAATCCCCAACAAAAAACTTCTTTGAAATACACGAAGAACAGATATTGAATGGGACAGAGGGACATTCTCTTACCTCTGGAATTTATCATGCTATTTTAGTTTCAGCCACACTTTATATTTAGTAAGACATTTTCCAGTGTAATTACCTGGAAACTATCGTGTAACTACACCATGTAATACGTGACTATTTTGCCATTTGTTATTGTTGAATTATGTAAAATACTAATTGATAATCTGCACCCCGGACCCTAATCCCAACCTCAGCACAACCCCAAACATTTTATATTACACAATTTATAGAACAATGTCCATAGCAGCTGCACAGAACTTATTTGTACATATTTTTGACATGAAAAGCATCCAACATTAAAAAGGGCAGCCTGCCCAGCGTCACTGTACAATGTCTTTTAATGTCATTCTGTCTGTCACCTTATCATTGTAAGTAAAGCAAGCACCCAGTGCAACCCCAATGCATGTAATTTTATTGCCTGCACTACTACTGTGCATTTTACATGAGGAAGTGGAAAACAGCTAGTTTAGAACAGACTGCTGTCAGTGTGTATAATGCAGTACCTCTGAGCTGCAGCACCAAGAAGACACTGGAAATACGTAGCACCAAGTCCGTAAGTGTAGAATGCAATAACAGGGCTGACACACTGTTAATCAGGTTCAGAGGTAATGTAAACATGTCATGCTCTACACTGGCTGTGTTTTGGAGCATGTACATAGAGCAACTTCAAACACTGTTTGTCTGCCAAAAAAGCAGATCACCATTAAACAGGAACACACTGCTCGGTTGTCTTGTTATCCTAATGTCACATACTTTAGGGCCTCGAACCCTTTTAATTTTCTTTTTTTCAAGCAGACTCAAATATTTGGTACAGCCTCAGCAAAGGATGGTCTGGTTTCACATTCTGTTGACTTGAGAACCAAGGGGCTCCCTCACTGTAATTCTTCTCAAAACATGAATCAGAGATGCAACAGTGCTTAACTGGATCATAACAAATTCTAAGTAAGGGCTTACATCACAGCATAACTTAACCAGGCTCAGGTAACTATCTTGTCCTCTGATTTGTGCAGAGGAAGAGGTCCACAGCCAAAAGCAGTCAAAATCAAGTTAACGGAGTCGAGGGCAAGAGGCTAGGTACCACTCGGAACATTAAAGATCCCGTGTTCCATAATTAACAATGGGAACATGTTGTGAAACTGCACTGAGATACAGCCACATGGCCTACAGTGCTAGAGGTTCTGAGAGATATTACTGCCAATCATTTTTGAATTGTGTACACAAGTATATATACTAATATATGCCCCCATTATTATTAAGATATAATCCTGTTTGTACTGTTCTCAGTGGTTGATTTGTTGATTCACATGCATACATTTTATCTCAAAATCAACAAAAAATCATTTTTATCTTCAAAATGAAAAAAAAAAAGTTCACATAAAACAAGGGGTCAAAAGTCAACAGTTGCAATCAAAGACCGCAAGTCATTCATTTCACTAGAACTGATATAACTAGTGTGCATTCACTAGCTTCTCTGGTGTGTGCCAATTCTTAGCAGAACAACAGCTAATTACTGTTCATACTATGCGACATTTTCTTCCAGTCCCCTACAGATTCTCCAGATGCCAGGTCACTTACAGTACACAAAGGCAATGCTAAGATCGTAAATATGCTTTTAAAGCTTAATGCTAACCTGTAAAGGTATTATTAAATAAAGCAGTATCATGTCACCTTAAGTAAAACCCTACCGGGAACTACTCTGGGAAAAAAAGATCATCAACTGAAAATACAAAGATCTCAATCCTGAAGAATGTCACTTCTACAAGATGACACAGTCTAAGACCTTCACCAGCTAGATTCTCCTCTGCTGTCTTTATAATTCTTTATTAGATGAAGAAATAACATTTGTGTGCTTCAGCTGGAATTCATGGCCACAAGAATCTACTGTCATGCTACTGCCTCAGGAAGGAGGAAGAATAACCAGAATCAGCTTACTCTGGGTGCACTGGCAAAACAGGGCAAGGACAGGGGAAACGGACACATCATTCCCTCCAATTAAAACAAGGGTTGCCTTTAGAAAGAGTGTTCTTGTTTGAGCCTACTCGGGATCTCTAGAAGTTAACTTCATGCGAATAGAACACTGGAAAACGGCTTGTTTCTTGGTAAAGTTCCCAAAAAAACTGCTAAATTGTAGCCCCAGTCCCTGTATTTCATACTGCTTAGATGTATATCCAGGTATTCAGACTTTGATGCAGTCGAATCAGGTAAGGCTGAATCAAATGCAATATAGCTAATATTCCAGCAGACATCCTGAACTGGAAATACATTAACTTACTATATTACCATTATGAACCGACTTGAAATAGTTAATGTTGAATATATATAATCAACAAAATGAAGTTACACACATTTTCCTTTATATAATAGAGTATAATAATGTAGAATTATTGTATATTAGCATTAAGGCTGGTACTACATAATTTATAGTATGCCATTACTCACTGCTTTTGTGCAGGTTCATGTGAGTCTAGCCTCAAAGATAGCATGAGAACAGAACAGACAAGGGCTTAGGAAAGAGGAATTTAAACTGCTCTTCGGTATCTTCTGAGTAAGATATGAATGATACATTACTGAATATCAAACACATATCTTATGCACCAGATGAAAACGGCCATATTTGAACACACACACACACACACACACACACACACACACACGCAATATGTGTTTCTGTGTGTGTGTATATATATATATATATGCGTGTGTTCAAAATGAACACAATATGCACAATGTGGAAACCTATGTTGATATATAACAAAGTAAATTTTCACATTGTGCACAGTTTTGAACATTGCAACTTCAAAAAATATATATTTTATGGAAATCAAGACCTATATTTACACATATACATTTCAGCACATGAGATGCACTGCACATTCTACTGCATAAAACACCTTATTTTTCCATGGCATAAATACACTATTTTCTTTTCCTTTTTTTTTTTTTACAAAAATATCTTCTAATGAACATCAAAACAATGACACAACAAACTATCCTTTATAAAAAAGTAATATATAATCAAATTTTTTTATTTTTATAATATGTCAAAATACACTGCATATATTAAATTATACAATGCTAAATGCTATTGCCACACTGATCATGTTATTTTTTTACATATAGTGTAGAATGTTTTCAGATTGTGTATATTGCAAATCATTTGATACAGTATAAGTATAAAATTGCTTCTACAAAAGTGCCAATTACTGAAATACTCCATTATTTGTACTATATATTTTGACATATTTAAAATAAATACATTACTTTTTCATAAGAGATAAGTACTCAGTGTAATGGGTTGACTCAGGGGCCTTTGGACAATGAATGCCCATGCTCTGAACTGATCATTTCACAAGCACTGCAAAACACATGTCATTCATTTTTATACTTCTAGCCTCCAGTGTCACAGAGCAAAGACTCCTTCACATAAAGACTCCTAATTTCTCATCCAAGATGTACAACTTTAGCACAATCCTGACAGTCTCAAATCCTTCCACAAATCTGATTCAAAACTAACCAAGCAACAATCCCATAATCCTGTGAAAATAACAAATTAACTATTCATAAACTGTTCATAAAGTTAACAAAGTTCATTACCAAGATTTCCTCATGACCTCACTCCACTGTACAAATCACTCCCTGTCCTCTGCAGATCACAGCAGAAAGCCACACCTCAGGGTGCTGAGGTGAGACCAGTTCCATGACAGGGTTGGAACACACAACCTACTGCACTTGCTGCCTGGCAGTGACACTATGTGAGAGTCAATTGAAGATTCAACACTAGCGGAAGTGATGTATCTCACTGTAATGACATGAATACTTCCTGTTTGAAGTTTAGATACCTGTCATTACGCCAATATAGTGTTACCAGCCACAGATGAAGAACAACAAATTTCCCAAAATTTGTTCCAGCTTGATTGATACTGTCATACTGTGGAATCAAAAGGACTACTGTAGTATTATGTGTATTATGTCCTTCTGCACGTGAGTGTGGACAACAGTTATGCTTTCTGATATAAGGAAATACGCTTCAGAGTCCTGATGCATTCTATTTTGAAAAAAACAGAAAAACTAAATAAATTTGATCCCTAAATCTGAAATAAATTTGATCCCTAAATTGTCATGCGTTTACTTAAACAAATATTTAAATGGTAACACTTTAGTGGGTCTTAGGTTGCATTCCTTACGCTGAAAATAGCTGTAACCCTTATCATAAGCATACATGAATATTATGAGCAGCTTATCCCAACTGACTTAATGTTATGAGGCTTGTAATGGCAAGGATTACAGCACTAATGAAATGCATGAAAACCATACATGCATACATGAAATCCAAATGTCATAATATTATACTAAATAATAATAAGACATTATGCAGAACTCAGTAAAGTGTTATGGATACTGAATGAAACTCATTTGAAGTGTCAGCACTGAAAGAAGTTAGGTTAGTCTTGAAACTACAGTGCACAACCTAATTTTATCTTTGGCTTGAAGTGAAACAAAAAGCACCTTTGACATCAAATATGACCCTTGTTAATGCAGCATGTTATGCCATTCCTATATTAGCGTGCTGTACTGGTCTGGTACTCTGTCTTTGAGTGTTAGGGACTTCATTTTTCTGTCTAGTTGAGCCACACCTTTGCTCTGGTTTACTCTCTAAACGGTCAAGTCACATGACTCTTAAGAGTCTGAAACGCTCTGAACTGCTCACTGAGTCATCTGGGACGGCCTGCGTATGATTGGAAACACGTCCATGCTGTTAACATTTTCCCAATGTGTTTCATCAGCAAAGGAAGAATTTATGAGGCTTAAGAACAATGTCTATCTGACTCAGTCTTCCACCACATAGCCAGTCTATCCTTCTTCTCTACACAAAAAAATTCCACACACTGGGAAAATACAGTTACTTATTCAGTTGTGTCCTCATAAATATTTTTTTCTCCTTTGGGCAAATCAAATGTGCTTCTTTTTAAATCTTTACAGTTCATTTATTTGTAAGCATACCCCAAAGCACTAGCCTGTTTTATGCATGTAAAATCCTGCTATACACTATGTACATCACATCACAGCGTCTGTCATTGCGTAAAACATCTATTTTCTACATGTTTTTGTTCCCCTCAGTCTGTTTCTTAAATGCAACACTGTCACCCTCACAATCATAGGAAAATAATCATTTCCAACAAATGTTTGTTTCACGTAATTATTGTGCAGAATCTGGAGGACTGCAGTTGTAATTCTAAACCTTGCAAACGTGAAATGATTTTAGTTACATTTATCGATTTCCCCCCTTCCAGAGGTGTCATTTAAGGACAACAGTCTACATCAGCAGTCTACATATAAGCCATATCCCAACACATTAAAAAGCAACCATACTGATAGTGGACCACTCTGCTCTGACAGAACACAAATGCTGCCACACAACCACATTCTTTTTGAATAACTTTTACACACATTTTAAAAGCAGGGAGACTCAAGTCTGGCCGCTTCATTACACTACCACAGATGCTCTATTGTGACCAGATATTCAGCAACAGCAGTCAATCTCTCCTCCAAACAGGAGGTTCTGGTGCTGTATGCATTCCTATGCTAACTAAGGGCAACAATGCAGCATAGTGGTAAGGAGCAGGACTTGTAACTGAAAGGTTGCTGGTTCAATTCCCCACTGGGGCACTGTTGCTGTACCCTTGGGCAAGATATTTAACCCAGAATTGCCTCAGTAAATATCCAGCTGGATAAATGGACACCATGCAAAAACAGTATCCTAAGTACGTTGCTCTGGATAAGACCATCTGCTAAATGACAATAATGCAATGTAACTACAGCTCATCTGTTTTAGACTATGTCACTTCAAGAATGTTCAAAATGAGCCAGCAAACTGGAACACTTGTAACTTTAAAAAATTTACTTTACTGTCAGACTGAGCTTTCTGTGATAATCTTAACTGTGCTGTGCTCACACTACATATGCAAAAGTCTGACTAAAGAACTACACCTTGACTGTAAAGTTTGCTTAAGAAGGGCATATGGTATTAGTATTGGTGTATTAATATGTATATGTATACATATTAATAATGCTAAAACATCTCCAGCTTGGCAATAATATGATGCTGTGTTATTCAGGTGAAATCATAATCAGATTACCATACAGTTAATACCAAATTTACAGCAACCAACAAAGAAAGTCACATGATGTGTGACACTACTACAATATTACCAAATTACAATGTCACCATAGTCTCACTTGTGATATGCATGACAACACAGCAAACCCTGTGATGGTTTCTGTTGACTGGTGTACATGTCAGTGAAGGCATTATGTAAAGTAGCTCTTGTGTACAGAAGTATTAAGTTACTCCCTTCAGTAGCAGCACAACCCTGACTGTTGGGGACGATTCACGTGAACTTCATTCTGTTAATCTTCCAGATATCTGTAAGTCTATATTATCCTTGCTAAAACAAACAAAACAAGAAATCAAATTCCCAAATTTAATTTGTACTCCCATTAACCATGTTTATGAGTTTTGTTGATTTTACACTTGTGCTTTCTAGCCAAAGTAAAATTCAAATAGTTAATTCTATGGATTAATAATTATCAGGATAGTACCAACAGTATTGTTGTAAAGCATATTTTGTCATATTATTTTCAACAAATTTCATAATAGGGAGAGGGATAAAGGGAGGAAAATAATAATAACTGAATTACATTTCCATAGATGCATTCCAACAGATCCAAAATACATATTACAGTCAATCCACGATATATGAACACTGAAAATAAAATCAAAGCTCATTTTCAACACCATCTGTGAGACTAACAGGCGAACTGTATAAAATGCTAACATTCATATTATCTTCATATTAAGTGGCAGAATAATTGTCAATGTCAATTCATTTCACATTAGCAGAAAGTGCAACTCTAACTCATTCAATAACTAATGCACCAAACACCAGCTCTCGCAACTCACAAGCCTAGACTAATTATTATTATCTACTTTTCATTGTTTTGTACAAATTAGACAATAATGACCTCACAGATAAACATGGAATCATTATATGTATATATATCCTACTGCACAGGAAAACATGTTCCCCCTCTTTCATTTGAGATACTTTTCTTAAATTTTAGCACCAGCCAAACTTCAGACAATGCTGTTGTAAAAAAAATAATGAACACCTCTCTGCTATTTAAGTTTTAAATACATTATTCAAATTTTAATTGCAAAGGGGGTTTAACTCCATATGAAAACCACCTGAGCTACAGAGAGAAATGACACAAATTAAAAAATAACCTGTTCAAACTGTGCAAGAAAAATTAAATGAAACTTATTCAAAAGACTTATTCAAAATCACGGGGTCCAAACCTGTGGAGACAGGTACTCTTGCCCCAGGGCATATTTAACATTTTTTGTGAATTTGAGCAACCACTGCAAAGCACTTTGCAGTTTGATTGAACGGGGGCTATAATATTATATTCAGACTACACCATGCACATTCAGACCAGTTTCTTTTGAAATATTAATTTCAGAGTAGTTTTTTTTCTAAATTAAAAAAAGCCACTGTTAACAAATGAAAAACAAAAACAAAAAATACCATGAGGCTGTTATCTTGCGCCGTAATAAACACAAATGCTCTCTGTTAATTTAGCTTTGAAAGTGGAGTGAAAGCAAATCACCATGCAAAAAGGCTTCACATCTGAGACCCCACCATCTTCTGCTGTCTCAAAATGAGAGCCTGCCACAGAAGGCCATTCAGACACCCCCTGCATCATACGGGATTGTGATTGTTGTTGCCCAGTGACTGGCCAAGGGGTCAGCAAGGTGAAAATCCTAGCTGCACATCTGAGGCGATATATTTTGTGCTGGAAGTCGCTCTAGATAAAAGCATCTGCTAAGTGAATGTAATGTAATGTAATTTGGCTGTTTCCCCCAGGCCTTTAGCGTGCTGAATGCTACTATCCAACCAATCACCATCTTTCCAAACTGTTCCAAAACTTGCATGCAATTTTCTTAGAAAAAATATTTCCTGGAAATATGGAATGTGATAAGAAAACTGCAAACAAAACAACAACACAAGACCAGCCCTTTTGTAACTGGGTTTTTTTATTAACCATTTTATAGTAACAAAAGGCACTATTGACAGGACATTGCAAGTCCCATTCAAATGAGATACCCACTCTATCTCTGTCATTAATGTGCCTTACCAGAAAGCAGAACCCTTTCACCAACATGGATGCATGCAGGCCTCTCTCTCTCTCTCTCTCTCTCTCTCTCTCTCTCTCTCTCTCTCTCTCTGTCCATCTGTCTGTCTCTCTCTCTCTCTCTCTCTCTCTCTGTCCATCTGTCTGTCTGTCTCTCTCTCTCTCTCTCTCTCTCTCTCTCTCTCTCACCAGCAGGCCAAAGCAGATTTGGCATCTCCTTGGTAATCAAATACAGGCTGAGAGGCAGTAACTGATTGGTATGACTAGACACTTCCCTAATAATAATAATAATAATAATAATAATAATGTAACAGTGGAGGCACACTGAATTAACTGATAGAGCAGCTTGGAGTGTGTGCAGGCTTACTGCCTGAGGCCTCATCCCGAACAATGTCACATGGTATCACGTTTTGAAAAAGCGTTCTGATCTGTTGGAAGATTCACTCATTTATGGATGAATGATTTTTAATTTTTTAATATAAAAAATCCTGCATATGGGCATTGCTTTTCTCTTTTCTGCTTTGAATTGGTACTATATCCAAATACAACAAGAATTAATACACTGAGCATTGACCTCAGATTTGGGCTAAAAATTCCCTGGGGGTACATCTCAACACATACTGTAAGTTACCCATAAGAAAGAAAAGCTGTAGTGACTGACTCTGAGCAGGCATTTGTTGTACTCTCCAGGCGAGCACGGTTTTTGTCTGGTAGCACGAACTGACAGGTAGCAGGAAACGACACTTCACCAGCAGTGGGACTGCATGCGCACCTCCGCCCACCTGCACACCTGGAGACAGAGACTCCCCGGGATCACAGTGGGGTCTGGTGTACCTCAGAACCGCAGTGACTGAGAACAGGACTGACAACATCACTGGCCGCCCAGGACTTTTACTGCACACCCCACCACAGGAAATTTACAGTCTATTTCCTACAACAGATATGTGCTGTGATGCAGTGATCCTGCAGGGACACAGTCAGTGGTCATCAATCTACAGATGCAGGTGTCAGAAGAGCCACGCACATCACAACCCCACCATCCAACCCCCCACTCACCCACCTGCTGGGAGTACACACACAGCACAATGCACTTCTGCTCTCTGCAGATATGCAGCTCTGACTGGAGACTACGTGTGGCTGTACACAGGACTAGCACCATTTTGTGTTTGAAGAACAAAGAAACCATCCCATGGTATGTCACTGTCTTCCAGGGCGAAGAGACGGACAGACAGAAGACTGTGACCAGGCAACTGAAGACAAAACTATTAAATAAACAAAACAAAAAAACAAAACAGAACAAAGCACAAACAGACCGGTAAAACAATGATGTTAATAAAAAGAATGTCAAGGCTGTGAATGGCTAACAAAGGCAGTTGGTCAGGTATCTATTGTTCTAGACAAAAAGAACAGAAAAACCAGAAAAGAAACTACAAATTGGCAACTAGAAAAGAGCTCAGCCTCAGCCCAAAATGAGGCCTCGGCCTGAGCCCAAAATGAGCCCTCTGTGATCTTTTAAGGGTTCTCTCTTGTGAGTGAAAAAATACAGAATGCAATGGCACAAAATCTTAGCCTCTTCACAGTACAGTGTGTTTGCTGTTTCACTCGTGAATGGAGGTGTAGTATTTTTGGCATTGCCACAGTACCTTGTTTGCACTGTACCTACAGTGTTAGCAATCCCCTCAATCAAGTGTGATACAAAAACATAGGGAATGTGAAATCACACCAATGTTTTATTGAATTGGCGCATGATGTCAAACATTTTGCTCCAGTGCAACATATTAAAAACAAAAAAAAATGCACAATTACACCAACTGAAAGCTGACTGATGCTAATGTATTTCCTTTGTTTTCTACTATATGAATGTGTGTGTGTTTGGAACTATTTTTAGACAGCAGGGTTCCCTTTGTGTTGTTCAAAATTAATTTTTAATGTATGTTTCTTATTGTGCTTTGATTTGGAAAGACCTTCCCCTTTAAATGAAGACAGTGTGGCTGCAGAAACAATAACTCAAACTGCTGGGTCTTACTAGACACATATTCTTCAAAAATGCAAATTGTTAGTTCTACGCATAACATTTGTGAAAATAAATCCACTGCAGTTTTCTGCTCTCGATCCAGATTTCTGTGAAACTAATGATATTACAGAAATAAGAGTCGGGGTATTCCTGTGTAGAACTGCAATATGTCAAATCCACTTATTTAACATCATAAGCAATGCCAGTCCTTTGACTTGGGATATAATATATACAGCTTGAAATAATAAATATCAATAAAATAAATGACACTGCAATTGATCAAATATAACCAAATATACTGTACAGGAGTCTGTCTGGGTTATACGAAACGTTCTTTCCCTGTTTTCTTAAAGTGAAAGTTCAGAACTCATTGGTACAAGTTAAATGATTTTAATAGCAACCGAAACTCCTGCATAACCTCCCCAGTGACAAACAGTCTCTTATATAACTGCAGAAACCTGAACTGTGCAAATACTCTGAGGTATATATTGTAGAAGGAAAGAACTCTGCATTCTTCTCGTGAGATTGATATCTCTTTGGGAGGAGAATATAGCATATGATGGAATGTGAGTACAAAGGACCAGACTCTACAGTAAACTATCCAATTACACAAACCTATAATTTTTCAAAACAAGGACGTTAAAGTCACCTTCAGCTCACACAGAGTACTTGTAATACATTACTGAACTATGTACAGAAATTAGCTCATCATTCCTAGTGATCTGGTGCCTTTGTGTTAATGTTGAATAACTGCTTATTCCTGTGAGAAGTGACCTGTATTTTACTCTTAAATGTTGTTCTGAATGTATGTTTTGCACTGGAGTAAAACTTTTGGGAAGATGGTGGGGGGGTAATAAAAAATTATCCGTTATAAATTATTTGAGTAGAATGACAGGAAAAGCATTCGTTGGTTTTGGAGAGGGTCAGTACTGTACGTGCTGAGTGTCGGGACCGTAGGTCGTGATGGGCGGAGTTTCAGGACGGGTGCGTCGCATGGGCCGAGCGGTCTCACAGGAGGGTGATGTTGTCCGAATCCGCCGTGTCCATGCTGGCCAGGATGGCCTTCTGGTCGTCCCGCGGCGGGCGGCGGTACAGCAGGGCAGAGAGCCGGGCGTAGGGGTCCTGTCTGGCGAACCGTTTCTTCTTCTTGCGGAGGTAGAGAGCTTCCTCGGGCTGGAGAACCTGAGAGGCGTGGAGCTGCCTGGTCTGAGAGGTGGACACACCTGGGGGAGGGGAAGGAGGGAGCGGTCAGAGCGGTCAGGAGTGGTCAGGGGCAGTCAGAGTGTTCAGTGGTGGTCATGGGTGGTCAGGGGCGGTCAGGGGTAGTCAGGGGCGGTCAGAGTGGTCAGGAGGGGTCAGGGAGGTCAGGGGACGGAGGACAAGCCGAGCTCTCAGAGTCTGAAGGAGGACAGTGGCAGGCAGGAGCGACAGAGCCCGGAGTGATCGCAGGAGAGAGACAGTGGGTGGTGCAGGCATCACGACCGACAGGAACACCTCAGCTTTTTGTGCCCGTGCTTCTGAGTGAAACAGAAGGTAAAAACACACTGTGGTACCATCAGGGATTTTGACCGGGTGGGTGAAATGGGTCAAGTGCGTGGTTCACTCTGTATGTTGCCATCACATTAATTTTTTTAATGGTGGCATTGCAAAACCCCTAGTCTAAATTGTACTATAAATATTAAAAAGGCACATATAATGGATTCTATGGTTTTTTTTCAAATGTCAGTATGACCAATACCTTTATTCTCTATGCATATTTCTGTTTATTTGCTATTTATTTTGGAAGCATGGTCCTTCTGTACATAATTTCTACACATTGTTCTCTTATTCGGGTTGTTTTGAATGTTTCTATGTTGTTATCCTCAATAAAAATGAAAAATACCATTGGAAATATCAATATATGGACCAAGAAATAACAGGACAGCAGGGGAAGCCTTTCCTTTCACCACAGTTACTGGTTTGTTTTCCCTGCTTATAGTAGGACTGTCCATAACGCAAGAGAGGAACCCTAATTACCTCATCAGGATAACTACTGGTCTCTGTTCTGAACAAGACATTTAAACTAATAAGACATTTCTATCCACATCCAGGACAGGGCCAGAGCACTGTGGGTACAGAATGAATGGGTGTGAGATGTCTTATTACATGATTCAGAGGGTGGATGGTTTTTAGTTTCCAGAGGTGAGGGAAGTGGTGACGGAGATCGATGCCACAGTGAAGGTTTTGGGGGGGTGCAGACGTCAGGGGGCCTACAGCCCGAGCTGCTACAGCTACAGAGGTGCCACAGGAGGGGGGAGAGGGGCGCGCAACGCTACCTTCTCACACCGAAGTGGAGTGATGCCTGGTAGTCAGAATCACCCGGTGCATATATACAATGTGACTTTGCCCTGGAAGACACGAAGCAGCGCGTTAATTCCAGAACGCCTGGCGTGTTCCAGTGGCGTGTGTGCGGCCACGGAGTATTCCGGAATGTCTGATGACGCTGGCATTATGAGTCACTGAGATTTCCCGGGACCCGGCTGCTGTGTTCGGGAGGAAACAGTTTCGGTAAGGAGACAATGCAGGGTTAGTCACTGGCTGCTCCAGCACGGGCTACCTCACAGATTCCAGTTTTCCTTGCCATCTACGGATGGAAGAAATTATGGTTATGGGCTAACATTTGATTTCGTTTGCACTGACATTTGCTCATTGGGCTGATGCTCTTTTTCCCAGAGCAACTTAAGACATTCAGTTCATTGACAAGCAGTGATTATGCATGTCAGTCCACTCAGCAAGGTCTCAGTCCAAGATTACAGCCCAACAAGAGGTTTGACACCCATGAAAATACTGTAATTAGTTAATTTAAAACCAAAGCAAGTTGCTGTATTAGTTACTTGCCCACACCCACCTGGTTTCCTCTTGGATTTGGAGTTGTTGTTGTTGGTGGCCATCTTCTTGGCTTTTTTAACTCGTCGGTACCTCAGTGCTTCAACACTCTCAGACCCTGCAGGGGGACTCGATGCACCTAGATGTTTCCTGAAAAAAAAAAGACAAAAGCAAACAGTTCTTCCCTTTATTCTGTATGCAGCCACTAGGGGGCAGAGTTTCATTCAAATGGTCTCTGGTCTGCTGTTCCCCACAGAGACAGAGGGTCACGTATTCCTAAGACCCTTCCTCTTTGTGGCTTGGGTGCCTATTATGCATGGAATTACCTACAAATCAAAACAGGTTATTAGGCTTTCTGGCTGAACCAACAACTGATTCAGCAAGATAACCACTGACAAAATGTTACTGTGAACAAAGCAATGAGCACTGTATTGCTATGAGTGTATGAATCACGTAACAGCTATGATCAGAGATTCGGTTATGAATCAACAAGTACAACAAAAATGTGAAACGTTTGCCTACTCATTAGGTTCATAAATGTCTGCCAAACTCTGGCATGGTATTGATTAGATTTGTTTAGATGTTAATTGCCTTTTTTTTTAGACAGAAATGATCAGTTTACCTCTCAGTTAGTGTTCCTGTTTTGTAGCATGTGGCCTATTTCTTCTTCCATTCATTCAAATATACAAAAACAAACGAATATCGGATAGATGGTGGTACAAAGCCCAGCATCCCCATGAAGGTGGGCTGTGACCTCGGGGGCAAAGGTCACTCTCTTATGCGTGTCTGTGTCGTTTCTGATGCGTGCTGGACTGAACCTGCTGCCGTTGTCCAGTCCAGACTGGGAGGCACAGTTTTTTTTTGCAACGGCAGCATGCAGACTCTGCCAAAAACACACGGATTTCACGAGGCACGGAAACAAACAGCGCGTTACAGGTAGCGTGGGCAACAGCATCCACTGCCAGGGCTGTGGAGAGAGAGATCGAAGGCCGTTAGCAGAAACGCGGGAAGGGGGGCGGGGGGAGGAGGAATCGCAGCTGAACAACACAGCATCATCCATATGCACCGATAGACATGGATACTGTCTACAATGGCCTCACCATGCTGACGGGGGGGAGATGACAGGAAGGGGGAGAATGGCTACTTGGCAAAAGTCACGTGAGAAAAACAAAAGGAACCAAAGCACTCGGACGACAGAATGTAACAGGTTTACGCAGAGATCTGCTTTACTGGAATTTACTGGAATTGAAGAGCACTACTCAGCTGAAGCATGCATGGTGTTTTAGCACATGGAACAGGACTTTAAAGGGGAATACGAACAATCACACTTCGTAAGGTGGTAATATGAAGCCCCACAACCTAGGGAATACTCCCCAGGCTCATGGAACGATACTATTCAAAGCAGTAGAGTATTTTCAGCATGACACCTGCATTATAAGGATTTGGGAAATAACTTGTTCTGCAGTCAAAAATATGACATGGCCAGAGGGAATAAAAAGATCTGGAGGGTCAGTTATGATAATGAGCAGTACATCTGCCTTTCATTTCACTAAATGATAGAAGTGATAGAAACTGATGTAACCTAATTCTAATTTAATGACTTTTAGTGGCCTGTTGCCCAAGGTGCTGTAAGATTGATTTGCGTAGCTATGTTATGGATGGCTACTCAAGGATTTGAGTAATACTATTACCTTCCTGCATCAGCACTAGAACGATAAGGTGCAATTCAAATTTGTCAAATGAATTCATGCCAAAAACTCACGAAACAACACATTACAGGAAACCAAGTATATTAAAATATAAACTAAAAAAATATGCAAATGCATACAACATTGATGAATTTAATAAATAATTAAGACACATTTTGATTTTTCAACCCAATTATCATTATTTTGGACTGCAGAACCAAAAAGTGTATTTTAAAAGGAAAATATATATATATGTGAATTTACAAATTCATACAGAAAATGAACTAAAATCAAAAATAAGTTTAAAATCCAGACCCATGGGCTGGCATTCCCCTTTAAAGGAGGAGTGGATAATAAAGCCCCACCTGTTAACCCCGCCCCCTTTCAGACATGGATCCAGCCCTTACCTATTGCGACGGAGAGGACCTGGTCACAACAACGCTGCCCAGATAGCTGAGATCAATCAAAAACAAAGCAGGTAAGACTCCCAGAGCCAGAACAGCCAGCGTCCCTAATAAAGAGGATGAAGACATTGCAACCTATGAAAACTGACATTAACCCTGTGATTAACCCCCAGCACTCAAGACTGGGGCTTTCATATTAGGGCAAGAAAAGACTGCACATGGGGACTCAGGGGCTCCTTCTGCTGGTTCAAAGAGGAATAAAAAACATGACACAACACAGGGGAGTTTGGGTTTCATTGGTGATCTCCTCTGATTCCATACATTTTAGGAACCTGTATCAATGTGGGACAGCTTCATTTTTGAATAATACTGTCTGTTCTTCATATCCAAATATCCCCCCAGACTGAAAGATTGTGTTATCTGATAAAAAGGGTCCCATCTGCGAGAAGTTAGAGTGGGAGACATGAGGGGTTTACAATGAAACGATGATCATGTATTCTATGGTCAGACTTTCAGAGATAACATGGGTGAATGGTATATCCTGAAAGATCTGTACAGCACTACACTATGTAAGAGCAAAACCTTTTGTTTCATTGTGTGATTGTGATATAATGTCCTTTGTTTAAACTTATCTAACAGCACAGAACTAAACTGTAAACTAGTAGCCTCCTGACTTCCCTTTAATTTTAAGCATGGGTGTAATTTAGTCATCACAAGCATTACATTACAGGGTAATAACAGAAGGTTCTGAGTTGCTTTAAGCAAACTGGGCCTAACACACATATAGAGATTTGAGCAGAAGAAGATGGATCTGCATCTGGAGTCCTTCTGTGGGCTTTTTAAAGGAGTTGCTTTTCCCTGATGGCTCTCTGCACCTACCCTGAAGCCGACAGCTGATGGGGGGAGGGCTCGGACGGCAGGATCTCCTCGTCTGTCCTCCTCTGCGACGGCACCTGTCCAAAAACGTCGCTGCTCTCCGTGGGGGGCGAGGGGGACTGCGAGGGGTAGCTGGACGCGGCGGTGGCAAACGCCATGGCGGCATGGACGCTGGGGCTCGCCCGGCGGCCCCCCGACGGCCCCTCGGTGGGCGTGGTCGCGGGCGATGCCCGCCGGGAGAAGCTGACGGCGCCGGGCGGCTGCAGGGTGATCTCGGACGTCTCCGCGGGCGGGGCGGGCTGGGCGGCACTCGGGCGGGGCCGGGGGCGCACCACGATTTCCGGGGATCCGTCCTGAGAGCTGGGGGGGCTCTGGGCGAGAGGGGAGAGTCGCGATGGCTGGAGGACCACCTGGTGCAGGCTGGGGTCTGCCGCCCGACGCACCGCCCGGGGGCTCATCCGGGATTGCGGGTCGTACCAGCGGGTGTCCGGGCCGCCGAATGTGCTTGGGCTACTCCTGTGGGAAGCTGGGTCGGGGTAAGGCAACACCGGTACACCCAAACCGTGGCTGGTGTGTCTTAGCTGCCCTAGACTCTGCGCCTCTTGCATAGTAAAATGCTTGGCTGGAAGGCCCTGCGGCTTGGCCTTGCTGGGAGACTTGCTGGGGCGGGTTTTCGGGGCCTCCAGCTGCAGGGTGCCGGGGTATGGGGGGAACTGCAGGGAAGAAAGGTGGAGGCCTCCAAGGGGCGAACCCTGGGGAGGCGGCGGGGGAGGTTCGGGAGGGTCTCGGTGAGGATGCAGGGGGTGGTGAGGAGGGAACACGAGGTGAGGCCCCTCCAGACCGGCGAAGGGAAAATCGGGCTGCTGCCAGGTCTCCGGCGAGCGGGTGGAAGGGGTGTGTGTCAGGGGGAGGGTGCTGCCGGACGCCGCGTAGTGCCCTGCGTCACCCTCCACGCTCTCCTCCGGGATGGCGGGGTAGCCGAACGGAGGCGGCGAGGACATGACGGAGCTGTGGGGGCTGACCTCGGGCATGTAGAAGGGGGGAGGGAACTCCGCCTCTCCGGGGCTGCCGCGGTAACCGTAAAACAGGCCGTGGGGGAAGTGGCGCGGAACTCGGCTTTGTCCCACGGCTTGGAGCCGGCCGGCCTCCGTGATGGTCATGCCCTCCATGGGCCGCTGCAGGCGCGGGCTGTAGGCCGGGGGCTGCATGTAGGACTCCTGGCTGGAGGACATGGGGGAGATCTGCGGCCTCAGGGTGGGCATCATCGGGGGCATGGGCCCGGGGTCGTCGTTCTCCTCATCTGACTGCCGGAACTCGGGGTACAGGTCGGACTCCTCCACAAAGGGGAAGCCCTCGATGCGGCGGGGCCGGGCGGGGGCTTCGGCGGTGGACGGCTCCATGACGAAGCGGCCGTCGGGGCCGCGGCTGATCAGCTCGATGGGCGTGGTGGCCTCCGCCTCGTGCTTGGCCACGCTGTACTTCTTGCCGGCGATGGCGCGCTTGGTCTTCTTGTAGAGCGACAGCTCTTTCTCCCTCCCGGGGCTCGGGCTCCTCCGCACGCGCAGGCCGTGACTGTCGTCCGACGACTCTGACGGGGCCCGGAAGGAGCGCTCGCTCTCCGGACTCACCTTCCCGGACGACGACCTGCAGAACAAGCAGAGGACAAAAGGGACTTGGTGAGTAACCAGAATCTATTCATCTGTTTTTATTTAACTTTCACTAAACCAGCAGGCCTCCCTGAGGATAAAATCTCCTGGTCAGGCCAGTGAATAAACTCCTGGGAAAAATAATCTAGAAACATCAGACTGTTTACAAACATTTGTCAATTTTTATGGTCACTTTAGTTTCCAATTCTACACTAGTGTATATACCAAAAATATAATCATTATACTTTTTTTTTAAGAATCTGTCAGCAAAAAGTGACTTTAGTAACAGGAATGTGTCTCCACTTTGTCCTCCCTGCTAAAGGAAACCTGAACAGACAGTATCCTTTTTGTTAGAGAGATTTACTATATTTTTTTCCTACTGTATTGTTCGTTTTGGAAACATACTGTAAACACATTTGTTGACTGTCTCTGCAGCAATAACCCAATGCGTAAGTAGCCACACAAGGCAAATATGTTTCCCAAAACTACAGCTAGATAAATACACTTGACAAAAAACATTGTATATAACACACATAAAACACAATATAATGGTCATCATGAGGACATGGCTCTGCTAACATTACTGGCACTAAACTGAAGGTTTGCACACAGTGCAATTCTGAACGTCCAGCAGCAGTTTCACTGTGGAGTTCAGTGAGGAATGCACCACCTATCTACCTGATGAACAGGACAACACCGAAGGAAGCCCATTCAGCCATCAAACAATGGAAGTGAGAATGGGAAGACAAAGCAAAGCCAAGCTCTGCTGGGCAGTATTTAACAGAAAATAATCAAAGTTTTAAAACACATTGTTGTGTAAGTGATGTTTACGATGCAGGTAACAAGCAGCTGTGAGCTGTTCTCAGAAGGCCACTGCTCCCCTGATTCTGCCTCTAATCTGAGACAGACAAACAACCAGCTAAAAACACCAGACACAACCAGAGGGTCTTTCACTCAGGGAACATTTGCTAAATTTCTTTTGGGAAACTAACTCTGTGGAATAATTCTCTTGTGTTCATATAATATAAACACAAACAGAAAAAAGAATGTCTTGACATGTATTTATTTGACAAAAGGAGTTTGCAAGCTTCCTAACACACAGCAAACCCCCACCACATATTTATTTAGGAAGAAGAATATATAATCAAAGGTTTAGAGACATCTACTGTTCAGCCTCTGCAATGCATCTACAGCACAATACATCTCATAATCTAGACCTTGAGCCACAGTAGCAGAGCTGACTATAGCAGACTGTGTGAATCCTGTGTAAAGCTGGTAGGGTAGCAGGTAGCAGAGGGATGATCTCACTCCCTGAGACTCCAGTTAGCCAGGGTTGTTACCTATGGAGCTGGGGGCAAATTGCCTTTGGCTCAACCGGTAACGACATTGGTGATTAGCGTTTAGGTGCGGGACCAGGACAGAGGTTCAGAGCTCACTTGGGGGGATGCGGGCCTCTGTAACATTTGTTACACCCTGGTGACAGTCTCTTCTGATTTATTTATTTATTCTTTTTTTTTGTGTTCATAGTTAGCTTTTGTGTAAGGCATACATGAAGGTAAATGAAATGCTTAAACTAAATTCTCAACTGATACACAGTATGTACAAGTCAACTCTAAAATGTACAAGTTGAAGCAATTAGTGAAATGCGCATCATATACAGCAGGTGCTTATGTGGGAGGCACATATTTCTCAATTTATAATTTATCACAGTTAACTGTCAAGAACATGCCAGAATGTAAGTTTAAAAAAAAAAACATGGCAATACGATCTCTTTAATGTGTCATAAACAAATCAAAAAGTGGGTGTTTATTTTTAACGATGTCTAAAAATAAAGTGGAGAGTTGGAACTGATTTACACCATCAGCCATGCAAGTGGGTTGTGAAATTATTGAGCAAGGTTGTCATCTTTGGTGTCTCAGCATTGGCTGAAGTCAGCCTCTTGCAATTGACCTTGCAATTTGATATCAAATGTGAATGTTAATATAAGACAGTCTGCCACATCTCACAAACAGATGCTCACATAGATCTCAAAGACCCGCAATACCCAGAATGCTTTGCTCTGACAAAGGAACCACAATCCCTCATGCCTACTTAAACCATTAATGTCATCTCCAAATGTTATGCAAACTATATGAGAAATGGTCTCTTACCAGCCTCATTTATCAGTTTTATTTGTTCCTACACATATATTCCAATCTTTCAGCACCCCATCACCATCCCCATCTCAGCGATATTCCTTCACTGCCCACCAGGATAATTTGTAAATATACATGCAAAACCAGGGCAACTAGCCTAACTTGCTGCCTTAGGTAGTAACATTAGTGGTACATTACTTTCTTTTTGCTATAATTGAAATGTAATCACACTTAATTTAATCAGGTTTGAGTTTCAGTGCTTCAGAGTGATATGATTTAACACAAAATGACTGGGAAACGTAGATGAATATAACCTGATTAAAATGCAATAATGTGAAAACAGAAAAAATAACACTGTAATCATTATGCTAAGATCCTTGGTATAGTTCACCTGAAATCAGGGATGATGTTAAAAGTCATGAACTCAAAGGCCAAATGTTCAAACTCAGCAGAACATTGTGTATGCCGTTGTTCCGTAGCTAAAAGTTCATCCAGTGAGTATCCACCAATGACATTTACACGGGCAAAGATGTAGATCAAATATTCACAGCTCAATAGCTGGTAATTATCTGGTAAACAGTAATATTGTGATAAGGCCATCCCCCAGGTAAGCCGGTAGGCCGGAAGACTGGATGGAAAACGGGGTGATTGCATTGCCATGGTACCACAGGAGAAGGGGCTGTGGCCGTATGAATGGGACCAGTGATATCGTAAGATCTTGATATCATCAAGGTCTCTTTTTGCGCTGTGTGAATCCAATGATATGAACCAAAATACCCTAAGCTGATCTCATACACTGCATACAATTTCAAAAATATAAATTATCAGCTTCTACTTTGAAATGATGAGGACGTTTCAACCAACTACTCTAAAAACACTCTAAACACCCCAAAAAGCAGACTGTATTTACAGAGGGCCTTTCATTGACCTCAAAGCACTTTATAGTGATGGGGGGGGGCTAACTTATCTCAACCACTATTAGCATGTCTCCCCCACCTGGGCAATGCACAGTAGACACCAGAATGCTCATCAGACATCATCTGAGATGGGGAAGGAGGGAATTATTCAGCCAATCGAACTGGGGGATCATTAAACGGTAAAATCAGAATGGGAATTCAGATGGGGCCACCAAAACTACACCAAACGACAATGTAACTACAGCGCAAAGGTACATCAGAAGAGGTGGGGTGCAGATGTGGGTGGGTGTGGGGGGTTTGGCCAGGGACGGAAGGGGTGGGGGGGTGGGGGCACGTCTCAGCGTCGCAGGTGAGAGGACGGGCGCGGCATACGGTACAGCCACGCTACGAAAACCGCCCAGCACACGGAAGGAAGCATGCCGCCAAAGCCGGCGCGCGGCTGTGGAGCGAGGCGCGAGGACTCACTGAGGGCTGGTGTGTGGAGGCCTGTAGCGGCTCTCTTCCTGCCCCTCCCAGTACGGCTCAATGCCAGGCAAAGGGGTTAGAGGAATCCTGTGGTGGGAGACAATAGAGACGGGGGCACAGGTTGGCCGTCAACGGGGCTGGGCTTCCACAAAAAAAAAAAAAAACACCAATAGAGACAGATACACAGAACAGGATGCATGTGATACAGGCCCGGCCTGCGCGCTTACTGCACCTCACCTCAGCCTGGGCCATAACCCATCATACAAAGTTCAAAGCTTGCGGCATGCAGAGAAGAAATCATCTATTGATATAACTGGATATGATTTTTTTCTCTTCACTGCCCTTATCTAACAGCTACATAGTTGTTCCACACAGCTATCGCTTTCTTTTTTAAATTATTCCATGTATTTATATCTAAATGCATATGAATATATAGTAAATGTACAAAGAGATACTTGGAAAAACTGGATTAAACTCAAAAATTGCCTTAAATTTAATCTATAAGAAAATAAAAGATCAACCTTTATAGCAAATTCAGACTGAACATAAATATATATTCTTTTTTATGATAATGAGTAAATCAAAAATTAAAAAAGATAAATTAAGTGAAAACAGTAGAGGACAAAAATAAAAAAGATATGCATGGCCTGACAAACATCCTTATTAATATTCTAGTACTCTAATATGAATATGCATATGAGTATGTGATGGACACTTCCAACAGATACGCTTTCCCACAGGATGAATGTGAAGTATCCACAAGTGGTATTTGAGTGACATCAAAGAAGGCGGCCTCAAGTCACTACAGGTAAGATAAGACCTGTGTTCACAGGTTCACAGAAAGTGGCACAGAATTCCAGCTTTTCCTTTGCATGGCCACGCCCATGCTATGCTAACAGGCGTGTTACACTCCCTCCACCATCAGAGCCCCTGGTCACGTGACACAGCATAACTGTAGCTTTAAATACTGTATAGCAACCCTCATCCCAACATCAACTCAAATCTACTCCTACCCTTCAGATGAACCCTTAACCTTGCTGCAACACTACAGTCGAAAACCCCAAAGCTGTTCTGTAGGAACACAATTAAAACAATAACACATAGTTTTATAGGTTTCAGAGACTTTTCTTGCAGTTACTCAGTACTTACCTATTAAACTGCTCTATATGTATGGCAGTTTAATAAGGGGAAATGGCCTTCTTAAAATAAAGCGTGACTGAAATTACTGATATATTACATTAATGCATTAATTATTCGTTTTCTACCCGGTGTAATTGTTCTCAGATCTCATTATATGCATAATGGATATTTTAATTACTGGAGAGGAAAAAAAGAAAAACCTAATTAGGATTTCACTGCATGCAAAGCGTTGCCAAAAATAGATCAGGCATTATAACCCACAGTGTTCGTATTCCAACACCGACAATGTGTCTTCCAGTAACTGCAAATCTCTTCTGTAAACTACAAGTCAACCGGATGATATACATACATAGTACATACACATATACATATCATTTACTTATTTATTTTATCAGATCCACCCAATATTTTATTAACTGCTAATTATTCCACATTGCTAACGGTGCACTCCTCAGTGTTTTTTTTTTTAAATACCAGCTCAGTGAAACATATTGAAACAGAAACAGAATATTGAAACAGCATAGCTGTAACCATGCCGGATGTAAAGGTGACAAAATCACAGTATGTCACAATATTACAATATCAACATGTCACAATATGATATAATTAGTACATAACTACTATCATAATTATAATTAGTAACCATACTTATCTGTACAATGTTTAAATCAAGGAAATAAAAATATGGCAGCCATCTTATTACCATATTCTATTTGAGTCTGTGTCAAAACTACATAACCAACAGCCAGCTGGAGTTTATGCCTAAGACCACAAGATCAACCCTAAAGTACAGTCTTTGGACAATCAGAATGCTTTTAACTGCAACACAAAATGTGAGACTAAAATAAGTGCGCCACTGTGTCAAAATAAATAAAGGGCGTCTATCGGCAAGACATCATCAGCAGTGTATAATATAGATCAATTTACAGTAAATAAAAGTTCAGCTATTAATGTATCATTGATTGTCAATAACTGTCAAAAACAAAAACAAAACAAAATAAAAAAACCTACCTTAAAAAAACCTACCTTAAAAATGATGGGGGTCATCATACAGCTGGTGCATTGAGCATTGGGATGAACACGTATTCATGTGAACATGTTTATCTGTGTTGATCGCTGTGTGAAGTGCTTTGCTCATACAAGTGTATGCAATTGAAACAACAAGACTGATCCCCAGTAACATGCATAAGAGTTAAGAAAAAGCCTTAAGAAACTTTAGACAGTTAATTGTTGCAGTCTCAGCAAAAGGAGACTCTGGGGATTTGACTGAGAATATTGCATTATTAAAAAAAATTAAGGAAGAGATTTCAGAGGCCATTTCAGATTGAGTTCTGTCAGAAGAAAAAAATATAACCACCTATAACTTTAAAAACCTAAAAAGACTTTTCAAACATTGTTGCTTTTTTCTACCTTGGAATCTCACCTGAGCAAAGCCACATGATGATGAGGGGGTTTTGCGAACACAAACTGCCACGTATCTCATGAATTTGATGTACTTCTGTCCACCTGTATGTCGTAAGAGGTGCCAGGGTTCAGCGATACTTACGGTGTCTCCATACTTTTCCTGCAGTGTGTTATTGAAAGAGGAGGATCTGAGGGAGAGGAAGACAGAGAAAAGAGCGACAAAATGAACTGGCACTGTTGGATCAACAACCAAAAACAAGCATGTAAGTGTTGTACTTAATTCATCACATACGGTCAAATTTTTGACTCAGTAATGCAAGGTAAAACTTATCTTGTGCCACACACACATGACAATCCTGTATTTTTTCCCCATGCTCCTCCAGTTACTGAGCGAAAACTCACTCCATGGCTGCAGTACTAATGGATGCATAATTCTTGTCTCCCACTCAAATCAGCCATATGTGAACTCACCCATCTGCTTGCATTTTGTATGAATTACAACAATTTGTCGTTCGGCACGCCTCAATATAGCAAATGCGGACAACAGCACTCGCTGCCCACACAGTTCACACAGACTGATCGGTTATATATTTGCATTTGCAAGAAATATAAACAGTCCACATAATAGCCCCATACTTTTAGAGCTGAGAGCATAACCATTCCATCTAGCAGTGTTGCATTATACTGCATTAAAGCTTACTCTTATACAAAAGTAGATTTCCATCATTTATTTTACCTAATGAAAAGCTTTTTTAGAGCACTCTAGAATTACCTTTTGAAAGGAAATAGTTTGCAATCATCTTAGCAGCCCACATCACAACAGTAATCTTATCCTTGATGCATCTGTCCTAACAATCCATCCCCTTAGATCTTATCTCCAGGTACTGTATTTTTCCATGTAGAACTGAAACCTAGTGAAGCAGCATGTATGACAGTGGCCAGCAGAGGGCGCCGCGGGGCCGGCGTGGAGACTCACCTCGCTTGCGTTTGAGTTTGCGCCGCCGCTGCTTGTTGACGAAGCAGGCCGCCAGCGTGCTGAAGAGGATGGCAGCCGCCAGGAAGCAGATGGTGGCCACGATGCCCGCCACCACCGGCCGCGCCAGGCCTTCGTCCACCGTCTCTGGGGTGACGAAGAGATCTGAGGGGACAGGGGCACATTATGAGGGTCAGCAGAGAGGACATAACCAGCCAGAGAGAACAAGAAGGTGGCTCACCAGGGAAATCCAACGGACATCATTTGCAGGGAATACACACACACAAAGGAAGGAACAGAATGATCTGTATCTGTTTAACAATATTCTGTACGCTCTTAGCACCACTTCTAAGGCACTTTACAACAGTTTAACAAACATTTAAAAGTTTTTTGCAAAAAAGGAATTCACACAGACTGAGTCAGACTATATTAAATATCATTGTGACATACTACAAGGTTGTCTTTTCATTTTTAATCACTAGAAGAGAATCTCAGGGAATGCAAATCATATTCCAATTCCCTGCCCGTTCATCTGCGTGCCCTTGTAAGTGTTCAGTATTTTGAACGGCTTTACATTTAAATATGAGCACTCCAGTCCAGCAGGAGGCAGTAGCGCACTTTAGACATCACAGTGAGCAAAAACATAAAATAAAGAAATGATATTAAAATAATAATTTAACTGAGGAATTCACTTTTGTGGGTGACATGTAATGCGTGGATAACATGTTGTTCTGAGTTGTGTTGTTTTTAATAATCATACTGAAAACAGCAACACAGCATCACCACCATCGCTTTCCCTAAAATATAATAATAGAGTGTACGGGGGTGACATATCAGTGTCAGGTGTAAGTAGCCCCTGTTCTCTCTCACCTGAGCCCGATACTCCCACAATGTTACTGCTCTCACTGATGACATCGTCCATGGCAGCCATCACTCGAAACTCGTACCACGCCTCCTGCAGCGAAACCGACCATTCAGACACACATCTCGCAGTGTCCAAATGCCCCACAGCCAATCCCTCTCCGTCCTGGCAGCCAGAGGACGTGAATAATAACATCCATTATCATCTAGATGCTGCATCCATTGGCGACACACCCTATGTGGTGTGATTTGTGATGGGTGGACTCATGGATGAGCCAGTACAGACACACACTCACGTAAAGAGGTGAACATTGTATGACTGAAGACAAAAGGGAAAAAAGGCATCATCCTTTTCAATTTGCTCTTGGCTGTGTTAGCTTACCCGGTGTGCTGTGCTCTCAGGGTCAAACCCGGACCAGGCAGTCTGTTCATTTTGTCCGCTGGGGACACTATCACTAATTAATCTCTTCCTGGTTTTAGTCGTTGAATCATGAATGAAGCTGCTAGTAAGTGCATGTCCTTAAAGGAGCCCTTTCTGAGAGCCTGAGCAAGTGCAGGGAGTCCCTCAAGGAACTGGGTCATTGCGATTGTTCTACTCTTATTTAATGAAGATCAGCATATGAATTAACTTATTACTCTTTTCAATATTGATATAAATGCGCAGATGATTTGCACACAAAAAGCTCTCAGAATTGAGCAGCTTCTAAAATGCTCGCTGAGAGGTTTTGATGATATGGTTAATCATATCTCTTCATTAAGTTTTATCATCCTCTTCTCAAAATGTCCACAAAAATATATCTCAGCTTTGGAGGAAAAAAGAGCCACATATCTGGAGAAAATACCAAATGAATTCAACACATAGTCATATTTTAAGATGTTGTTTAAATGAGAAAACAGGATGTTTTTGCAGTGTGAGATGAATCTGTCTGAGCCACAGATCACTTTGTAACAGTTCTCTTAATTTTGAAGAAAGAGCTAAGGGTGTTGGTACCTCGCTTCTCAAATCTGAGACCTTCAGATGAGAATAGCATGCATGAGGCAGTTTCCTGGAGAGGAGAGTAATTTTGTTGTTTTCTCTTTTGTGCTTTTGGGGTTTTGCGCACCACTGGGTGTTTTGTTGGGTCTGAACTTCTGAAGGGCCATGCAGCAGTTCCCAGCAAAGGGCACTGCAGCACATTATGAGTGATGGAGCTCGATTGGTGTGCTGATCCGGGCCGCCGCAGAGCGACCGGCGCAGCCAATCAGACGCAGCTACAGTCAGGAAGGCAGGAAATGCCAGAGACAGCAGTGCGCACTAAGGTTAGACAGAGGTTTCATGAGCCTCATAATGAGTGGGGCTTCTATGCACTGTCAGTTACTGGCTGAGCTTATGTCAGGGATGTAGCTGTTACACCCCGGGTTTGGCCACCAGATAGTCATACAACTTCCTGTGTTCTATGTCGCATTTAGTTAATGTCTTTCACCTGTGTTAATTAGTTATTGTTTACATCTGTGTTCTTGGTTATTCAAGCACTGCCCTTTGCTCATGTCTCTGCTCAGTCCTGAGTTGCCATGCTTAGTGTGTGTGTGTGCATGTGGGTGTGTATACTCTTGTGCCAAGCCTGTTTTGTTTCTCCTAAGTCTCCATTAAAGATAACTAAAGATTCAGCCTTCTCCTTGTCACAGCTTAACCTATTAAAAACCTTCACTTTCTCTACCAAAACACTTTGATTGATCAAAATAACTGCAGCACTGACAGCCCCTTATGGGTTGAGTGATGATATTCCTCCTCAATCACTAGCTACATTCATCACATGATCAGTATTGGACATGACATGAAGTGAGTTGTCACTCTACACTAAACAAGGACTGCCAATAGAATAGTGGTTGTATACAGGTCATTTCCTGCCAGTGGTGCGGGATGAAACCCTTTACCTGAACAAGATCTTTTGCCATCAGCTCAGTCTCCCCGGCGGGGATGGTGTCATCCAGGACCTCCCACCTCTCTCCCAGGCGGAACTCCATGATGTAATGGCTGATCGGTGACGTGTGATTGGCTGGAGGGAGCCACGTCAGCAGAACTCCCTGCTGCGTCCGATTGGCTGTGAGGCACCGTGGTGGGGTCAGCAGCACCATTGTTTCAGGGGTACTTATAGGAAATACTGAGAGAGGGAGAAACTCGCTTTAAAAACACAGCAAGGCACACCCACTGCGAGAGATAAGATTCACTTTAAAATCAGTCTAAACTGGTACTCTCACTGAGACAGGCAGAAAAAATGAAGGCAGAAAAATGTGCTTTGAAATAATTATAAACTGGTACAGACAAAGAAAGACAAAGACAAGATGTGACTTAAAGTCATTTTAAATGGGCACACAAACTGAAAGAGACAGAGAAGTGCCTGACTGTCATATCAATTTAAAGCGATGCGCAGACTGAGATGGACAGAGAAAAGACAAGCTTTCAAATCTTAAACAGGCACACACACACATCTCTTTCATTATTAAAGAAGTCTCCCGGAAAATTAAGTGATGAATTCAGGAGAGACTGAAAACCAAAAAAAACTCTGCAACCCCAATCATTTCTTTACACCATTAAAAGTCATTAAAATTCAGGAGATGTGTGCTGACAGACTTCAGACTGACACTGGAGTTTAGGGAAGCAAGAGAGACTTTCACCGCATGCATTTGGAGAGAGGTCACGGGCCTTTGAAACAAGAGGGCGGCTGGCAGGTGAAGCTCCACCCACCTAGCATGGTCAGAGATGACCGTGCTGAAGGAGCCCATGACTAACATGCATGAAGTAGCATGCATGAAGTAGTTTGTTGGAGAGAAGAGTAATTTAGCTCTTTTCTCCTCTGTTCTTTTAGGGGTTTTGCGGTGATGGTTTCATATGGCTTGGATTTCTGAAGAGCCACACGGTGGCTCCACCCACCTAACCCGTTCAGAGTGACGACTTCGCTGAAGGGGCCGGTATCCAGCTTGCATCAGGTAGCATGCACAAAGCAGTTTGTTGGGGAGGAGACTAATTTAGGTGTTTTCTCATTTGTGCTTTTGGGGGGTTCTCTTTGCGTGCTTTCCGCACACCGCAGCTGGTTTGGTGAGGGTCTGGATTTCTGAAGGGCTCCACCCACCCAGCGTGTTCACAGTGACGACCTCGCTGAAGGGGCCGGTGCCCAGCTTGTTCTGTGCCAGCACGCTGAACTGGTACGCCGTCTCGGGCTCCAGCCCCTGCACCAGCAGCCAGCTCTGCGTCCCGGGGACGGGCAGGGAGCGCCAGTCATGGGGTCCGAACTGCGCCCGCTTCACCCTGCGTGGGGAGAAGGTGGGGGAGCACAGGCCGCAGCCAGGGTCATATCACCCCATCGCAGCATCACCGGGCAAGAGCCTGGAGCACACGCGCACCCACAAGGCACTGCTGCCCCTGCTAAGCGTCCACACAGCAGCACTCAGCGCACCATCGATCTCAACCACGCAGAACACAGGTTAGCCGGTTTGTTAGGCCGCAGCTACACATGGAACGCTAGGCAGGAAGCAGCAAGGCCAGCAGCGAGGCGAGAGATCGGTCAGAGGACTAGCCTGACCCGGCACCCCCGGATAAATTACTCCTCATTATCACACACTGATACGTGTGAGGTTTTACAGTTTCACTCTTTTTTTTTGATCTTGTGATTTTTATCATTTAAAGATTTGCTGAATCATTCAAGGGCTAAAACACAGCAGTTGAAAGTTTGGTTACTTTGCCCTACTTCCAAAATGGGCCATTGAGACAACTCCCTCAACAGCTCACACTCAGCCCTCACACAGCTGTTTAAGAAGTAATGCCAGGCTATCACTGAACTGCGGTTTTGGTCCAAAGACCATTATGGTCAAATAAGAAAAAAAATTCTAAATGTCTAAAATAAGTGATCCGTGTTTGTTTCCTCAGAGAAGAGAAATAAATTCAGAGCACGGATACTCCCAGCTCCAAGTAATCGGAACGGGTGACACTCTTAAATGTGAGAGCTGACAGCCCTCTGGTTTAATATCCTTGTCAGAAGACATAGATGCTCTTTGGTACACTGGGACGCAAGCCCTGTCATTTCCCGCACAACGTATCATTACGAAACATAAAGAAAGGCCCTGCGGAGACGCGGTTAATAAGTTATATACTTAGCTGTGTAATGCCAAGCAGATGCTTCTCGGCTGAGCCGCGCTACCGAGGCAGAGATCTTAGCGTTCGGGAAAAAAAGGCTTACGTTTTCAAATATTGATGCGAGCGCAATGAATTTCCGATGCCATTCCGGAGAGGCGGCGTAAGGCATGCCATCTGTTACATCTCTGCCGGAGTAATAATGTGATTTATATTCTCATATCCATTCGCGCAGCCCACCGCACGCGCGCGTATGCATTATTAAAGAGCGAACCGCTGGCTGCGAGCGCCGCGCCTGCCTGCACACCGATCGGCATCGCACACGCAGTTTACACGCTACCGGCCCGCAGGATTTATGCCGGCTATTATGCTACAACAGAGAGAGCCATGAGCGATTAAAAGGGAGTGTATGAGCGATGGAACATGGCCAGGCGCGGCGCTCCTTCGGCCGATGCGTCATCCTGACACGCCCGGCCCCCTTCTGCAAGCCGCGGCTCTCGGACGGTAATCACCCAGCCGTTTCACACTACAAATCAATTCGGCGACGCGGAGATTCGAAGCACGTGACGGACGAGCGTGAGCGTCTGGTGGCATTTCACACACGGAGATGCTTGTCAGAATGTTTCCTCACGCTGGACATGTTATGGCCTCTGACTTTACAGAGATGCTGTTTATCACACTCTTCAGATAAATTACTCGCCTACAAAGAGTGCAGCAACATGTTGGAATCACTCAGCAGTTCAGGACAGAAGCTGAAGTGTCAGAGCACATAGTCTGTAATGTCATGAAGTTATGCATAATTCCTCTGGAGTAAATAAGTATCATGGTTTATGTGGGGGAGCACATGTTTTATAGTCTGACATTGTGTTATATTTTAACTTTGAACCAGCTTTGCATTCAATATATGTATATATACACACATGATATATACTGCATGCTGTATGATTCCACATTAATGAATGATTATAAGGTTATAAGTGTATAATGTAGTATGCATGACAAGTAGAAATATTAACTCGTTTTTTATTTATGCTATTCCATATGAATTATTGAGGCATAGAGCGATAACATGTAGCGGCGTGTTTCTTTTCAGATGATGGATATGCACGCAGAGGGATGACAGCGCAGATGAAGGGAGAGGTGATCAGCCGCCATGAATCAGTGTGCTTACTGTCGGCCCGCTCCCGGGTGAAATACATTACAGACCCGGGGGTCCTTCCCCCTGTACTCCATTACTCTCCTGCCATACCGCAGAAAAAACATTACGGACAGGAATGCATCTTAACCCATCACCGTCTGCGACTGCCGGGGAGGGGCCGAACACAATATGTTGCCTGTCAGTTTGTGTACGGCGTGTTTGTCAGGGAGGCTTCAGGGAGCTAATAATAAGCTAATTCAATCTTGGGGACGTATGGTAAAGACCAGTGGTGAGCGTGGATTTCAGCTCAGGTATTTAGAACGCTGACAACCCTCTGATTATGGCTGATGGGAAGGGTAAACCTTGCACCTTGTGTGGATTGTTCCTGTAGGGAGGAAGTAATTGGTTTCTCTCTCCAGGCAAGGTGTGTCAGAGACCTTTAGAGTCACAGCAAGGGCAGAGTCTATCCCGGCAATAACAGGGGAGATGGAGGCCTTGTCCTTCGGATGAAGCAATAGACCAGCACTTGATGCTGGGTCCTGACTCATCCTGACTGTTAATGATTCCACCGCGGTTATCGCAGAACATAGGGGGACATTCCCGGTGCTCTGGCCAAATTCCCAATCAGCCTCTCTCAGCAGGGCCATCTAATCATCTCCCGTTTTCATTGGCTAAATAAATGCCTCCCTCTCGATCTCGGCCGACATGCAGTGAATGTTCTGGAACATGATGGCTGCTGCAGGTAGCTGGAGGTTGAGGTGAGTCACACCCCTCTGTCCTCACTGTAAAGATCAAGGAATGGTGGCACATCAGTGCAATCCTTTATTGACATTGTCTTAAGCGTACAAAACTATCATAAGCATCTTGAAACAACTGGTTTTCATATGACATGTGACATAGGATGCTATGTCACTAGTGTGACAAGGCTTATCATTAAGTTCTTCATAGCATTATTTTAGTTGTTATAAAATGCTCATAATGTATATGAATGCCTGCGACAAAGTAATATTTATAAGCTGATTGGCATTACAAATCATAAGACGCAGTTCAAGTTAAGCGCTAGCCACTTTGACTTGCCTCTGAATACCCCTCACTGGCAAAGAAAGGTTTGAAGAGCTTACAACAGTACGAGCTTTTTAAGTAGCCACTTTTTCTTCCCAGCACTTCTAAGGACATTTTGTTATTCACCAATTTCCTTTTAGAAAAACCCAACATGCAGTCCGTTCCTCTCCAGAGTCCTTTCCTTTCTGTGTGATGGCTGAGTGTGTGGAGGGGGAGTGTCTGAGGTCAGAGCTCCGCCCACCTCCTCCCTGGAGCTGTCAGCTCCCATCAGTAAAAAAGCAGGAGGTCTCTGAGTGCTCCTTATCCGCACCTCCAAATTGAATTTCCCACACAGGGAGGGAGGGGCTGTGAGCGCCCCCCTGTGGCACGGGAGAGTGTTAATGAACCGTGTCAGCAGGTGCGGCAGGCAGCCACTTTCAAGGCCTAATACGACCCCAACATTCAACTTGATCTCAGACGACCTTTTTTCTTTTCTTTTCTTTTCTTAAATTAACTGCTGTACTTCTGCTTTGAGAGGTTACCCCTGGTGGGTGGGTGGGATACACTCAGTAACCTGCAGAGGAAAGTGAATGATTCAGATACAAGGTGCTCAGGCATTTAGTTTCACCTGAATAACCTTCCATGTTCCATGTATAAGTGAGCTGAGGTCAACGGAGTTCACAGCACTGGTACTCAACTTGGGACTCAAACTTGACACCTACTGGTTAAGAAGTATGGCTAATCACCACTCTCTGGCAAAAGTGTATGTCATATATAATCAGATCACCTTTAGCCATAACAGTAAACAATAAAAATGTCAAATAAATAATATTTTTGAAGCGATAGAACTCAAACAAATATTTCAGTGATAATTCATTTTTTGTTCCTTTTTTTGTCTTTTTTTTTGGCAAAGTCAGGTCACTGGCGTTATACTAAAAGAGTGCATTCAATTCACACCTTTATGGTAATGACAATTATTCTATGCCATTTTTGTGTTTATCAAGATGAGGATTATTTTAAGATTACATTTTACAAGTAATGTTTTCTAAATCTACTGCCAGTCTACTGCTACTAAAGATAATACCTCTCAAGAACCTAATGAAACTGGTGCAATCCCTAGATGCCAGTTCCATTAAATTCAATCAAATCTTGTTCTGCTGATAGAAAAGAATCATGCACTTTTACAGTGTTACAGTTCCTTACCCTGAATTATGACAGGTCCTTTGGAATATGAATAGTGCAGGTATTATAAAAAAAAATCCAAACACTGAGTTTATAGATCCCTGCACCCCCCCCCCACCACCACCCCAAAAAAGACCAATCAAGGCAAGCTTGTCAACATTCCAGAGGGAAAAGAACAGAGGAATCAGTAGAACAGTGATATTTAGTGGGAAGGCATTTGGGAGAAGCAGAAGTTTGCTAAGAATTCAAGTGCAGTACCAGGAACAAGAGGTTGAGGGGGAGTAGTCTGGCCAGCCAATCAGAGTATGCACAGGTCTTGAAAAGATTTCTCATTCCCTTTCAAAGAGAAAAACCTTACCCTCCAGGTCAGGGGTTCTCACAGCTCTACTCACCCTGACTTTCGGCCTTTTTACTTCGCACCTTTCTCTTATTAAGTCCTCACAAGCTGGCGCACACAACATTTATGATCCTGGTCTCTCTAAATGTCACACACACCTCAGTGCTTACGACTTCTGAGAACTGAACCCTTCAGTTAAATACCGCTCGATTCTGGTATTTCTGTGCCTCTGAAAACTTGACCCGTTCTTTGTGGGCCTTTTGTGTTCTGAAACGTGTGCGTCTTGATTTGTTAACTGTATATCCCCTTTGGCTAGTTTCTCAATCTCCATAGAGGTTAAAAGGAATCAAGAAAAAGAAATTTTTTTTTTGTCTGTGGCCTGACACTGTGTGTTTGACCATGGAATGTTTAATATTCTCACAAATCTGACATCTCTGCCCTCAGACACAGTAAAACTCGCTCAGGGAAACCAGCCTGCATGGAAAATATTCTCATTAAGTATTCATGCCCTCACGCCCCTCCCCTGCCCGCGATTCCCGTAAGCGAAAGCCCCGAGCGGCAGGAGCGTCGCCTCTCGGTGAGAACTCCCTGACCTTTCCGTGCAGGGTGGTTATGAGGACCTGACTGTGAGGCTGTGGCAAGGGGGGGGGGCTCGGTTGTGGTCGTCCTGTAGGGCCTCCACACCCTCCCCTTACATATTAAACACAAAAATCTTTCTGCCTCCCCCATCCCCCCAACCCCCTTTGACCTCCGTTGATGTTCTAGGAGACACGTTTTCTCTGCCTGAAATCAGTCAAATAACCCTGCCCTTAACAGAGGTCTTCGCAATCTGCACAAGCTCAGAATCAACCTCTCGCATAATGAGTAACTACACTATTCTCTGAAATTCAGTCAATTCAGCAACTGCGGAGATAACAGCCAAGCTCTCCTTGCTGCAAACTAATGGTAGATATGTCTCGGACGTACCCATGAAAATATTCCATATTCTACAGTACAGTATATCTATGGTATATTTAAGCTGGATCAAAAGGTGCTTTTCTGTCCTTGTCACTGAGGGTTTATTTTTGTGGTCTAACATTACGAGAGACAAACTGAAAGAACAGTATGCACTGTCTGGCATAATGGCATCTTACAGCCAAAGGGAGATGAGCATGTTCTAATTTTCTATCAATGAAAGCCACATGAAATTACACAATGAAAACAACAGATTATATATGTGTAATAACCATACCTATAATAAATATTTATATATAATATGTAAATGTAACATTAAACATACTCACATCTTGTACATTACACTGGATAAGAGTGTCTGCTAAGTGACAAAATGTAATGTAATGTATACATGCTCTATTGTTTCCCTTTATACAGAGCCAGGAAGCCTTCAATTACATTATATGGCAAATGTCAAGATTCATATGTCAAAGGCTGCTTATATCCAATTTTTACCGTCGATCAGAAGCAATAAGAGACTCATAATGTGTTTTGGTATGGCTTATAACAAGGGTGTATGGCATGCCCTTTAAATCATACGTATCTATAATTACTTTGACTGGGATGGATATTTCAAAGAGCAAGCTAATTATACACAATGGTGCTCAGTAATTTCCTTTTCATCTTAATGAGGTGCTTCATATCCACTGTGGTTCATAACAATTCCAGGCCAGGATTGTTATGGTTAGATAATGTCACTAAAGTAATATTTTCATACGCATCTCTGAAATAGTCCTCCAGCGTCAAGCCTGCTGGCTATTTACTCGGTGTGAATAACTGTGGTCCTTTCACATATAAAAGTCTCCATATTTCACGCATAAAAAGTTACGTCCTCACTCTACAGTTAAGGTGTTAATTCTGAAGTCTCACCTCTTTCTTTTAAATGGTACTTGTGCCAGACTGCCGTCCCTTTCGAATGTGGGCTGTGTGACGCCTAAACTCTTATCTGCATGAAGATATCAACACAAGGGACCGTGGAGGAAACATTACCGCACTGATGCACTAATCCCAACAAAAGCATCTTCATTTTTGCTGTTGCATAGGATTCTGCAGCGGAGCGCAGCAGGGAGGGTTTAGTCCAGCAGAAGATGCAGCAGGATTCAGTTCTATGAGAGCTCCGCATGTGCACTGTTTCACTGTGCAATACGCTGCTGCAGCAACTGCAGAACCATGTGAAAGAGGCCTTGATTACAGTACTTATACTCTGTTTGATGGCATTTGATACACTCCTTTTTATGACTTCTTGCAAGATGCAGCATTTTAGGGAGTTGTGTCAGCACTCAGAGCTCTCAGATATGAAAGGCTGAACTTTTCATGGAAAACCCCTCTAGACTAGACCACCAAGACACCACACGCCAGCCTCCCCTCTCTCCGGCCCATCTATCCTCCATCCTCCCCGTCACCCCCGTCACCCCCATCCCCTCCCCCACACACCCCCCACCCCCTGCCCCCAGGTGCCACAGCCTCACAGAAGCAGGACGGAGCTGAAGGTAAATCGTTGAGGAAGAAAGCGGAAAGCAAAGCATGCTGGGATGACTCACACAGGGCCGTACCAGACTGAGAATGTCTGCTCGAACCCGCCGTCGTATCCGGGCTGCCAGGAGACGTTGGCTGAGGTCATGGAGACGGACACGTGGATGTTGGCGGGGGCGTGGGGGCTTGTGCCTGGGGGAGAGAGGTTACCCGTCAGCGCTGGGGGGAGTGCGGTTTGATGTTTCTAGAAATGATGTTGAATGGTTCTCAGCTGTTTTTGCATACACACACACACACACACACACACACAAACTCAAGAACACACCCATGCATATACACACATTGCACCCACACTCAGATCCACACACCTACACACACACACACACACACACACACACACGCACACACATCCGATACTTTTTTTCTCTCTGACTTACTTAAAAAGGAAAGGTATTACTATTAGATATGCACCCAAATCCCACTCCATGATCCAAGGCAAATGACAATTTGATCTCATCACATGATCTCATCTGCAGTACTACAAATGACATTGTACTCTGTAGGGTCCTAAAATGCGATCTGTATAAACTGTGGTTGTTTCTGGGAAAGGTTATGTATGTTAAAACACAGAATTTTAAAGTAGAAAATATGGGACTTTTTTATAAAAGGGACTATTTTCACAAAAGATGTCCTTTACATTCAGTATGATCCTCTGATATATGGATGAGGCTTTCTACAAAAGCACACATCTATCTACATACAGTAATTGAAGCTGAGATTCAAGGTAAGCCAACAGAAAAATACCCATAAGCCTGTGCGTACATTGCTTAGCTATGGCATGAGCCAGGTCATAACCCTGTGGAAAAAGGATTCTCTTAATGTTAAGACCGAGGCAGCTGATGGCAACAGGAGACATAAGACGTGTTGCAGGTCCATATGAGGGCGTGGCTGATCATGGGGGGGGGGGGAGTCTTTAAATGATTAAACCCTTATCACTCCAGACCAGCCGCACGGCCTGCCTTTGAGTCCCGGCTCAGGGTGACCCGCCCGTCATAAAGCCTGTCAATCTTCAAACGACTCAAACTTGGCCCCTCGCCATCCTTCCACCTGTCAACTGTCACATCAGGGGAAACCTGTCACCGCTCACAGCTGCGATTTACTCTCCTGGGGGGGGGGGTCCCGAGGAACCACTAATGACCGAGTGACACCACTTGCCATGGAATAATCTCAGCCAGGGTGAGGCAGCCAACCTTCCTCTCAGAGAAACTGCCTTTTTCAAACAGGAACCTGGGTTCCTTCACCTGGGTTAACCTCTCACTCAGGAATGGGCAACATCACACATCCACACACGAAGACAAACATGTTTAGGCATAGCTCTGTTTCACAAGATTTAACAAGATTCCTACAAAATGCCATTCATGGTCACAATTACTGTAAAATCGCAAATAACCAGAAATACAACATAATTATTTTATTTTAAATTTTCCATTACTTCCATTACTTACAGAGACTTCTTATAGATATTTAACCCACAATTAGTTTACTCTCCTGATGTGAATTATGTTTTTCAGCAAAATTTGCAGAACAATGGCAAATTAAAATATTAAAACTCAAAATATGACTTGTTGGCTAATTTTAAAATATTGACTGTTTACTGTTAACATTGGTGGAGGTATGTGATACATTTATGAGCTACTGTATAGTAGTCTGTGACAAAATAATAAAAAACAAAAGCTAAACTATTTTCTTCAGGATTCCCAACTACTTGTAATATAGATTGCTTTATTTGACAGAAATCATATAAAACAACCTATTAACTCTTACAGTGAAGTTTTCTATGTTGTTTTTTTTCCTTTTCTTTTCACAGAGCACTACCAAAGGGTTTCACAGGATATGATGACATAAAGAAAGTGATCACTTTCAAATCGCTGCACAACACCATCCAATGATATCGACAGCTATCAACACACTCAGCTACACACAGCTAAACACAGGAAACAGACACCAACATCCAGTAGGGACCCAACTCCTCACAGCGAGCTGAAACACACACGCTCTCTCAGTCCTGATATGGAAGTCAGACATAAGGTGCATTTTTCTTTGTAACAAAACCTTTGACGAAACAGATGGGGACTCTGCAAATTTCCAGTGTCACATTGGCTTCTGATTCTGAGGGAAGGTGGACACTTCACTCATCTGCAATTCAAAGCCGTCTGTGCTGCCCTGTGCCCTTGAAATATCTTTTTAAGCACCCACCCCCCAGGTGGCCCTTAGTGCCCCTCCAGCACAGTCGAGCGGGAACACGCTTATTTCCACCCATAAAGACACTTTCCCTCTCCTTCACGTAAAAATGTCTCTTTCGTTTTCATCCATATTTTCACTTGGTGTTTGCAGCAAAAAAATATAAGCAGGTTCTACCACAACCTGCTTATTAAAATGAACCCGTTAATACAATCTATTTATGTAGATTTCAGCGATATTCAACTGTGCTGGAATGTGAGTGTTCTCCTTCCTGAACCTCGGCATTACCGTGGTGACAGCGGAATGTTTGATGAATCGTAAGAGGTGTCCTCTGGGAGATTATTTAAACTCAAGTACCTGTATGCAGACACACTTTGCATGTTCTGTGCTTTCCCAATACCTCACTCACTCACTGTGAAATCACACATATACACGCACAGGTATATGTAAACACTTAATCACACAGTTATTATGGTATTTTGGTCTTGTACACACACACTTGATATTCTCTCTCTCTCCCTCTCTCTTTGTATATACATGGCATATATGAAATGCTTTATATGTATCTGTGTGCAAGGCTGGGCAAAGTATATGTACTTTATATGCAGACATTTTCTTTTGATTAATGTTTCATAAAGGCACCTCACAGACAGGTGCAATCCTTTAATGCAATTAACACCAATTCTACCCAGCATCTTCCTTTGTGAGGGGAACAGGAGAGGGCACTAAATTAGCAGTCCTCAGTGATGGATGTGCGTGCCAGGAGCTGGGAGGAGGGTGTGTGTGTGTGTGTGTGTGTGTGTGTGTGTGTGTGTGTGTGTGTGTGTGTGTGTGTGTGTCCGTGGTGTGTGTGAGTGTGTGTGTGTCTGTGTGAGTGTGAGAGTATCTGTCTGCGTGTGTGTGTTTCTGTGTGTGTGTGTGTGTGTGTGTGTATGTCTGTCTGTCTCTCTGTCCATCTGTCTGTCTGCATTTGTGTGTTTCTGTGTGTGTGTGTGTGTGTCTGCATGCATGTGTGTGTATGTGTGCATGCGTGCATGACTGTGTGTGTGTGTGTGTATGCATGCGTGACTGTGTGTGCATGTGTGTGTGTGTGTGTTCGTGCGTGCGTGCATGCATGACTGTGTGTGTGTGTGTGTGTGTGTGTTTGTGTGTATGTGTGTGTGTGTATGTGTGAACGTGTGTGTACGTGCAGTGTACAGGACGCTCGTACCGATGACAAAGAGGCGTGTGCTGGCAGTGATGCTGGTGACGACGTTGGTGGCAACACACTCCCACTCGCCGTGGTCCTCTTTGCTGAGGAAGGTGAACTGTAGGCTGCCACTTGGCAGGATGTTGTGCTTGCTTCGGCTGGGCTTCCCTACCTTAGCCAGGAACAAGCAGAGGGCGGTCACAGGGCAACATCACAGATACTCTTTTCCCTGACCAGATATTCCACTCAATACTGAACCTTTTGCCTCTACTATTGCTGAAGCTGAAAGGGTTCTGATTTGCTGGCTAGTAATGAATACAGATGAGGACAGAAAATCTGTGGCTGACACAGCAGGTAGGACATAAATCCAAAGTCACGGAAGAACAGAACTGAAGGAATGCAGTAACCGAATATCTGGTCAGTATATAGAATGAAAATGGTTGCAACGGTGCTGATGGGATATGAAGTTTATAGTTAAGGTTATTAGATTACTTTTAAAGTAGCCATCTCCCATCAACACTGTGCTACTTGAAAGCAACCCTGATCATCATATGAAGACAGAAAAAGACAGAAGCCCAGCATTTTTCAGTTTCACCTCTCCTGCCATGTTTATGAAATTAAGAATAGTATGTGTACAGTAATGTAACCAATCTTTTTCCATAATTTTTGACAGGTCCAAAACAAAAGGCACAAAAAAGAAAGTTGATGTATGCTTTCTATAGACATTATAAACTGCATCCCCTGTTCATAAACTATAGAGAGACCTATATATGGCATCATATTGGCTTTGCACTGAAACCAAACAGCTTTTAACATTCGTTACTATTCAGTTTTCATTTTCTCGGTATGCTTAAAGTTTGTGTATTTGTCAGTTTGTGACCTCTCCTAAATGTAATAACAAAATAATCTGTCAGTGTTCCGCATTCAGGGTCTCCTGAACGTCTTTTGCTAAGATTAGAGACCACTCATTTGCACCACAGTGTAGGGGTGTGTGTGTGTGTGTGTGTGTGTGTGTGTGTGTGTGAAAGCTCTGGAGGAGGAGAGCCTGAGTACTCGGTGATAAGGGATGGCCTACTTTTCTCCACGTGATGGTCGGGATCTCTGGGTCTCCGGAAGCAGCACAGGGGATGACCAGCTCTCTCCCCGCCTCCTGACGGTACTCCCCCCCGGGGCGCACGTTGAAATAAGGGGGATCCTGAGGGTTGACAGAGACAGGGTCACCGTTTCCAGGGGGGTCACGTCTGGACACCCCTCACAATGAGGTGGCAGTGTAGCATAGTGGTAAGGAGCAGGACTCGTAACCGAAAGGTTGCCGGTTTGATTGCCTGCTGGGGCACTGCTGCTGTACCCTTGAGTCAAGGTACTTAACCCAGAATTACATCAGTAAATATCCAGCTGTATAAATGGATATCATTGTAAAAAAACTGTAACTGATGTAAGCCACTCTGGAGAAGAGCGTGTGCTAAATGCCAATAATGTACTGTAAAAAAATGTCTGCTGAGGACGGATATCAAACAGGAGTTGTGCAGACAGAAAATAGACTTCTATCTGTACCTTTAGCACCAGGGTGGCCGGGGGGGACTGCCCCATGGTGCCCAGGATGTTGTAAGGCACACAAGTGTAGGTGCCGAGAGAGTCCTCTGTCACCTCCTCCACACGAATGCTCCCATCCTCCAATTGGCTCCAGCCAGGGTACTGTGGGAAGAGAGAAGCAGGGGGCGGGGCTGTTTGGTGCAAGCCAATCCCATTACAGCAAACATAATATACAAATTATAACAAAAATAGCACCGTGTAAAGGGGCCTAGAGCAACACTTTCACGCTGAAATCTCAGATGAAGTGAGAACTAAAAAAAGATAATCATAATGTTTTAAACACATTAGGCCAGAGCTATACTTCTGACTTTAGCGTGGGAACTTGGTACCCTCTATGATTGCTTGATTTGCACAGCTGATTGCTGCAGGATGCATCTGATTGGTCACACACTTGCAGTGGTGTGCAGAGTAGCATGTATGCCATACAAGTCTAGGTCTACAAGTCTAAAATTTGGGCCAGATTCCACAACAACCAATCTCAGAAAATGACAGGGGTGAAAACCACACTGCCTTTATGAACAGCCATGGAAATTAAGTATGTAACACGTTCTCACTGGGGTTTGTGTACTCCCTCATTCCTAAGATCTATCAAAACACCCAATGTGTCAACACTGCCATTATGCCTATCCGTGTATAAGTGATAAGACGCTCTCGTCCAGTCTTGATACAGGATCGCTGACGAATAACGACATCTCAGTCATGAACCCTTTATTCGTAAAATGCCATTTTCAACACCTGAATACTGAAGCTGTGCTCAGAGCAGCTGGCTGATTTCCACAGGAAGGGACTGACCTTATCCACCCTCAGAGGGAGGCCATCTTTCTCCCACTTCACGGAGGTCACGGGCGGGTTGGCGTCCGCCGGGCAGCGTATGAATCCTGGCAGTTTTCGCGGGACGTAGATGATGGGTGGCATGTTCACGACTCTGGCAGGGTCTGGGAGGGTAAACATCAGTCATAACACTCAGGGAAACACCAGCCACGGCCCAGCGGATTGTTTGAGCGGTCATTTCAGCCTAAAAGGCACACGGCAGGCTGTGGAGAGACCAGCACACTGTACACGGATTCCAGGAGAGAACACATGTTAGAGCGAGCTTTCCCACTTTGTTTCAGGCCAACGCAGACTCACCGAAGCGTGATACAGACACAGCTCGAGTGCGAGGCAGCTCGGATGAAAACTCACAGGCACGTCTGACAGGAGTGCTAGCCCCAGCTACCTGTGATTTGGCATTTTGGCACAACTCCGCCTGTGAGGTGTTGATGTGTGGACTGGAGCCTTAATGAAACAC